>NW_010577255.1:468635-478979 GCF_000705375.1 Tinamus guttatus | reverse complement strand
CACCTGGTGGAGTAGGAGGATCAAAACGAGAGGTAGAGCTCTTGGACTTTCTTCCAGGTTTTCTCTTTTGACATTGCAGACTTTTTCTCTCTCCTTACAAAGAAAAAAGAATGTTTTTTCTCTTCAAAACCCACCTCTGTTTCTCACTCTGTCTTGATACAATTGTGTTGTTTTAAGTTTGGAGATTTTGTGATCATCTCTTTGCAATTGGAAGTACTTTGTCCTTTTGGTTGAATTCTAGGCTTTGTGATGCTGATCAATTCCTCTTGTTTTTGGCACAAGCTGTATCATTAAAGGCCAGCTATATTTTGCTCTGGCCAGTTTGTATTCCAAAGTTTAAGAAAAAAAAGATTGAACAGCAGCTTGATCTGGGGACATGTAATGAATAGTTACTAATGAAAACTGATGCGCAATCACATAAGGACATGACCATATTTCGTCCTATCTTCTTGGTTTGTCAATGAAGAAAACACAAAGCTAGATGGGCAATCGTTTATACACATTTCATGTTCTTTGCTTCTAGAAACTTTGTAAAAATAGACGGGTACAATAACAATAAATTCATTATTCTTACAAGGATATCCTGAATTTGATGTGCCAGTAAATGACTTTGAACTTTAAACTTGCTTAAATATGGACGCTGTTTGAAGATGTGCCTCCAGAAGGATTCTCCTATTTATGCTATGTGAGTGCCTGTGTTATATTTAGGCCCTGAGAATGCTTCTGGACTGGCTGTGCTGCGGTCTGCAGCAGGGGAGTGCCCGGGGCAGCTCGGAGCTGGGCTTTCACCCACGGGGACGCTGAAAACTCTTCCCGGCGATCCTGTTCCCTCTCAGAGGGAATCAAAGCTGTGCGCCGCTGCCTGCAGTCTCCCTTCCACAGGAGCAGATGATAAATGCTCCTTGCACAGAGATATCAGATGGGCTTTGGGCTGGATCCTGGCTAAAATAGGAATATTTTAACTCTGTTGCAAGTGAACTGTCCCAAGTCCTCTCAAATCTCAGCTGTAGCAGAGAAAGAGTCGCAAACTTGGCTACTCATGGAAGGCTCTGGGGAGCCACAGCTAGTGCTGCAGCAGGACCTGAAACTATGACATTTAATTCTCTTTTCCTTCAAAGGAACACAGACTCGAGGCAGATTGCTGTCCACCTCGGAGCGTGTGGCCTTGCAGCACTAAGTTGCTTAAGTCCATGGAGACATGGATGTGTGCTCTCGTCCGTGGTGTCCAGCCACCCAAGGATCTGAGCAGCAGTCTCCAGCTGAACAGCTTCCCACTAGCTAACTAGAAACAGCATTGCCTGTAAAGAACAGCAAAATTTGCAAATGTTAATACTAGATCATAGGCCTTGTCTCCTTCCATGTTAACATATAAAATTTATTTTGAGAGACAGGAAATGTCAGAAAGTTATGTGTGAGTTTTGGCCAGGTGTTGCCCCAGTCATATGCCTGAATATCAACAAAATGGTGGATTAAACTGCACAAGGAATAAATTTTGCCTATTTTAAAGCCAAGTGAAAATTTCTGCAAAGCGTTTTCCCCCCCTACAAATGATCAAAAATAACTACTTTCTTAAATTATTTCTTAGCTGACACTATGAATCTTTAATCTCATTAAAATCCAGCAACCTCAAGTATGACTCCAGTTAAAGCTATTATCATATACAAATGGTGCCCAAAGACACTTGTAGGTAAGGGCTGTAAAGCCCTTATTGAATAACTTTTATTAAAACTGAGAAAATAATATTATGCCAAAGTTTTTGGTATTTTAGAGGTTTTTTTGTATAGATCTGTAACTCATATTTTACCCTGCTAATATAATATAATTTTACAGACCTTCAGTGGAAAACTCTTCTCTTAAATGGGACTGATGATAAATAATATGATAAAGAAAATAAGCAACTGTATTATAATGGATAAATTCCTTAGATCAGCTATAATTTAGAAAATTGCACTTGCCTACAAAGAAACAGAATGGGTTGAGAATACACACAGCTTCTTCCTCCATAGATGGGGACAGCAGCACTTACAGAAACACCGTGGAAGTAAATTCATTACATTTTTTTCCTAGAGGCCTTTGAAAACCTTTGAATATATATTAGTGCTGAAGGATTCAGATCGATTATGTGGTGCTCAAGGCATACCCCTTATCTATTTAAAAATACTGGAATGAATATGGCATCTGGTTTTAATAATATCTCAGTTCCGATGTGCCATCAAGCTCCATGGTTTCCATGGCCTTGTTTTTGAGTTTGTTTATTGGGGTGGTACACGGCAGAGACGAAGGAAAATCACGGGGAGTCGCTTGTGGAAAGTCCTTTTGAAGCATCCTAATTCTGCGATGCCAATCAAAGAAGTCACTTGCTTCAAAGAAAGCTCTCCTGTTCCTCATTTCAGTTATAAGTCTTCCTTCTAAGTATTTGAACTGCTTCAGGCTAGTGTTTAAGCTCTCACAGTGGGCACTGGAAAATAATCCTTCAATGCAGCGAAAAGCACCATTAGCTCATTTCCGGCAACTATTCTGTGCGTTGCATGAGGTGTTTTTCTGTTTTGCTCTTGAAACAAACGCAGTTATTCATAGACTGTGGCTGCGTGTTTTGCACCAGGGCTTGTATTCGCTAAAGATAACAGATTTACTTTCTTTGTGCGTGTGTCCACAATCTAAGCCTTCTTTGATAGAAGTCAGAAGGATTTTTTCGGCGTTTCGTAGCGTTGACATTTTAATGCGTTGAGTAGCGGAGACAAACTTTCCGTGCGAGTTCAAAAGTTCATGTTGTGATCTGGCATCAAATATCTACTTACATAACTAAATGTGCCCGATCGTGGGTTAGAAGGCGCAGGGCGCGTGATTCTCTAGTCTTCCTCTCTTCCCTCCTCCCTCAGCCCGTCGGACCCGGCTCCTGTCGCTCCTTCGCAGCTCTTTCCTCTCCCCTCGTGTTACTCCAGTTCCCTACCTAGCACCTGGATGGGCTCCATGAAGTCCCTCCTGGGAAGCAGACCCTTGCCCTGACATCGCGGAGCTGGACAAAGCTGGGCTCGTGCCCTAAAGCTGCAGAGGAACAGCACCGTGTTTACATCTTTCTCTAAGCCAAGTGGGTTTTGCTACTCTATCCCCAAGTTATGCAGATAATTCTTCATGTTTTGAAAGAGAAAGACCTTCTTTCCTGGTGGACCAAAGGATCTGGTATGTTGGGACCTTGACATATTATATAGCTACCTTTTTGACTTTTGCATTTTTTAAAAGTAGTCTGATGTGTCTCAGAAACCCACAGTTATAACCCAAGTTTTTCCAGTTACTTATAATCCAAGTTTCCCCGGTTCCCATTTATTTCAGAGACTTTATAATCTTCCATAAATATGTATTAAAGGGATCAAAGCAGAATAGGTGGTACTACACAAGCATGTGATTTTTTTTTCCTTCTGCAGCATATAAATCATAGAAACTCACTTACATAATTCCCATTAAAAGCAAAAGAAAGGCAGGAGTGGAAATATCACACCTCTGCTGAGTGAATACACAGAACTATATTCTGTCCTTCTTTGGAGTCGGGCAGTGGCATGAGGAAGAACATGAGGTGCCGGTAAGGCCCCAGGTTCGAGAAATGAAGAACACATGTACAGGGATGCAGTCGGGAATGCTGGGGCGCAGCGGAGCAGAGCGGGAATGCTGAGGCAGGATCCCGCACATCCTCACGAGCGGTGCGGCTGCTGGGCGCCTTAGTCTTGAAATGCTCTTATAGACCCTTAACAAAATGCTCATATCGAAGGGAATCTACAGCCACATCTCTAAAGGGGGGCATTTTTTGTCTGATCATCAAAGCAGGATAGGTGATGTTTGAAGTTTTTTGTTTTGATGCTGGTAATTAACTCTTTATCGCATTGCCTAAAATCATTAAACTGGCACCAGTTAGTTCTAGGGCACGTGTAACTACTGTAAATGCCCTAGCATGTATGATTGCTTTTTAACTTCGTATCTGCTTCATTACTTCTATTAGGATAGAATTATTGCTCTACTGTTCTTACTATCATGCATTTAACACTTTTATTTGTGGTTTTATTCATGTCTGTGTAACATGAAAGTCTAATGAAAACACACTTAAGAAGTTTTTCTGTGGTTTTCATTAAGCATCTCCTTTGCAGTTTTGTAATGTTTTTGCATGCCTATCAATAACATTTAGCAGGAAATGTAATCTCTTATAATGACTGCAGCTCTTGTGAGCTTGAAGGAATTGAAAAACCTTCACAAAGGTAGCTAGCTGCAAGAGAAGAATATGGTGCAGATGCTCTATTGCTCCTGAATGGTGCTCCTGAGTGGTTTTTCATTATAGAAAACATAATCCAATAAGTATTAGATTTTGCAGTAGTAACTTTTCCATGGATATTCAGTTCCAGAATAAAGCGCATAATTTTGGAAAAAAAAAAACAGGACATTTTGAATGAACTTACTAGTTCAGGAGAAAACAACTTTTATTCAAACATAGCTTGGCCTTGCAAGGGAAAATGGCAGTGTATTCCAGGGATTTTCCCTGCCTGTGGAGACTGTAAGCATTTGTCGGGCTGGGATTTCACCCCCGGCTGCTCAGCTGATCTGACAGATCGGTGTCAAGGAAGGGTGGAATTGCCCTCCTTGCTGCCCTCCTTCCTTTTCGGGGCTCCGCAGTTCTGCTCACTCCCCTGTGCCAGCTCGGGTGCTCGTGCTGGGCTCAACTATGAGCTATTTTAACTCAGGAAACCAAGCTGAAAATGACCCTATTCTTTTACTAGGTTAGGGAGTTGAAGTGGCCCACCATGAGGGGGGAGCTCCTGCGAGATTTCCAGAGCTGGCACTGGACAAGCCGTGGACGCACGCTCGGGAACGAAGGAAGGCAAAATAAAGGAGCAGGACCTCCCTCCCATGCCTGGCAGAAGCAAGCTATGAGATGAGCCTGCCTTGTGTATGAAATGGCATCTGTGCAGAGGTGCCATCCAGGCACGGATCATTCCTGGCTGTATCTAATTTGAGGTTTTGCAGCAACCCAGCTGAGGTGAGAAGGTTGTAAATGGTTAAATGGCTGAGCCCTGCGGAGCTGCTCCATGCCTGGCAGAGGGGAGGAGCTGCTCCAAGCTCCTGGCACGGTCTGAGAGGCAGACGTACCTACTCAGGAAGGAAAACAGCTGGGGTTGTTATTTTTCTATATTATTTAGTTATTTATTGTGTAAGAGACAAAGTTCTACAAAGTGTGTGTGTGTGTGGAGTGAAAATGCCAATTCTCTACTGATATTTTAATGGTTTGAAAGTGACGTCAGTGACAACTCATGTCACTTAGGTATGTTACTTTGTGCAGGTGTTACTCGTAATGGGAATGCTGAGACAAACTCAGAAAAAGTCTTTAAGATGTGTTTGGTTGTTGGGAGTATTCTGGAGCAATGAGGAAGAAACTAAAAATTTAGGATAAGTCATTGGTTTGCTGTTTGGGAAACTCAAATCCTTGGCAGAGGAGGAGGTGGAGATTAGTTGACCTCTTGGTACACCTAAGGAATTAGGTGCGTCCTTGGTGAATTGGCTACTAACACTTACGCACTTGGAAAATCAGTGAGTACATATACTTGCCAGTATTTGATTAAAAGGGTCCTTAAAAGGATTCAGTCCTTGTTTTCTTCTATTGCAAATTCACTTGGTTTCAGCTGAATGTTGGCAGGCATTATGTTGGGACTACCGATAGCAGCATCTGACCAAAATGGGATACAGTGAAAGTGCAGGACAGCTTAGATACAGCAGATCTGTTACAGCAAACATGGTTTTAAAGGAAAGCTGAAATGTCCCTTGAGGGAGTTGGGAAAGTTAGAAATGCTGACTGAGAACGTTTGTGATCCTTGGCCACTGTGTGCTGATGTTGCTTTATGGTGCCGCTGGTGCAGGAGTGGTAACAGAAGCTGTCATCTTTCTGCTTGGAATGTCCTAGGGAGTCCTGGGCATCTGTTCAGCCACACAGGTATGGGTCTCTAGCTGCCTGGAGGCTTTCAAAGTTTTGCACAGGGTATGCTTTTAGTTATAAAAATGAAATGAAAGTGTAATTCGACTGTTTAAAGAAAAAAAAAAGTGTGTAAGTGGGAATGCTGCTAACGCTTAAATCTCCCCAAGAATTTAAAAATATCATATAATGCTCAAGGACGAGGCCCCAGTCTTGTCAGGGACTGTATAAACAAGCTGTTGAGAGCAGTGGCTCTGCAGCAGGTGGCTTTTACTTCTAGATTTTTTAAACCCTTTCGTTTACCTCCAGATGAATTTGACTCCTGACCATTTATGAGACTTTACAGGGATTCCACCTATGACTGAGTGTTTAGGCTCTAGTAGGTACTGAAACACTACTTGCCATGTTCACCTGCATGAAACTTCATTAAAAAAAAAAAAGCTCTCACATGAAAATAAGCACGAGAATACTATCTGTTTCACTGGGAGAGGCTTTGTAATTTTTCCCCCCTCTTGATAAAATTCAGCTACATGGAGATGGATTGTACCACATGCCCGAACACTCTGTTATTTTTATTCCTCCCTAAAACTGCAGACTTGCATACCATTTGCAACCGAGATCAAATACTCCCCTCTCCTGCCCAGCCCAGGGTTACATAGTTTTGTTAGGTGTGCTGCTGTTTCTGCACTTTTGGAATGCGGGAAGGATTCCAGGCACTGTTGGTAAATACAGGCTGCAGTTTGACAGTAATTGCTTTCTTCCTGGAGTTTCAGAAATTACGTACAAAAGCAAATGATGTAAGAGAAGGCGTTCTGTTTTACATGTATTTCATATCTGATGCTTTTTCCCCCCTCCTTTGAAAATATTTGAAGTCTGTAACAGAACAGCAAAATGCATACCTAGAAATGTCCTGGAAGTTATCCTGGCCTTAATTATTTATAAGCCTTTCTCCTCTCCTGGCCTTTAAATAAATTTAAGGAAGCAAGAGAATGCTCTGTGGTTGAAGCAGTGCCCTTCACCACACAAAGAAGCTTCTACGGATGACCTCTTCCTCCTCAAATACTTATCAGAGACCCATTTGTCCTTTCTGCCTGCCTTAAAGAAAGAAAAAAAAAAAAAGAAAAAAAGACGAGCCTCAACTGACCTGGACAAATAAAGGAAGGGTTTTTCCTGTTCCTGGCTTCTCTTATTTTTAGGTTTGGAAAACCTAAAAATATATTCAGAGATAGAAGATATTCATGTATTTGTTCTTTTTGTTTACTAGTGGTTTGACCTTGTTTCACTGTAACATCTTATGTGGAGGGGGGGGGTGAGGGTGGAAATACCATTTTGTAAAGGCCCAAATCTTTTCATCAGGACCGAGTCATTTAAACACATAATATGATTATATATTTTATAAAAGGCCAATCAAATTTCCTCAAAAGACATGTCAAAATCTCAGAAAATTTTGAGTTACAGTTCACACTGTAAAGCCTTGACCTAATTCATCATGGAGGACTGGTCAGTGGAGAAGGTCAGTTGCTAATATATAGCAGTTCTGCTCCAAGTGACTAGTACCTTTATTTATTTATTTCCTAATTTGCTGCAGTTGTATCATCTCTGGCTAGATGGAATCTATGGTCTAATGACCATTAATGATAGAATATGCTTTAATGCTTCCAACATCATGCTTGGAAGATACTATTATTCAAGCGGTGAGATGTTTTCCTACCTGTATGTGGATGTGAGCAAGAGTATCCTGTTGCCCAAATGCTTGGGGAATGATCTCTGAAACCCTTTTTATACAAGGGAACAATTCTTGAAGAATGTGCATTGATTTCTCCTCCTTCTTCTTTGCAAGGTAGAACAGTGTTGTGAAAGAACCAAATGGTGTTGGAGAGATACTAGGGGAAAGGGTTTTGTTTTATGAGACATCAAATTTACTCTCTCTCTTCATCCTCTCTTGCCACCTTTGGCCTTTCCTATATTCCACATCATTGCTTTACACCTGTATGACTTTTCCAACTAAATAACGTAATGTAACAAATCTTATTCCTGTGTCTATGATAGCAGATGGATTGGCTTGTTCAACTTTTTCTTGATTATGCTGAAACAGAAGAACCTTACTGAGGATCAGCACAGTATAGATCTTACTGCAGTGCCTCCTCACCTTTGGGCTGAAGAAGCTGCATTTAGGATAGACACTTCCCAGGAAAGCTATTTTGATCTTACTGTTGGCACGCAGTGTTTGTCATCCAGGTGTTTCAGAGGGACTAGTTTGCAGAATGCTTCAAATGAGGGTGCTTGGGCAGGTGTTGCAGGTTTAAATCACAATCAGGCCCTGACCAGCCTCACCTAGGCCCCCTGCCCCTTGGGGAGCCTCTGTGTTGTTCTGAGCTCGGCCGTGGTAGCCCTGGCTCCTGGTGCTCATTCTGGACTGTGGGACCTGATTCACCCCAGCAGGGATATGTGTTGGAAACTGCTGTTACACAGAAGTATTAATTAATCTGTTTGTTTACACTCTTAGAAAATCGTGCGGACTGATCACCTTTGCTAGAACTGAGGAGAAACTACTTGAAAAGTGGAGGAAATGCTGGCCTTGTTTGCCTTGGGAAATCAGCTGACATAATGTAGAGTAATTGATTTGACATTCATGTCCACATTTCCATGGCAGTGGAATTGGTGTTATTTTGTTCCAGATTCACATGTCCGCATGCAATTGTGCTGGGACAGTTTATCCTGCCGTAGGAGGGTCGCTCACTTACCCTAGTGACCAAGGCCAGTAGCAATTGTTGCTAACCTTGATTTCATCTTGAGGCTGCTGTAGCTATACAATTGCTATGCAGGGGATGGCTTATCTCCTGTAAGGAAGGGGGTATAGCGAACACTATGGCAAGATAAGGGTTCTTTAAAATCGAATGGGCTAGCAAGAGCTCTGTATGCCTCCTGCGTAAAGTAATCTGCGAAGCCCAGAGACTGAACAAAAATACGGCTCCTGATAAGACACGGTCCCCCACCCTCTTCCTTGTTTGCAACTTCCTTCCATTCTTCCCACTTCTCAGCCTCATGTTGTTGTTGTTGTTGTTGTTGTTTGGGATAACTTGGTAAGAAAGATACTTGTCAAATGGTTGGTTGGGGGTTAAAGCAAGTCTGGCACATGCTTCAGTTCATGGCGCTGCTGCCGTTCTCCCGAGTGATCTAGGACAAGCTGGTTAATGTTTGTCTCGATTCCTCTTCTGTAAATCACAGCCGACATGTCCCTCCCTGCCCAGGTTGCTGTGAGGATGGATGCGAATCCAACCAAACCTTGGTTTGGTGACTTCTGACGTTACAGCGATGCAAGGTGTAGGAGCTCTCACGAGCACTCGGATTTACTGTTACGTCCGTCCCCACAAAAGTTAGGAGTGAGAGATGAGGCTGCAGAGGTTAATTGAACGGATCTGTTTGCACTTCACTCAAATGGGATGTGTCCTTTTGCTCAAGTTCTCTAGGCTCTCCTATGGTAAAGCAAGCAGGCTGCTGGGGTAGCTGCACGCCTCACCATTGAGAAGCTGCTTGTGTTTTTCTGTTCGTGTGGTTTATGCTCTGTGTTGCTTTAACCCCTTAACAAATGCCAAGATACACTGGCTTGGAAAAATACACTTAATCAAATGTGTGGTAGTTACATTTCTAGTGCAATGATAATGACTGCAGTCAATTGGGTTGCTTCTAATAATCGCCATAGCAACTACATTGAGTAAAAAACTGAAAATAACCGTTTCATGCAGTATTATGCCAAATGATACATGTGGACAATGTACTATCTATTTGAAATGTCACATTCAACTAAATGATGCATGCTCTGCTGGCAGGGCTTTCCACTGCTCCTCCTGAAGCAGGAAGAAAACAGGAGCTCTTTTTTGTTCCCAGTATTGTTGGTTAAGAGAAATTCATTTTTACTTTCAAATGCCAACCTGAGTGCCCCCTCCACCTCTTTTTCCAGAACATACAAATGAAAAAAAAGCAGGAAGGTTAGCAAGTCGTTTCCTTTTTAATTTAATTCCTCTCTGTGCATGGAAAATACACATTTTAAAATGGTTATGCCAGTGCTTTATTTTTGTTCAGCCTCAACCTGTTCCTCACCAAACTTAAAAAGTGTGCGTGTCCGTGTGTGTATATGTCTTTATTTGGCCATCTGTATCTTGGTTTAACATTCGCAGGCATCCCTCATAAAATTTAAGAGTAGTAATTGAATGCAGTATCTAGAATATGTGTTTTCTTCCATGTGGTTCTACCTTCATCTTTGATAGCTGTTCTTGCAGTTCTCCATCTGCCAAAAAGGGCGCAAAGCAGCTCAAGAGTGAGCAAAATGTCAGAAACTGCCTCAGAGGAGGCTTCTCTCTAAAGCCTCAGATGCTTCTGGTCTTTCACATGCATAC
>NW_010577255.1:420133-464276 GCF_000705375.1 Tinamus guttatus | reverse complement strand
TTATTTGTGCAGATGACCAAATTACTCAAGTTTCTGGAGGAGAAAGGCTTCTAGGCATTTCCAGTAGCGATTATTTGAGTCTCTAGCACCATGGGGCTGTTTGAAAACACCAGCCATTCTAAGAAGCAGGATCCAGTGTGACAGGAGCTTAATATTCAGGTGCATGGGTTGGTTGTCCCTTCTCCCAAGTGCTTTCACTTGTCACTGAGGATCTAGCTCTGCAGTCCCTGCACTTCATCTCCAATTGCTCAACCTTCTCCGGGCTCCTTTCCAGGAAAACGGCCGCCTTCTCGGCGTGCAAGGCCCAGGCTGCGGTGGCTCAGCCCCTGCCTCTGCAGCCCTCTAGAGCCCTCATGGTCCTGGGACCCCTGCCTCTGCAGCCCTCTAGAGCCTTCATGGTCCTGGAAAGCAATGCCTTTTTTCTGGTTTTGGTTCTTTTGAAGGCTTTTCTACTACAGCAAATCTAAATTTCTGTGTCCCCTCCATTACCTGTGGATGGGCTGTGCTCTTTCCAGCCTTTTAGGTGCGATACCCTTAATCTTGTGGTTAATTGTTTCAGGCTTTAGTCTGCAAAGCATTTTAGCTGCTGGGTGCTTTAATACTGCTGGACACTGAAAACTTAGATGCTTGGTGATGTGAGTGTTTACTATCGTTTTAGCAACACGGCAGATCTGTTTTTACAGATCCACGCTGTTTCTTGCCGAGGGCAAGTTGCCCTGCAGTGAATTTCAGGAGTTCGTGTATTAAAGGATTTCCCCTATGAGGTGGGGAAAGCACTGTGCTTTTTGCTGCCCTCACATGCATTCCTTCCCTTTGCTGTCTCCACTCTCCCTCCCACCTTCATTTTAATCTAATTACTACCACAATGAGCTAGTCAGAAAGCAAGCACTTCTTTAAAATACAGTGCTGCCTACACAGAGAGGCCAGACGTGTATCAGTGGATTGGCTTGTAAAGTTTTGTTTCACATATGGGACTTTTCTATTCATTCCCAGAGAGATTTTTTTTTTTTTTTATCGAAGATGCCTTTATGTTCCAGAGAAATCCTGTGTTGCTTCTCTCCCAAGCAGGAATCAGTTGCTCCACTGTACCAAGCTAAACGTTGCAGGGGAAGGACTGAGCAGGACTGAAGCTGCATTGCAGGCTTGTCAGGTTAATTGATGAATCAACCTGAATTAGTTACATGCAAGTCTGGACATTCCCCAAACTTTTGAAAATATGTATGGAAAGAGAAGCTAAAGTAAATACACCTGCACTCTGGGGTAGAATTTTAGCACATGATTCTTGCTTGTTTGTGTTCAGCTATAAAACAGTTAGCAGTGTTGCCCCCACTGCTTTGTCGAATTTTCTAAGTAATTTATCTTTTCAAAACCACATTAGCTGCACTTGTGCCATCTGCCAAATCTAGCAGATGTCATGATTTTAAGATATTGTCCTCACCAGAAGGGACAGAGAAAGACAACAACAGAGAAACCAACAGTTTCATGGCAACTTCAGGAAGGTGTAATGATGGGAATTTGTCTGCTACTGATGAATAGAGTGTGTGTGTGGGGGGGGGTTTGTTTTTTGTTTTTTTTTTTTTTTTTTTTTGAAATTGTGAGGTGAGTGTCTGGAAAATTCAGTTAGTGAATTCTTGATGGTTGCCTTCTAGGCCAAACTATGTATTGGAAATCATTTTAAATGTAAACTGTATAACACGGCCAACAGTGTTTTGTTTCCCTCCCTCTACCCCCCACGTACTCTTTGTGACTGTGAAATGACTGTTGTCTGAGTAAGTTAGGGTATAACAACAAAAAAATATTTATTTTAGGGTTGACATAAAGTAGTGGAAAGTTTGCATTGAGTAGGAAGTCAGTGGCATTGAACACCAAGAAAGTTTACTGAAAATAAAGAACGAAAAACATCAATAAATAGTGATGCTTTCACTGCAAAATTCTAAATCTGCTCTGTCTCTGCTGAAGGAATCTCTGCTAAAATCCCCTGGTTGCTTTCGTCTCATTCATCTTGGTGTTACGACAGAGTAGAATTTTATATTGAGGACACTGTTGAAAATGTCCAGATGCTGCCAGCTGCAGTATTGCAGAAAAAGGTCTAGGTGCAAAATTCATAGTTAGATTTCCAGGCAGGAGTTTAGTTCCAATATTGGCCATGAAAATGTCATTTCTTCATTTCTGTAGATCCATAATGACACTGTTAATTGTAAGATCTATTTGCCTACAGTAGTAGACTAGATATTTAATATTAATAAATTATTAATAAAGTTTCAGGGTGATTTACTTGAATCATTATCAATCATGATTGGATATTTCTTTAGCTCTTTGCAATATTTAAGATCCTTGTTCTGGTCACTGTTCCTTGAGGTTATCTCTCTAGCTACAGTCTCCTGTGCTTACAGGAACTACTGTTGCCACTGAGATTTAAGTAGCTTGGAAAATAGCTGAATTTTTCAAGTTTCTCTAAGAGCTTAGAGCAAACAGCTTCTGCTTGTAATGCAAATGTTAAGTGCGTTATTTACATTAATGAAACCTCATTAAACACTAAACCTCGTGAGTATATTTTTAAATATTATAATGTTCTGTCAGGGGAGATGGTTCTGATATTAGCAGATATATTAGCAGATATATTTGAACATATTTATATGCATTTTTTAATAGGTGGAAGAATCATATTGTCCTTTGCATGCAACAGGCCTGATCCAAAGGCTCATGAAGTGCTTTGATTTGGACTTACTGTTTGCTAAGTGTTGTTAAGACACAGATATAAACTTATGATCATGTATGATGACATAACCTGTCAAATAAGAAAGCCAAGAGAGACAGACATTCTAAGGCTTTTTATTCTTTTCTGTACATCTTGGTTACCTGTGCCATAATCTCAAAGGTGGCCCTTTAATGTGCATTTAGGAGAGAAAGTAAGAAGATTGTTGTGAACTGTGTTCTAGTGCAATATTAATTTGTCATTCATGTCTTCAAAATAGTCCGAAAATGCCCCCCCCCCCAAAAAAAAAAGTTATAAAGTTGCTTGGCATATGAGAATGGAAAAATTGACAGTATGCCATCTGCTCTTATTTGCATTCATGTCTTTGGTGGTGTGTGTGGTCCTGCTTAAAGAGGATGAACTGACACATTTTGCTTCTTTATCTAGACGCACTACTTTGGCCTTTGGTTTCTCAGCAAGAACCAGCAAGCCCGATGGGTGGAACTGGAAAAACCTCTGAAGAAGCAGCTGGACAAATTTGCCAATGAGCCTTTGCTTTTCTTTGGGGTAATGTTCTATGTACCCAGTGTTTCCCGACTGCAGCAGGAGGTAACAAGGTACGTGGGATTCCCTCTGGTCACACTGTTGTGATATCGCTGGGAGGGAACAGACAGTTACTGAGATTTGGGAGTTTGGTATTTGCTCAGGTATCATCTGGGTCTTTAATATCCTGTCTGTTCTTGCAATGGGAAAAAGTGGGAGAAGTCACCACTTGACTATACTTCTTTGGAAAAAAAAATAGCAATATTGGGGAATGATTACACATAGTTATCTGCAGAAATAAAAGGGAATAAGAGATATATTTAAAAACCTGAAATCAATTTTATAAATGGATGATGGTGGCCGTACTGTCTTTCCATAACCTCTCCATTGCTCTAGCAATGACCTCTGTATGCAATTTTAGGTTTGCTTCTGTTTTGCTGAAAGTAGGCTTTGGAGTTTTTCCTGTGTTTTGCCCACACCGTTGCTGTTTTTCTCCCCTCATAGTTCACAAAAGGATTTAAATAATTAGAGAGTATTAGTTGTTTAATTATAACCAGGGTGCACCTTTCCAAACAACTTCTGTAGTTTTCTTTTACTTAGAGCCCTGTGCTGCAGTTGTAACAACTCAAGTGTTTTGAGCAGCGATTCTGCAGACCACATCAGTGTGATTTCTGTGCATCTGAACTGTTTTAAAAAAAGAAAAAAAAGAAAAAGAAAAAGCCCACCTCCGCCCAAAAGGGGTGGACTTGTTTTCCTTTTGTTCAAAATTATTTCATTTATCTGGTTTGGAGTGAAGTTGCATCAGCAGGGCTCTAAACTGTGTGACAGAACCTGGAGTGAGTGGGTGGGGGGAAACAAGGTTGGCGGAAACCTCCTAAAACAGCCTTGTTGCTGAAAAAGTGTTCTGTTGCTGCAAACCCAGAATTGGCCACATGGGCATCCTCTTGAGAATGATGTATGTATAGTTGAGAAAAAGCAGCTTCATTCCAGGAAGCGTAAAATGTGAAGCGTTGTCGTTTTTTGCAGATTGCATATTTTATTTATTTATTTATTTATTGGCTGAACTGAGGAAGCAATTTTGGTAGGATGCAAAAGATTTAGTTTTGTAAAAGAAAGCTGTCAAGCAGTCTTTTGACCACCGTATATGGTCGAGCAGTGGGCTGAAAGCAACTTCCACGTCCCTGGGGATAGATTTGAGATTGAAGGTTGACTCGTGCGTGTTTCTCTGTGTTCCCTTCCTGTGAGCCCTGGGAAAGGGAAACCTTGTAGTTGTGCTGTGGAATTCACTGCTGTGCAGGGGATGTGTCTGCAACTTTCCATTCTGCCAACCAAATTCTTCAACCACTTCTGCCAACCCAATCCCGGGTTAATCGTGTGCTCGGAAGGATAACAGTCACTGTGATGCCCTCATCTCCCTGAGCCGGTTGCTCATTCCTAGCTTACTTGCAGAGGAATGCTTGCACCTTTTGCCCGGGTGGGTAGTAAGAAAATGTTTCCATGACTATTAAACTTCACAGCACTCTGAAACAGAGTAGCTGCTGATTTTTTTTTTCTTTCTGATGTGATTGATAATATTAGCAGTAGAGCCTTGTAAGTGCCACATTCAAAATGACAAGAATATGAGAATATGGAAATTCCTCTTCCGAAACAAATGGTGGGGGAAGTCTCAGTCTGAAATATGATTAGATGGACAGAGATGGTTGGCTTTTTAGTTTAGTTTTGTTTTATGTGCTCTTGGTAAACTAATAAACAGTTGTTTCAAAATGAAGACCAACTACTTCTAGGATTAGGCCTTATTGTGATAGTGAGGTACAAACTACATGCTTGTCCATTCAGTTCCCGTGCGTGTGACTTTTCTATGTTATATACAAGTGACAAATCTGTCAGTGGTCGCATCATTCCAAAAGTAGATGGCTTTGCAGTGGTTCCATGGGTGACGGTTTGACTTGGGTGGGTCACATGGCTAGTTATGAGGGTTCATCAGGCTGAGAGTGCCTGTTGTGTGGCCACCACTCAGTGTGGAACGGGTGTAGCTAAGTTGGAATGGGGGTTTCTGATGACGTGAGAGAAAAGGGCCTGTGGGACCCCTCAGGGAAGAAAGTGAAAAGACAAGACTGCTGCCAGAGTCGTTCCTTCAGCTAACAGCTCTTCGAATGCCACCTCTGAGGTCTGCAGGAGAGCATGTGACAACAGGTAATCTGGGAGGTACCTTAATCCCATAGTGGGCCCATGTGACTCTATGGCACTGAGTTCCTCACTTCCCTTTTCAGGAATTAGCACTTGGTCCCTCCTGCTCAATTACAGGGAGGCTTCTCAGGAGCGCTCTGTTTCTTGAGCAGGGATAGAAGCTTCCTGCAGAAAACCTAGAGAAATGTGCAGAAAGCAACCACTAGTTGTAGAGTACCTATCTTTCCAGTAAAGAGAATTAAACAGATATTTTTGGCATGCCTTTCTCTTAATATCAGCCTTGTACTCACTGCAATATGTCTTCTCTTTAGAGAGCTAATTTCTCTTCCTAGTCCTGTCATTCCTTAATTCTGTCCTTCCTCTTTCTACTCTACTCTTTTTTTTTTGCCTTAGGCCTGTGACCCAGATGTATTTTCATACTCATCCTACTCTCTTCTTCAAAACTCCTGGTGCATCTCCCCTACTTCCAGTCCCTATACTCCGCTTGCACCCAGTCCTCTTGATATCTTCCAGCGGAAATGATGATTTGTGGACCTGTGATCATTTCCTAAAGCACCAGTAGCAGTTTCATCATTTTATAATTCCTCTGATTTGAAACATTCAAGGAGAATTTGTGTATAAAAAGAACTAAAAAAATATTTCTAGGCGTGATGGCGGCAACTGCAGAAGCCATTTGGGTGGGAGTATGAGGGCTGGCACATTAGCAAAAGGAATTTTTCATGGAGGGCTCTACAGGCTAGTCAGAAAACCTCTTTTTAGTCATCCAGCTGTTCGCAGAGTGAGCAGCCATCGCAGGTGGAGATGCTGTGCCTGCTTTTGGCATGTTAAAAACACCTGGGATTTGCATACTCTCTGATATAAAGCAGTCTTTGGGATGCCCTGTGGAGTAGATATTTGCATAGATTAGAAATATAAGCCTGCCTTTTATTTTCTGCTAACTCCTCAGAGGAGGCATCCTTTCAACCATTTATGTGTGTTTTTTTTTTTTAAAAAAAGTAAGTCTTTGTACAGTGCCTAGAGTAAACAAACTTGCTTTCACTGTGCTCTTGTTCCAAAAACAGAGAACCCACACACTCCCGTGGCTTTTGAAAGTGTGGGTGCAACTCTGTTTTCTGCACAAGTATCAGACAATCCATGTCTTTTTCCTTTTTTTTTTTTTTCTTTTTTCTTTTAACAGTTCTAAAAAAGGACTAAAGTTACAGCTCTCAGTAAAATAGGGTCTGTTTTCCCTTCTTGGAAGAAGCTTTCAGTATCTTGCTCTATACTGCTAATATCTGATGGGTTTTGCGCTGTTGCAGATTACAGCATAATATTGCAAAATAATACTATTTTGCATGTAGATTTGGTACACTGGTGTGAATAGTATTCCTGTGTTTGCATCATGCTACATTGAGCACAATCTTCTACTGTCAGCTCGGAATTTTTCTTGGAGACAGCACTGTGTGGCTTTGCTGTGAAAGAAAACACTGCAGGACTATATTTGGAATGGGATGGCTGCACCTGCAAAGTGTGGGAATGAATGTGCTTGCAGGTGGAAAATTAGTGTCTATGGCTGCCAGGCCTGTTTTTGGACAGCCTGTGAGAAATCAGCCTTGGACTTATCCTCCTGTAACAGACTGAACATGCCCTTCATTGTGTGCCGCCTTATCCCTTTCCTCCCTGTTTCTTGTAGTTGTTGGTGGTTTTTTTTTTTTTTTTTCTGTTTTTCTTCTAAGCAAATATTTCTTCTCTGCAATCTCCTCTTTCTTTATTTTCCTTCAAGTGTTAAGGGAAGAATTTTTAACAGATGTTCTTTTAAAATGGACGTAGCAACAGACTATTTTGTCTGTATGAGCTTTTCAGTCACTTGAGAATGAAGAAGAGGGGAAAATTCTGCTTCATATTTACAGGGGAAAAGGTTCTGGCAAATTCACTCTCTCTTAATCTCTTTTCCTCTGTCTTCAAGGTATGCTTTTTTTAAATTTTGCTTTTTTAAAATTTCTCTCAAAAAGATCCTTCCTAAATGTCTTACCTACTTGATCTGTACTTTTTAGTCTATTTTGTTTTACTTTTTTTGAACAAACTAAAGTTTCACATCCTCGTATATTGCTGACTTTTAATACAAATGCAGACAGGTTTTTTTTTGCGCTAAGTCACTGCAGTGCTTTTAATTGCGCTGTTAGGGTTGGATAACATCCTCCTATTCCAGGCTCGTTTTGTGGCAACCTTAGTGATGTGGAATTATCCTGACTGCGAAGGAGGTAGGGTCCATTAGACTGCTTTGCATTTTATTTGCTTGGTAACACCTTCCTCTTGGGACCAGCCGCCTGAGGAGTGCGTGTATTTGTGTATACCCTAGTAGCTGATTTGAGCACTATGGTGACTTCGTTGTCAAAAAGCAGTGTTTGCTGTATCATAATATGAAAATCAGCAGGATGGGTACTGTGTGATGTGCTCTGGACAGCCACAGCTGTGCTTGCCTCAAGTGATGGGGTGCAATAGTTTGTGTGTTGCACTATTAATGCATATTTCTGGTAGAGCTTAGAATTTTTTAATGATGGACATTCTTAAAAAATTTAGTAACGTTTTAAAAAGGTTCTGTTAAAATATGGAGCAGTGTCAGGGAGGTCAGGAGGAGAAAACAGATGTGCATTTAAGTTGGATGGATAGGGAAACGAGTGAGAAGTAGGAGCTACATAGCAAATGGGAAGGTTGAGTGCTTAAATACAGAAGACCTGAATCTGATCCCTCACACCTGGAGATTAATTCTGCATTGAACCTTTCATCCCATATTACTGGTGCAACCGAGCTGAAAAGTTTGCTCTTAAAAAAAAAAAAAAAAATGTTTTGAAGCAGTGGAAGCCTTATCACCTCGTCCCCATCTGCCCGTTCCCAGGAGCCGTTGCCATTTCATGGTCTTCGTGCGCTTCGTCCCAGCAGGTGTTTCAGGAGCATGTGCCTGTTCTCTGGGGAAAGGAGTGTCCAGGAGCGAGCTTGTTGCTTCCAGAGACATTAATTCAACCAAGTTCTAGCTGTCCTCTTTTCCCGGGAATGTCGCAAGTCCTGTGCTTGTGCCCATCAGCTGTGCCCTGTTCACATAGCTGCTGGCCACCTCGTGCAGGAAAGGCCACAGCGCACAGCCCTCCCTTGGCACTAACACTTCATACAGATCCACTGACAGCAATTTTAGATTACTTACCAGAATTAAGGCCATCGCTTCTATACTTTGAAATCATACTAGCAGAATGACCAAGCAAACAGTAAAGGACAGACTGTCCTGGCAAAATGGCAGACCTTAGAAATGGACAATAACTGCATTTATCCATTCCTGTGGCTCAACTTTTTTGGTCTTAGAAGTTTCTTGCAAAGAGGCATTCGTCCCTTCCCCATGGAAGGCTGCTCCATACCCCAAAATACCATGCTGAAAGATCTTTCTGACCATCAGCAGCTTTACATTTTCCTTTAAATTCACTGCTTGATTTCTGTCAAACTTTTTGTTCTGGACTAAATGATTTGGAGTGCCAAACTGCCAGATAATTTTGCATTGGAGTGGAGACATCAGCCTTTATGTGGCACAGGGCAACAACTGGCCTACATTTGGCAATTCTAAATCTTTTTTTTTTTTTTTTTTAACTGAAGAGTTAATAAATAGCGAGTGCTGTAGGTAGGTCCTGCATCATGAGACAGAGCAAAAGAGAAGTTAGAATAAGTGCCAACATCGATGTCTTATTTGTGAGACTGCGTCTGTTGGAGGCTCCAGAGCGGGAATTTTGTAAGTCCACAGGAGGCAAAGCAATTCATGCTGGATTAGAATCATATTTTGTTTTAGACTGAGGTTGTCAGCCCGTCTGACCTTGCAGGGCCCGAGTCCCCATTGTCTTGTGGCTGGAATTGCAGAAGATTGGGAAGAAAGTGAGCTCTGGGAATCACTTGGAGGTGGCCCCGAGTCCCCAGAGATCCCAGCTCTGCTTTGCTGGCCAAGGTCATGGCACCTGGAGTGGCTTGGTTGGCTGTAGCTGGCCGTGTTCTTCTTCAGGGATTTGGGGCAGACAGCAGCCCCTCCAGCCACCCGGTGCACAGAGCTGAGGCAGCCCTCGTGGGGAGCAGCACCGGGCTGTGGGCAAGCGGGATGAGCCTGGAGAGCCACGGGTGGCCACCCAGGCTTAGGCTGGGGTGTTTGCATTTGGTGCTTCTTTGAAGTGGTAGTGGTGTTTTTTTTTCCTCTCTCTCTTTTTTCCCTTTAATTATTAGACTTTTTTAAAAAATTAATGGCTACACTGGCAGAAAAAGCACACATTCAGGCTTGTAGCTTGTAAACAAGCTGATAGTTAATTAGCTTTAATGCTGTTTTTACAGGGTGAAGATAACAAATAAACCCCAAGCAAATACTGTGCATTATTTATTTATTGTTGTATTCATATTATTGCAGCATATATATTGTTTTGCTTTTCTTTTTTTGGGGGGGGGGTGCAGGGGAATGTGTTATTTTAGTGAACGTTTAAACTCTGGCTTAAAAATCAGAGTTCCTTCAAGGCAGACCTTAAGATTCCATGTTCATTCCCTGTTTATAAAATAATTTGCTGAGGACGGCAAACCCTTCTCCCTGCTGACTTTCCCCAGTGAATGGGAAGCTTGTTCTCTGTGTGTTGATTATTGAAAGCTGAGCTCTTTGTGCCAGATATTTTAAGAAGCTGTTGATGCTTAGATCTAATCTATTGCATTATACTGTGCCTTTAGACCAGAAAGTGAACGTGTTTTCATGTGTGTGGTTGTCCATTACATATGTAGCAATTCTAAAAAATTGTGTTGCATAACTGTAAGTATTCAGACTTGGATACTTTAGCCTGCATTCTTGCTTTAGTGTGTTTTAAAGGCAGTGGCTATAATGGTTAGAAATGTTGTAATGGGAATGGCTTGGCATTAGACAGTATAACTTTCCATCTGATGAAGAGGAAATAATAGCTATTTTATGTTCTGGAGCTTAGTCACATGTTCTTACATATCTCTCTCCTGATGGCAATTATTTGTGTTCACTTTTACTAGAACTGATGTTTTTGAAGTACCCTGGCCTTTTTACTGGGCTCTTTTAGACAGTAGAAATGAAAATATTTTGACTTTCCATTTTGCTTAAATGATAAAGGTATGTGACTTATAGAGTGCCAGAGTTTCCTCTGTGGTCCTAGACAGTCACCTGGATTCCTCCATGCCAAATATGCTGGTGGAAGCATTTACGCTTGGGAGAAGGCACTTGGCATCATCCATTTTTGTCTACCCGGGTATGAATCCTCCTGGCGACGTTTGCTGAATTTGTTCATTGCTTGGGTGGCCTGAGCTTGCGTTCACTACTGAGCTGGTCTTGGTTACTCCTGCTGGAGGATGAGGAATATGGTTCTTTTTTTACCATACCAGGAAACCAGGAATGATTCAGACTATTAAGAAAAATTATGCATTTGGGTAGAATAATGCATGACGCTGAGTACTTCGTAACTTTCAAAAACAGCAAGTGAAAGCATCTAACTTTACCAAACAGAAGAAGTATTGCTTTAAAATAATGCCATCATTTTGAGGGGTCTATGAAACAGTAGAATTGACAATCCTGTGCAGCCATTTCAGAAGTGCAGAGGAAGACAGGTGGAGGAAAAAAATCTGAACATATGCAGCAGGCCAGATAAAGTAGTGACTATTTGTGGTCAGGACATGACCATAAACCACCACATTAAGAATGTATCTTGAATTGCATAGAAGATTTGGGATGAAATCTTAATGTCTTGAAGTTCTGCAAGACTGAACCTAATGTGTATTTTGTGATCCTTAAAGAGAAGGATGTCAACGAGGTACTCTGACTTGCCTTGTGTGGGGGACGAACCGCTCCTGACCCAGGAGACTCTGAGTGCCTTTTGTGTTCCTCAAAAAAGAATGAAAGCTTTTTGAGTCTTGGTGGCCTTTTCTGTGAGCTGGGACAGTTGGGACTGTGTTGAGGCCAGATGTATGGGACTTTGTCCTTCCTCTAGAGGGGCTTCCTATCGGTCGGAAGCCGCAGGAGGTTAGGAAGCCTCTGTGGTTAGAGGCATCAAACCTACTTCTTTTTGTTGTGGACCTATGAGGTAGCCATCCACTGCCTTGTTGGTGATGGGCATTTATATTGTGTAGATCACTAGCATAATCTGGAATGTTATTTTTAAATCCCGTCCTTGATGACTTGTCTTTTCTCTGCTAGTTCTTCCAGTGCTACACAAACCTGTGTGAATATTTTTTAGCTGTATTTTTAGTAGTATTCATTTCGTGTGGATACTTTCTATTTCATGGGCGTTTACAGCAAATCTCTCTCGTTGTAAGCCTGCTTGTGATTTGAATGCATTTACCTGTTCTTGCTTTATACTTGCAACAGATTACCCGAAATAGTACTAAAATGCGATTTTAAAACTCCCTGAAAGCTGCAGTAGAACAAACTTTGAAAACTGCTACTTATTTTTCATTTGAAATGAAGTGGAAACCTGAGTCCTGCTTTGCAGGCTATCTTAAGGGGAGAGGATGCCATTATGGATAGTGATCGTAAATTTATGCAGCTTGAGGATACTAGGTAAGTTGAAGGACTCGTGCCAGAAACCTGGGGCAGAGAAACTGCAGCTTGTGCTGGTATGGCCTTTGGAAGAACTGTCCTTAGCTCATGGATTTTGATCCCTGAATGTTGTCGATGTGTGGCTTTTCCTGTTACTAATACAGATAGAAGCAAATACTTAAAAACAAAAACAAAAAAACAGTTCCTTTCCTTTCCTATAACATCGAATTGTTCTCTTCCATTAGACTTTCTGATTTTCTCTGTTCTGTGAAGCAGAAGGATAATTTGAACTAAATCTTTTATTTGGGTTGTTGCCTTTTTTTGCAAATCATTTCTCTTTCATGCTTCATGTAGTACTGTGATCAGAAAAAGTCCTGAGAAGAGATTAAAGTAGTTGATGAAAGTTTTTGAACCTTAAAAATGGAAGAACAGCAGAGAGGTAGGAGAAATGTAGCTCCTTGGCCTTTCTGTGTGCTAGGTAGTGCATTTAAAAATTTCTAAGGACGTTATTGTTTTTAAGTGGGAGTACTATTATCTACTGGAAGAAAAAAAACGCATTTTAGGGTATCTGATATATTGACTTTTCATCGTTTCCTGTGTCTTCAATCCGCATGGACGGGTGCAGTGTTCAGAGCTGCTAAATGTTAGCAACTGTGCCTCCTGTTGGGACAGGCTGCAGGTAAGAGCTCTTTGGGCCTGGAAGCACTTTGCAAATGTGATAATGAATGCAATTCAATTTTGTGGGTGTGTTGTTACATTACATCAATATGGATGTTGTATATACAGGCATCTCTCTGAGCTGGCAGTGAGCACAGAGCAGAGGACGTGGTTTGTAATAATCTTGCATGGAATAGAGGCGAGAAGTAATTTGCTAGCCTAAATATAGCCTATATTTTAATGCGCTTTTATGAAAATAAACAAGCCTATGGGAGTTCTAGTATAAAGCAGGTGACATGCTGGAACTAGAACTGCTTCCTTTTGTTTCCTTAATTGAGAAGAAGAAAAAGAAAATAAACTCTTGTTGCCCATGGAATGGAAAGAAACCATTTGCATAAAATGAGACACTTTTAAAGCAAAGGCCAAATGATGCTTGGTTAGTTATTAAAAAGAACAGTTTATCGTCCACTTTTTGTGATTGCTGTACCAAGGCCTTGCCCAGCTTTTCAGAGCTTGATCTGGCCTATTATATTAATGTTTTATTAAGCCACGCTTGCTTGGGAGAAAGGCATTGTGCATGCTCATGAATCTAGTTGTATTTTTAGACAGAAGAGAGGAGGAAGCTAATTACAGTGAGTAGTTTCATCAGTTATCCTGAGAATTACTGAATGCGAAATGTCCATTCTCTTCCATGAGTTTTTTAGCATAACCACTATAGAGAGAACCAATGTAAAGGAGTCATTTTGTTTTTCCTAGGAGGAAAAAAAAATATCTATTTAATTTTTCTGTTTACAGAAGGGCAGGGAAAGTGGAAAATAACTGCCATCTCCCCACAGGCTTAAGTCACAGAATTGTCCATAAGCCTTAATACACTTCTCACATAAAGATGAAAGGGATTGTACCTCTTATAATCTGCAAACTGTGTCACTTAAATGCCTTGGTTGTTTAGATTATTGCAAAGTGCTTCACTTGACAGGTGCTTTTTTTTTTTCTCCCTCTTAAGGTGTGGTAGGAATGTGTATCACTGCAGAATGGGGTTGCTTGTTCATTAAGCATCACTGCATATATACACAGTGAATATTACAGTGTACCTTGTAGGATGGCTGCCTCTGACCTGTCTGTCAGTTATTAAACTGACTAATAGTGCAGTTTAAGGCCCTGTTTTTAACATGGGAACAGGTTAGCTGCACTGGAGCTGGTGTTCTCGGGTTGTATCTTCCCAGGCGATGCGGGAAGAGGGACCGGCAGTCTCTTCTTGGTGAAGCGCAGACTGCTATGGGATGTGCTGCCTCAGTCTTGGTGACAGCGCCTGATCCCGCTTAAGTCATGTAGTACTCCTGGGGTTTCAGGAGAAAATTCCGTCTAGATTTTCTGTGAAATCTGTGAGGAAAAACGGCCATTTCCAGAGAATGATTCAGGATTTGACCATTCTTCCATCTGTCACTTGCTTAAGATGATTCGTGGTCTTTTTTTTCCTGCTGCACGTATAAGAGGGCAGTCAGGGCTCACTTGTCTTCTCAATAGGAGGTCCTACGTGCTGTCTAAATTTTAGCTACAGCATTGGACAGCTCAGGGGTAGAGGGGGATCCAGGAGTAGTAAACTGCAAGCAGACACACGTGTATCTGGTGTTCTTAATTGCTTTTTAAATTTCAAGAATTTAATAGGTAGTGCAGCTGGCTACACTAGCATTGCTAGTCTTCATTAGATTTATTTAATTTTGTTGGTTAGGGTGGAGCAATGTCTTTTGCCCTTCTCTGTGTCTGAGATCCAAAATCTGAAATCAGTGCTCCGGATGAGCCTTTTCCAGGGAGCCCAATACCTTAAACATTTTTTCCTTGCTGGCAGAGTCTAAAGCAAGAGGAGCTGCAACTGGATGTCTGTGCAATTCTGAGGTCTCTGAATGTGTTTAAAAGGAGCGTTTGTGTGGAGGCCCTTACGCAGTTGAATGTCTCAACAAGAATTTGGCAGAAATCTCTCTGTCGGAAGATGGCAGATTCCAGTGCAGTGAGATGTTTACTGGTTCTCTGTTTTATCTCTGGCAGCTGCTTTTGCACTTGATATCTTCAGCTGCTTTTGAATCTTTTACGAAGAATAATTATCCATTTCATAAAATGAATCTACCCCCCCCCAACAGGGCACTGATTCACATATTTCTCTGGCAACATCCTGTTGTTATCAGAACCGTGTTCACTTCTCCAGGACTCTGTTCGCTGAGACGTTAGAACCTCCTTGGCTGTAGTTTTCCTGGATCATTTGCTGACTTGCGGGGTGACTATTTTAGACTACCCCTGTGCAAACACTAAGGTTACCAAGGTCTTGGTCCCTGTTTTCTGCTAGATGGCAGGGAGCACACTACAAGCAGCCTAATGTAGGACTTCACTAATATTTTCCCAGGAATGCAAGCCACTGTACTGAGGATCCTATAGATAAGTAGCAACTTCGTTATGTTTCATTTAGAGAAGGGTTTTCTTACTACCAGGGCAGGCATCTGTAAAAGGCAGGGGTGACTGGGCTCAGTTTTAACTCCTTACAAGGTAAAATTCCACTGAAGTCACTGGAGCTTTCTTGGGTTTTGAATGTGTGAGACTAGAATAGCACCTGGAGGCCCTTACTGATGATTTTTTGATGAGTTTCATAAATTCATGAATGAGGTTCCACTGCAGGCCTTAACTTTATTTATTTATTAAAGTTTGAGTTAAACACATTTTCTGTGAGTTTGAATGTGTTCGTTTGCTCTCTGAATAAGGTAACACTTGAATATCCTTGCATGCCAGTCTGCACCCACAAAGTAATTATTTTGTGGTGTGCATTTGGATACTTAGGTATGCATACCAGTTGTTCACTGGTATATGTGCTGTTCATCCCTCACAGCAATGCAGAGAAGTACATTTTCTCAGAAAAAAAAAGAGTGACTGACTTTTGCCTTGATAGGGCTTTGAGCTCCACTATAGCAGAATATTTCTTTAGACTATATGTATTGAAGTATGAGGTCAGGTTTATGGGGTGGATACAATGTCTTTCATTAAACTAACTGATATAATGGAGGAAGGCAGCATGGAGCATATGGAGCTTTTCACGTTTTTTTGTGTCTTAAGAATATTTTTGAGTTATACCTGTACTTAACCCAATTTTTAAAAGATTTGTCTCTATATATATTTTCAGTGCTTCAGAGTATGAGCTGGCGTATGCATATGTTCTAGTTAGCTCACCACATTTTTTTAGCATGATATTCTAACCTGCTTGACCATTAACCTGGCTGGCTACCAGGAGAATTTTCAAACTGTTGACTCATGTTGCTTCCATATGTAACTTAAACCACCTTTTCCCACAGTGGAGACAGCTAGAAGGTTAGCTGCGTATACTTTTCAGGGCAGGCAACAGCATATTTTGGACTGAGTCAACACACATGAGTAAAGGATGTAAATCTAAGCTATTATATTTTTTCATCTAATCTCTTTTCTGCTGTAGCCTTTTTTGTGCTTCCAAGTCTGGGAAAAACAGCATTTTTTTTTTTTTTTTGTGCTCCTATTCCTTATCAAGGTGAGTGGTCTTCAGTGTGCATAGACATGGCTCATATTTTCATTTTTACAGCTTTGTGAGGATGGATCTTCCCACCTGTCATTACTTTCTTGCCTGTAAGGGTTTGGGGCTTGGGTTGCTCTGTGCATGGGGTCTGCTGTTTTGAGGATGAGACCAAGTGGGAAATGGCATGTAAGCTGCATGCTGAGTTTGGGCCCCTCTAAATTTGCAGAGCCTATATGTTGCTTGAACATATACCTAGTTGGAGCACGTGCCTTACATGACACAGCAAAGGAGGGGCAGTTACCCGAGGCTGTGGCAGTCCCAGGAGCGATGGGAGTCGTAGCCCGCTCCGCAAAGCGGCCTCTGCCCTTTTTACTGGGCCGTGGCCCGGCACATGAAAGTCCTGGCACCGCACAGGGTCACACGTCAGGGCACTCAGCTGCCTCTGCTGTGGGGATGTGGGGATGTCCAGGATGCGAGGGGAGAGCCCGAGGGCCTTGGATTGCAAATGAGAGAGGAGCCTCAGCAGGAGGGGTGAAGGTGGCAGTGGTGAGGAGGGGGCTTATCTGAGGCTTAATAGGTTTGCACTCATAACAAAACCTGCTGGGCACTGGTTTTCTCTTTTCTTTCTTTCTTTCTTTTTTTTTCTTTATTATTGCAGACCATACAAAAAGAATTTTTCTCATAGACTTTGATATCCATTTGACCTATGGACACTACTGGTTGAGAGGAGATCTGGGTTCAGGTCCAATGTCACCACTGTTATGGGAGGTTGCATGCTCCCTTAGCCCCCTCTTTTCTCACAGTTTGCTCATGTTTTTCCCCCAAAGGAAGTAGAGTGCAAGAATGAGAATGTGAATCCTTATGTACAGCATTTAAGATACGCATTAAAAGCTGTATGAGGCATTCCTAAAGTTGGTGTCTCATGTAGCAACATACAGAAAGAAGTCCTACTTCTTTCTGATCAAAATCAAACCAGTAAGAGTCTCTTGTTTTGTCATCTTTGGACCTATGTAGCTGAACTCAAGTATCTGTCTCAGAAGACATGGGGAAATACAGTTAGGCTTAACTGTATAAATTGTCTGAAGTCAGTGGGTTTGTCATGCTGAAAAATAAAAGTTTAAGCATGTGTTTAACACCTAAAAAAAATACATGGCATGTTTTGCAAGAATTATCTCCAGAAGGAAGGGCTTCAAAATGTTTTACTCTGGTGTTTTGATATAATATTTATACTTGTATTTTTAGCCAAAAATCATGAAAATATGGATTTATTTTCACTCTATGATTTTGATAGTTTTGCTTTAACTTTACAGTTGAATTCCAGCCTTTACAAGGGTAAAGAGTATGGTCTTGTCACTAGAGCTTGGCTTTGCTGAACTCCTGCTTGAAGAGTCCAGATTTAGCCTTTTCTGAGAGATCTTGAAAGAAAAGAGAATATGTCTTCCCAAAATTTTTAGTCTAAAAGGCATGTTGGAGTACTGTATTGTATAATTCTTTAGGTATTTGGATTAACCCTGATAAAATTATAGGTGGTTTTAAGGGAGTTTATTGTGCTTATAAATTGTAGTGGGGCTCCCTGTAATTTGTTATAATTAATTCAAGAGTTCAAGGGCAGAAAATCAGGATCAGGTTGTGGCATGCCTTCAGCTCTTGCTAAAGCATGCTATTACTGGCCTTTATGAAATATGAAGGCTTAGCTTCATATTTGTGGGTTTATTTGAACTTAGGTTATCCAAAAAGTATAGCATGCTGTTAAGAAAAAGTGCAGATCCAGGGATGGAGGCTGGACCTGTTGTGGTCGAGGGGAGGAAGGAGGTGGTCCTTTTTAAATATGGAGAAACTGATGGATCCTGCATGACTGAATCTGCTGGCTAAGCCTTTAGAGAAAGGAAAACGTGTTTTGGAAGGCTTGTGTCATGTCTGAAGGCTTTAACAAGGCCTGGGTGTGTGTAGGTGCTTGTGGTCCATAAGAAACAGCAGGAAAACCGAAAGTCTTGTGCAGTGCTGCTTTAAAAACCTGAGATTCCTTTTTGCAAAAAGCTTTATTTCTGGTGCTGAGTTAAATGCTGGAGACAAAAGGCGCCCATAAAAGAGGCATGGCAAGAGTATGGTGGCATGCAGGCTCATGGGTCTGTTCAAGTCCCTCAACTCTGACCGAGAGGGATAAATTCCAGGGTTGAACAAATCTCCAGATTTATCCATTCCTTTGCCTTTCAATGATGTGCCAAGACTGATGTGTGTTGCTTTTATCTGTATTTAACTGCTAAGAATTTCCCTAGCTGTTCCTATAACACTGAGCTATATGGAAGCAGCTGTTTGTATGCAAGAGGTTATAAACCATGTGCTCCTCCATTTTCAATATGCCTATTCTTTTATTTTTGAGTGGCTGATTTCCCTCCAGGAATTTGACCTCACTGACTGATTCATGAAGAAAATTTATCACTCCTAAAATACGTTTACTGAGTTGAAAACTTTTGCCAGTTGTGGAAAGCTTTGGTGTTGGAGAAGAAATCTGAAATGTTAGTATTCTGAAGAATATATGCAAAGCAATAACCTCTAAGTAGTAAACTAATGAAATGGAGGAAGTGAATAACACCTAAGAAGTAAAAACTTGTAATCTGGATGTTTTTTGGTGTGAATCAATAGATTCAGTCATGAGTGTGATGATAAATATATAGATATAAATAAAACAAGCAGCACTGGCTTTTTGTAGGACCTTATACTGATTAGATCTGCTAGGTTACCTTTCTATGTGCTCCTTATTGTTCCTCACAGGACAAGTGAGTCAGCAAGGTTATGTACTATTTGTGCTTATGCTTGCAAAATGTATAGCACAACAAATGGAAAGTGACTGTCATGGTGAAATTAGTCTCTTTTATCCAAATCCCCTCCAACCCTTCAGCTATAAACTGTCGTCTTTAGAGAGAGATTCAGAGATGTGGGAGCAGATGATATGAGCTGTGCTTTCATCTGTCCTTCCTTTCCAAACCTATGAACCAAAGACATGAAAATAATGCTAACCTAGCATTGTTCTGTCTCATTAGGAAGGGGAAAAGAAATGTCACAAATCTTTCCGTGTATTTAATTCACTTTATTTTGTTTCACAGTCATCTTTTCCACCCAGATGTTGAAGGAAACCAGGATGTAGACAGTTGGATTCTGCTGTTGAACAATCTCACTTCTCAGTTGCCTAAGGTTAACCTTGACCTGCCTTATAAAACTGTTATGATGGAGGAGTTTTTATCCTCAGAACTATTACAACTATATATTACTATTGGCATTGATAGCTTGAGTTTCTAAAGGCAATTTTTCCTGTATAAGACATCGGTTCTTTCATCTTCTTCTCTTCTATCCCAGGCAAGTCTGCTGATCTTGTAGACTGGATGAGTGGACAGTGAGGTGGATTGTGGACTGGCTGCATGGCAGAACCCAGAGGGTGCTGATAAATGGGGTCGAGTCTAGTTGGAGGCCTGTGGCCAGTCCTGCAAGGGTCAGTACTTGGCCTGGTGCTCTTCAATTTGTTCATCAATGCCTTGGACGAGGGCACAGAGTGCACCCTGAGCAACTTTGTAGATGGTACCAAACTGGGAGGAATGGCTGACACTCCTGAGGGCTGTGCTGCCATCCAGAGGGACCTGAACAGGATGGAGAGTTGGGCAGAGAGGAACCTCATGAGGTTCAATAAGGACAAGTGCAGAGTCCTCCACCTGGGGAGGAATAACCCCAGACACCAGTACAGATTAGGAGTTGACCTGCTGGAAAGCAGCTCCACAGAGAAGGATTGGGGAGTTCATGAGACAGCAATGTGCCCTCGTGGCCAAGAAGGCCAATGGGATCCTGGCCTGCATCGGGATGAGCGTTCCCAGCAGGTCGAGGGAGGTGATCCTGCCCCTCTACTCGGCTCTGGTGAGGCCACATCTGGAGTATTGTGTGCAGTCCTGGGCTCCCCAGGACAAGAGGGAAATGGAGCTCCTAGAGATGGTCCAGCGTAGGGCCACGAAGGTGATTAAGGGACTGGAGCATTTGTCATATGAGGAAAGGCTAAGCGAGCTGGGCCTATTTAGCCTGGAGAAGAGAAGGCTGAGAGGGGATTTGATCAACATGTTTATGAGGGGTGATTATAGGGAGGATGAGGCCAGGCTCTTCTCCATGGTGGCCAGTGACAGGATGAGGGGTAATGGGTGTAATTTGAAACATAGGCAGTTTAATCTCCATGTGAGGAAGAACTTCTTTACTGTGAGGGTGACAGAGCCCTGGAACAGGCTGCCCAGAGAGGCTGTGGAGTCTCCTTTCCTGGAGATCTTCCAAACCCACCTGGATGCCACCCTGTGCCACGTGCTCTGGGTGTCCCTGCTGGAGCAGGGGGGTTGGACTAGATGATCTCTAAAGGTCCCTTCCAATCTTAGCCATTCTGTGATTCTGTGATCTTTCTGAAGATCTGATGCAAGGTGTGGTAGACTCACTCTCAGTAATACCTTTCCAAAAATATTACCCTTTAGTAGTGAAGCATAGCCATTGTTTTTCATATTCTACCACAAATCCTAGATAAATGACTATTGTCTAGTGCTGGGAAACATCAGACTTCCGCTGGGAGATTAGCTGGTGAAATTCCAGGGGAGCGAGGTAGAGACGTTCAGTTTATCAACATCATCTAAGCTTTTTCCAAAGGCAAAGACAAGACCTTAGCGCTGTGTTGCTGATGATGACATCATCAATGTATATATATCTTTTTTGTTGTTGTTGTTGCTGTTAATACCTTTGGATTAAAATGTGCTGATGGAATTCTTGCCCTTAAAATGAGTTTCGGCATGCTCAAGCCCAGGAATCATAACACTATCTTTGCCAATATGTTGAGCAGTACATCTGAAGAGAACAATCATGTCTCTCTCTTTTTCTTGCTGCAAGAAATGCAGTCCCAGTTTGCAGTAGGCTTTGATGCTGTATTTTGACGCATGTGAAATAAGTGCTGTCTAGTAAGTGGAATCTTGACAGGGACTTAGGGGGAAAAAATCAGTTCTTCTAAGTATGCCATTGGTCTCCTGCCTTGGCTTAGACAGGTAACGTCATAGTTACCTAGTGATCATGAATTCCATTTAAAGCATGTTACTCTCAGAAAAAAAGCAACTAGTATGGGCTAATTGATTGTCTCAAATAGCTTAAAAAATAACATTTTGGTCATTATTAGTCAGTTTCTTTGCTTATTCTCTGAATATCTGAGTCATTGACTTATCTAGCTCAAAGGCCGAAAATATGAAAACCACTGTTTAATATAAAAAATAGCTTAATCTTTAAATCATAGGATGTAAGTATCTGTGGCATCCTTTCACTGAAGAGTATCGACACCAAAATCATTGCAGGTTTTAAGATGCTGATTGAACAATAGATGCATCAATATCAAAGCTATGGCTTAAAATGTTTTTAGTGAGAGAAGTCTGCTGTTAAGAAGAAATTGCTTCCCCTGTGGGCAGATTATTGTGTAACTGTACATTGCAGAGCACCTCTTCAGAAGTACATTATCACTCAGAGATAAACACAAATGAGCTGAGTTGGGCTGTTGTTGTGATTCAATATGACTTTTATTGTTGTCCTAATTTTAGAAGGTCATCTTGTTCTCTAATTGCCTTTTTTTTGAAGTTGTAAAAGAGCAGCAGGACTTGAGCAAAGCCACTTGTGGGACAGTCTGTCTCTCCTTTGAGTATTAAAGACTTATTATTTTGGGCATATGGAAACAGTAGAGCAATTTCTTTCCTCAAGAAAAGAAGTTAAACTACATAGCAAAGCAGTTATCCAATTGATAGGCTTGGAGCCAAAAGGGTACCTAATGAGTTATAAAAAAGTTAGTCAAGCCAGTAATTGCATCATTAGAAACAATTTTAAATGAATTGTGCCTCTTGAGTAACTAATGCTTTTTTTTCTATGGTCCTAATACATGTTTTCTACAGCTTTTGCATGTTTTCAGATACATTTAAGGTAAATAGGTTTATTTTTATTGAATATGTAATGCATTTATTCATGCTAGTTTGAAACTGCGAGCAAAATCATACTGATAGATTGAAAAATAAAGTCTTTCCTGCTGCTCCAAAAGCAGTACTGTAGTTTCTTAACCCTTCCTGTCCATGATGCATAGAAGAGTACAAATAGGGAAGAATAACTAAAATCAGATCGATCACAGTACAGCATGCAAACAATATTAATCCTTTTTTAATCCTGTCTACATTTACATATACAACTCTCTATATGTGTATATATAAAATATATATTTATATACATTTGGATTGTAAATCCCTGGGGAAGTAAGGTTATTTATTGTTCTGTTCTTTTATGTTTCTTGGTAGAGTTGGGTACTGCTTCATTTTTTAGGGCTGTTGGCTGATAGGCTGTAGGGCTGATAGTATTATGAATAATTATTAATGAAGTGTTTACCTTGTGGCTCCCTATGGAAGTCTGTAGGAGGCAAAGTATGAAGATGCAGTACACCAATGCAGAACTTGCATCTGTTTCTTGCATTCTTGCTTTTGTGTAGGTACTCTTTAATTTTTTCCACAAAAATATCACCTGCAACATTATCACAACCCACACAGAAACTGGCCTGAATACTTAAAAAATGTGATGCCCAAGACAAGGGAAACCAGTAAAGTGAACTGAGTTACATTCTGTATATTTAAAACAACAGTAGAGATTATACATCAGATAAAAAGTGATGATTGAAAAGTGCAGTGAATTTAATGACATCTAAACAAACAAAACTTTATGTTTTAAGATCTGTGCAGAAGTATATGGGCAAACAGAGTCACTCAGGATTAACATAGCTATAGCTAAGTCTTGTAATTAAATTTTAAACAAGTACCCTTGTCTCCTGTTTCCTAGTACCATGTGGATTTTTTTTCTCTGATGTAATATTGATTGCCAAATGCAGATGTTGATACCAAAGTTCAAATACTGTCTTACAACTGTCCAGGTGAAGCAGCTTTACTTTATGAAGTGTGCTTTTTTGAAGTAATAGATCCACATATACTCCTAATATTTTCTGCTTTGGCTAAATAGAGCTGTGGGAAATAATATCCTAGTAATTATGGTATTGTTCAGACTTGTTGCCCACTCCCACTCTCCCTGGAATTAGCTACAGGCTGGCAAACTGTAGTAGCCCTTACTATATTGAACACAAAACGACACTGCTAAAAAGATTTTAATCCAGAATGAGCACAAAAGAAACAATGCTGGAGTGTGGGCTGTCTGCTGCTCTGCACTCCCCTAGTAGGCATATAGGCCCTGTGAATAAAGTCTTGTAAGTCTTTATTATTTTGGGCTGCCATTTGCAGACTTCTTTCTTCTTCTGTTTCCATTTGCTTTCCCCACTAACCTGCCTAATCAGAGGCTTATGAAATGCGTGTCTGTATGTGCTGAACTGGAACAGTTTCCCTCAGTGAATCTATGGATGGATTGTTTGTAAAATATTTGATTTCCTTCAAATTATAGAAACACTTTTGCAATCCAGACAAAGGGTGGTCTCGGCTAGTGACATAGCAACAACATTTAACATTTCAGACAGAGGCGTCTCAAGTTCTTCATGGCGTATGGCTGCATTTCTTTTCTCTCTGCTGAATGTGCAGAAAGCCTGGCCACGGTTTGGCAGCACAACTCAACCATGGAAATGTGGCTTGTAGAGCTGTTACAGCCCTTGGCAGATCTTCGTCCAGGTTATTCCATGACAACCCAGCCCCTCCTCTTTCTGGAAAGCGTGATTCATGATTACACCACCAAAACTAAAGGATATGCCAGGGGACCTCTTGGATGGGTGACCGTTGACACTCCCAATCCAAGAATAAAGATGGAGCTGTTACTCACAGTAGTTTTCTCTCAAAGTTGTCTTCAATTTACTTTGCCACTTCCATGGAAAAAAAAAAAAAGACATCAGAGACATATTAGATGATTAGTGGTTTTCCATACACTTGCGTCTGAAAGCTGCCAGCTTCTTCCGTAGGTGTTCTCTGTAGAAAACTAGTTAATGTGACAGAGCAAGGTGTACATGTCTCTTAAACTCTCTTTGCATAGTGATCCCTAATATACAATAAATTCTGAACTTTTAATCCGCTACCACATTAGTAGATTCATTGCTGTACTGTCATTCTGTAGAATATTCCTGCTATGATTTTTAAATTTGATTTGTATCTGACATGAAGGGTAAAATATCTTTAAATGGGCTTCTTTCTCATACCATAGATGCTCAGTGTTTTCTTAAAAGCAGATTTTCTGAAGTATAAGCAAACTAAAATTAGAGGTATCCAATATCACCATTTCTTTTGAAAGTTTTGATCATGGTATTTGATACTGCAGTAACTGCGATAATGTCCTGTATTTGATGATGCTTATTTTAGATAATCCTTCCTGTGGAAGGGAGGATTCATCTCAGTGTTTTTGTGGGCACTGTCGTTGAAACCCCAGCTCCTCTAAAGCTGATGGCACTCTTGATTTTACTAGGATTTCACTAAGATTTTGCGTTTTTTAACTTTTTGTGTAAAATCTTAACTCTGTGTTCATTTTAGCAATAGAGTTTTACATCTTTTAGAATAGACCATATGTAATTCTTGCATTATATATATGTTTGTATATATATATACACACATTTCTTTGGGATTAGAAATCCCTAAAACGAGATTCAGCAAACACTTGCTTTGTCAAATATGCACATGAGTAACTTATGTGAAGCATGTGTGAAAGCATGAGTTTTGCAGAATTGAGATTTAGTCATTGCATAGGCCTGGAAGAAAACTAGATTTTGTCTCCGGGACCAAGCAAGTGTGAAACCTGGGCTTGAAACACAAACATGAAGCTGAGAAGTGGGGTGTGCTTTTTACGCTTCCTTCCTCAATCAAATTTCAGTTCCCACTGATGTCTTAATCTTCATTAGTCTACGTGAATGTTCAATCTAAACATTTTACATGAGTTTTTGTTTGTTGTTGTTGTTTTTTCTGTTTGAAAATGTTGTTTGCCATTTTTTGAAGGCATCAAGGGAGAGGGAACCTAAACCTGGTAACCCAACACATGGAAATTGTCAGCTCAAAAGGGAACTGCTCAAACACTAAGGTTCACGTACATAAGCCTTCTTCTGAGAAGGGGACTGCACTGCAAATGCCTGTGTCCTGCTGCAGTGCTGCTATCTTGCGAGTGCAGGTCTGCTCAGAGCATTGGTGCTGTCTAGTGGCAAGTTACTGCATCTCACGTTGCTGACAGAAGAGTTAACTGAAGAGAAATGTTAAATGCCATATTTGATTAATATCACTCAAAGAATGACTTTGGGTTTTGTTCTTTTCTTTTCTTTTGAAGCGCACAGGTTTCTACCATCTCCGCACAGAGTTAAAGGGTAACGTTTGTGAGTATATATGGTATAGTGTAGAATGTAGACGATAGCGTAGAATATAGACTGTATAGTATAGAATACATATTTGTTCTGCAGTGAAGTCCTTGTAGCATGGATGATGTTGCTGTGGTTCTCTTCCAAGAAGGAATGGTTAATTGCCCAGGAAGGCAATTTAAAAAATAAAAATAAAACAAGACACACACATGCACACACACATCTGTCTGAAATTATTAAACCAGGACAAGAACTGTTTATTTGCTAATCCCAAAGGTTCAAGGTTAAGGCCAGATGTGGTGTGCTGGCTGCAGCTGAGTCCAGCCAAGAATTTGTTGCCCCCAGTGTTTTCCTCACTGCTCTTCACTGTCCTCCTTGCGGAGGCTGCAGTCCTTCCGAGTGGCCGGCATGCGTGCGAGTCGTTTATTTCTAACCCGATTCTGTCAGAACGATCTGGTTTAGCTCAGGCAATTGTTGTTTTTGCTAAATCCCCACTGCTTGGAGGGGATGCCCTTTGTGTAAGGGGCTGGTCACGCGTGCCACTGGAGGCAGCGGTGACCCCTCTTGGGACACAGCGCTGAGCAGCTCAAGAGGTAACCTTAGAGCCTGGTTCAGCTGCAGCCAGATGGATGTGGCAGGTCACAGCCTGAGAAAACCCTTTTCTTAGTTCATTGGCATTTGTTTTTTCTTATGTTCGGTCACCCAGACCCACCATTTTCTATCGGCAGGTTTGGGGTTGGGCATGTGAGGCTATGAGTGCAAGCACAAGCTGTGGCTACACAGGTGCAGGATCTTTGGGCTCAGACTTGTTGAGTTTTTGCCGGTTAGCTGAGGAAGAAACTGTGTTTTATGTAGCTCAGTGGTGTAACATGCAACAAAAGTTTAAAACGATGGGCTTATTGTAACTCATCTGTGTTTGATTATTGGCACACCAGTGACTTGGCCATCTCTGCTCTGTGCCTGGTACAGTTCAGTGGGTGAAAGGGATGCCAGGCTGGGGACACCATAATTTGTAAAACTTTTGTGTGCAGCTTCTTGTTTGTCCTCAGCTACTCTGCTGCAAGTGCAAGGTGAAAAGTGCAGGGTTTTTTTTACTGTGGCTTAAACCAAACATAGTTTACTGCGTGATTGGCTTTTGGAGATCTGCAGGTGCATGGTGCTGTTAGTTGTTTTTGTTTGATTTGTGTGTCATTCTTATGAATAAGAGATGCCAATATAAAGAATTTCTGTGTGGTCCCTGATTAGTCACATCAGTTGGCCAAAGCCTTTTGCTAAAATTCCATTTTTCCTATGGTGACCCTGGAGCAAAAGCCATAGAAGAAATATGGAACAGCCTTGTTCTGCATTGGGGAAAGTGCAGTGGCCCCTGGAGAAGGTAACCCAGCATATGTTACTCTTTCTGTGTGGTCTTGGGATTGCAAACTAGAACTTTTTATTTTCTTTTTTGTACACCTGGAAATGCTGTTCCCATAGTAGTTGTCTTAACTTATTTTGACAATGTCCATGTACCTGGCAGATAATGTGGAAGGTTTAAGTTTAGTCATGGACTGCTGTTCTAGCTATATGACTTGTGTGTAGTGGATTTTCTTACTTTCAGCAGAAATGTATGCAAGCATATAGACCTTTTTTGTTGTTGTTCTCTTCTCTTCTTTGTAGATATCAGTATTACCTGCAGGTGAAAAAGGATGTGCTTGATGGCCGATTGCGCTCTTCGCTGGAGCAGGGAATTCGGCTAGCTGGTTTGGCAGTGCAAGGTAAGATGATGTTACCCACTAGCCCATTTTCAACCTTACCCTTTTTTGAGTTGATCCAGTTGTGAACAGGAGTCATACTAATGCCCAGACAACAACAACTGAGTTTCTTGTTGATTTAGAAATATGTAGTTGGTCTGTCATTGAGTGACTTGTGCCCCCGGTGTGGGAATGAGGGACTGCATCAGAGTGTTCGGCAGAATTGACTTGATACTGAATCTGAACACAGCTCCATTCTTCCAACTCTAGCCATGGAATACTTTGTAGTGTTGAATTTACTTCACACTCTCTATTTGAAATGAAAATACATCAAAGAGTGTAGCAGCAGCTTTAATTTTGCCTTTACCCAAAACTCATTTAGCCATATATTGCCATCTGAAGTGTGGAAGAACACATGACTAGTTACAGTGCGAGTCATAAATTAATAAGCTGGTTCTTGCAATTTGATTTTTATTTTGAACCTCCTTAGGACATCAAAAAAACTGGGATTGCAAAATGTGTATGGGCAGAGGAGGAAACTCTGTTTGAAGAAAGTGCATCCATGAATATGAGAACTTAAGGCAGAATTTTGACAGTCATGCCCTTGGACATTCCTTTGGATGGGGGCAGGCAGGCAATGAATATACATGTAATAGGGAACATGTATTTCTGATCCTTGAAAATTAAAAATTTTGTGGTATAACATGTCCTAGTAATGTTTTAAAATCTACAAATTGGAATCTAAAACGCAGTGCGTCAATCTTGGCCTCTGATTTGCAGAGAGTGTTGTTGTCAATACAAAACTTTTCAGGACTTTATCTGTGACTTTCTAAACCAGCTTTCTCCATTCTGACAAGTGTAGCATTTGCAAGAAGGAGTTCTTTGTAGGGACTATGTTCTGCTTCTGATTGCCAGAGATAATAGGCAAGACTCTTTGCAACTGTCTTAAAAGAGGGGCTTTTCAGAGAGGGCATTTCTAGCATTGAGGGCAACAGTTGGTTCTCATCAATTTGAAACATGGGTCATTAGGCACTGGTGGCAAGAGCTTCCCCCAAAATATACTAGAGAGGTAGTGGCAACCACATTTTTAAATACTCCGAAATTATGTTGTAAAATAGTAATACCTTAAGCAAAATGCTAATTGTAATTAGGATCTTTCTTATGGCCATGGAAGTCCTATGATAGTGTCTCATTTTTTGCATAAAAACTAAAGGAAAAATGTCTCCTGTCAAATCTTAAAATGTTTTATGAAAAACGGAAAGGATGTTTCTTTGTGGAATTTTGCAATTTGAGTCAATGAAGTTTGTCCAGTATGTGAGTTATTGATAAATAGATATTGAATATGTTACACTAGTGTTGTATCTCTGGAGATTTTGCTAGCTTTGAAACTAGTCAGTCTCATTGTAAGCAGTTTGCAACTGCTTACAAAACTAATTTTATTTTTAGACTTGCAGTTTTATTGTGAGTTTTCTATGTAATCTGCTATCTTTCAAAGACCATTGCATCAGAATACTGCACCTAATTTTGTTCGCTTTTTTTTATGACCTTGTATTCCCCTCGTTGTCCTTTGCATGTGATGCAACTGAGGATATTTGAAATATTTGATTCTTTTAAATGTAGACCATTTCATGTTCATTTTGATTTCTTCTGTTTATGTTAAAACATAACTCTGAGGTGAAAACAAAATGAAACTGCATTTTTGGCATCCTGCAATACGTGAAACTGTCTAGAAGCTTTGAAAGAATGTTTAGCTAATGTGATTTATGATGGGGATTTCCAGCTTCTATAATATGAGAATCTTGTAGATGGCGTTTGATCCAGTTCAATTAAAATAAAATAAAAGCCTCCTGGCAAGATATTCTTTTGATATAAGCTGTTGTGTATTTAACAGATAGATAAATATAGGCTTTATGTTGTTTGTAAAGTAGTTTAGCCTTTAGGAAGCATTTTCAAAACTCCCCAGTTTCAAGGACGTTTTGACGAGTATCCTCAGCTGGTTGTAGGAGTGACTGTGAGCGTGCAGATGAGTAGCTCTTAGGTACTGAAGGAGCAGAAGCAAGTGTAGGAAGGCATGAAAGGCCATTCAGCTGAAGAAAAGTGGTGCCTGGGCTGTTACTGTGGCTGGAGAAAGTTAAGCTATTTAAATTTTGCTGTTTATTGTGAATTCCAGCCTCCCAGGCTGTAAAATCAAGCATCTTTCATACAATTACATTGAATTGCAATAGAGATGGATTATTTTTTTTTCCTTGTTGGGAATGTTGGAGACCCCCAAGCATTTATCATCTGGGCAACCACAGGTTTGTCAGAGGGTGATACTAGTTTGTGAAGGCCACAAGAAAGAAGCTCTTGCACTCCTAATATTAAAGTATTGCAAATGGCCATAATATAAAGGAACAAAAGAGAGGAATTGTGTTGCTTGTTATTTGTTTGCTAGTATTATTTTCAGAACCCCGTGTTAAAAGCTGAAGTACAAGCAGAAATCTTTGCACTGGGTTGTGACTTCAGAAAAAAACCTCCCCCACATGCATCTGTGTGAAGGTTGAGTGAGGTCTTAACATGGGTGGAAAGAGCTTGAATGAGTAATTGTGTTGTTTTCTTTCCAGCGGATTTTGGAGACTATAATCAATTTGAGTCTCATGACTTCCTCCGAGAATATGTCCTGTTTCCTATGGTGAGTTACTTTTCCCCATCTTTGGTGGTCTTTTATGAATAGGTCTTCCATACCTCAAAGATGGTTTTGTCAATAGTAGAGTAAAAGCACCAGGGTTGAGATGTTAATGGCTGAAATAAACTTTGCTGCCCCAAAACTGCAGCATATTTGATTGTAGTTAAAGATTTAGCCTTTTTTTCAGCTCTTGTTTAGTCTCTGCTCAGAATAGATGTCAACAAAAGAAATGTATTCAACTGAATCAACTAAGAACTTGCATTTATTTAGAGGGTATATATCAGCAGTACTGCAGTATTAGTAATACTGCCTAACTAGCGGGTATGAGAGTAGCTATTTTAGTAAATGTTTTATCTGAGGACAAGTCTTTGCTCAAGAGAATGCAGACTTAAATCAATTGACTGTTGAACTGAAATGAAGCATGAATCAGGGCTTCTGAAAATGCCCTGAAGGGACTGTGCTGTAAACTTATTGTTTTTAATTTAAATTGGAAAATAGCAAATAATTTGAACGCTGAGGGAAGTATTTTAGGTCACTGATTACATTAGACTGTGGTGATAGATGCCAGGCACTTGCAGCCCATGACATTGAGTCCCTCTGAGAGAATAAAAAAAAAAACCCTGCTGAGCTTAAGGCTGGCTTTTTCTCTTGTTAAACTCCAGCAGCACAGCACATGAGTGTAAACTTAAATAAATGAAACAAAAGAACTTGAAATTCTTTCTGAGCAGAGGAAAATTTGAAGGTGAGGTCGGGTCCCCCTGTCCTAAATGTTAGGCGTCTGGTTTGTCCCTGCACTTAGAGGGCAGACAGAGGGATCTCCAGAAGATGATTCATGGCAACTTGAATGTCTCAAAAAGCACTTTCAGAAGGAGCTCTTCTTGTATACTTTGGCTTTGCAGACATAGAGGGTGTATGTGGCCCTCTGTAATTGCAAGTATATTCTAGATTTCAAAAGATGATTGTTGTGCAGGGTCTTGAAATGCAGTTTTGGGCTGATAGATATGTAAATGCCACCTGCCAGCAGGAAGAAGAGGAATTTAAAAATACATGGGAATATGAGTATGTCTTGCATACCTGGAAGACCACTACAGTGTTGCCCTTCCACTAAGGAACTTCTGTTAACTAGACTAGTGCAGGGGTGGGCTTTTGTGTTAGGTCATGTTTAGTTCTTAGTATAGTTTGTAAAGTTTGACAAGTGACGTATTATAGCCAAAGTGAAAAAGATGATGGTTGTAATAGAGACTGAGAAATGCATAGTTCAGCGTTCACATTTCAAATTCCTGTGTTTTTGCAAAGACCCTTCAATAAACTTACATATTTTGACACATCTTGGTGTCAGCTGTCCTTTGCTGTGTTATAGTAGCCTCTCTTCTGTTTTGGACCCCTCATGAGGCAATTTGATGGTGTCCTGCTGTTCATCAATGCTACTACTGCCAAATTTAACAAGATCTGCCAAGTGTCAGCTTCCCATCCTTAATTGATTCTCTAGGCACCTTTTTTGTTTGTTTATAAACTTGTCTGTCTTCCTCTGGGAGGAGTGTAGGGTGTAATAGTAATATTTCATTTCAAGTCTTGTGACAGCTGCTAATTGCTGTAGATATAAGCTAGTCCTAAAGCAAGTGGGAGGATTTGAGTGAATCTCAAGCCCAGAAAGAGCCTCCACGGAGAACGTTGCTGTAAATTCATTAGTGAAGCGAGCTGGCGAATGAAGGAGGGACGGCCCCGTTTGCACCGTTTGATCTTGCGAGGCTGCAATGTGTGTCAAATGGCATTTCTTCAGCAGAGAAAAGAACAAAGTTATGTACACAGTACACCCCACAGGTGTGTGGCTCTGCATAGGCATGTACTCTGCCATTTTTCATTAGCACGCTACCACTTTCGCATTTTTCTGTGGCAGAAGCAAATATCAGAGGGAGGACCCTATTGAGCAAGAAACAGGCAGTATATTTAAGTATAATACATGCAGCCTTAAGGCTACTTTTTAAATAGAAATATGAACTTTGAGGTTTTGCTAGTAAGTTTTCAACCTTTTTTTTTTCCCCTCTTTGGATTTATGACCAGATTTCCTTTATCAATTTGCTCCTGATTATTTCAGAATTTCAGAATTATTTCTATCATGTGTTAGTAAATTTGTGGAAGATAAAAATGTGCTGAAATCTTTTTGTTGTTGTTGTTATTTACAGGAAAAGTGAATTTTTTGATTTCTTCAAACATGGGGAAGGCAATATATGCAGTTTGCTGGACAGGAAAGACCCATAACTTCATTTTGTTTAGTCTTTGTGTCTGTTAATTTTGCTTGCGTTATTTTGGGCTGATTTGAAAAGTGTATGTATTTATAATTTTCCAAATATTTTCAAAGGCTTACTAGATCCTTGCCAAGGAAAAAAAAATCTTTTATGGATGCTCTATATACTGTTGTGTATTTGGGAAAAATATCTACTCCTTCTGGACATCCTCCTTTTTTAGGAGTATCTTTTTACAACAAACAAAAAACCCCTCCAATCCATGTGGTTTTCTTGCAAATTTCTTGCAAATTCTTTCTCAGCTTGCTGCTGTCAAGCATGTCCATTGGCTTTTCACTGCAGTTGATGCTACATTCTCTCAATGTAGCTATCTGCAGGAGTATGAGCAGGAAACAACCCTAAAACATGTGCCATCATGATAGCTGTCTCGTATTTTGTTGTCTCTCTCTTTGAGTAGTCTTTGAAGCACTTTCATATTCTCACAGGATTGGACCCAGGATGAAGCTGTCTTAGAGGAGCTAACTCAGAAAGTTGCTCAGGAACATCGAAATCACAGGTGAGCGTAGCATGTTAAGATTTGGGGGTTTTTTATTATTACTGTTATCATCCCTGTTCTCTCCTTCCTCAACATCTGGCCATGGCAAACTAACTCCTCTTCATGTTACTTTTGTGCTGTGTCTGACTGTTTTTTAAATTACTCTGTAGCAAGAGATTATCTGCCTCTTGCAACCATAAAATGGCCAGGGAGCTTAATCCCAGGTGAATGGGCATTGCTACCGTAAGGTAACTCCTCTTCATGTTACTTTTGTGCTCCTCTTCATGTTACTTTAATGGCTGTTTGCAACTGTATTTGCATTGTGTGGTAGAATCCTTTCTCTTTATGGTTTCATTTAAATCCTCATAGTAAAAAGACCCTGTCACTTGTTCAGAGGTGATCCAAGTACCTGTGTCATTCAAGAGAGACACAAGAAGCAGGTTCCTTCTTTCAGTGTAATACAAGCAAAAAGAGCAGCAGTTGGGATCTCGTCTCAGACTTTAAGTCTCATTGTGTCACTAGTAAATGACATGTGTCACTAGTAAATGACCTAGGAATGTACATGTGAGTGCTCCAGTACATATACCCTTTTTCTAAGCAAACTTTTTTCATGTCAGGTGGGTATACTGGTGGTAGGAGTATTCAAACCTCCAGAGTGCTGTTTATGGAAAAAAGGCAGTGCCACTACATCATTGGAAATAATCTTTCAAATTATGTAATGAAACTTCATTTAAAGCTTTATTATGTAAAATGAAATAGGAATATTATGTCGAAGGTGCAGCGTTCTTCACTATATAGCAGAAAATCATTGCAAAGGGGCAAAAAACACACTGAGTTGTAGGTCATTCTCAGTGTGAGATTTAGTGCAGACTTGGGCCTTTGATGCAACTGAAGGGATAGCTTCCAGGCTGGCCATGAATCGGCCTGAGTTTGCTCTTCTGTCTCTCTGCCACAAACCTCTTGTGTGATCTTGGTTAACTCTCAGACTTAAAAGGAAAGATTTCCACCCCTGCTGTGCCCTTTTGTGCTGTCTCAGCAACACAAAGAACAAATATTCATCCTGACTTCAGCAGGTAGATAAAATTCCCTTGCCTTTCTCTCCCTCTTTCCCCAAAGTATTTTCTGATTCCTGCATTTCCATGTTTGTAAGCTGTGGTAAGGAGAAGCAAAAAGGAGAACCATTAATAGTGGCCTTTTGGAGCAACCTACAATCTGCTCTGACCTCCTTTTCCTAACTGAAATTTGTTCAAATTCCTGAGCAGTGACAAGATCATGTGTAGACAAGTTTGTATTTCAGGCAGCTCATTCTCTTATTATGGAAGAGAATCTGCTCATAATACAGATTTAGTGCCTGCTTTTGAATAAGCAACATAAAAATGTAGATCTTCGCTTTCAAGTCACTTTGCAACTTCAGTGGACTTATGTGCTAAATATAGAAATTGGAGTCCATGTGGGTCAGGTTGGCCATCCGTAACTAGACTTGCCTCATGTAATGACCTCATGATTATTACATTACAGCCTGGAAAACATTTGATGTTTTTCCTGAACTGGGAAAGAAGAAATGGTATAATATGATCAATTCAGTTTTTCACTCAGGTAATTTGAGCTGGGCTTTGTACCTTCCCTCAGCAACATATAGTAAAATTCCTCCTTTTCCTGATTATAATCCTAATGTTGAAAGTTAGATTTGTGTTGTCTGATCTAGCCTCGATATCTAAAATGTCATCTAAAGTGGTTTGTGGACCTGCCGTTTTTTAACAAGCAATCGCTTTGTGCTTACAATATTCAAGTACATTTTGCCTTTTGTTACTATAATTGCAGTGGCATTACAGCAGCAGAAGCTGAGCTGATGTACATCAATGAAGTGGAACGCCTGGATGGGTTTGGGCAGGAAAGCTTCCCTGTGAAGGTATGTTAGACTTGTCAGGATATTGTATAAAGGAGCCCCTACATTAGGCGATGCACCGGTCGAGTTGTGTATGTCCAAAAGAGACAGTTGTGTTTTGCTGGGCCAGAAGGTGAAGTGATTCTGGTAGTTATAATGGAGTCTTTGGCAGGAGGCTATCTTAGGTGTCTAGTGGACCTTGTTGCTTTTCTTCCACCAGTATCCTTTCCACACATGAGGCTGCTCAAAGTCGCTGCTCATTTGGGAAGGTGAGATGCACCTTGCTTTCCTTTCTGAGTGCTGCCTGAAGGAGGGTGGCTGGTGCAAGGGAACCTGTGCTCTGACCTTATTTAGCAGGATAAGAAGACAAGGTGGGTGGTCTTCTGTCTTCTTCAGAGGATATTTACCAAACATTAGCTTTAGTTCTATTTAATTTCTTATATGTCCATACCTGTTCTCTGCAGTTCTGAGGGATTTTTTTCCCGAGGTTTGCTTTGAATTTTTGGTCAAAGGAAGCCCATCTCTGCCTTGTATGGTCTTCCTGGCTTAGAGAGCACATACTACAGTGATAAGTTTGTGCTGATGACCAGCACATAGGCAGGGTCTTGAAAATTGGTGTCCAGCATCAGTTTGCTGAGGCACCAGCCTTTAGTAGTTAGAAGCACGTAGTCCATTCTTGCATCCTAGATACAGAATACAAGAAGGTCGGCAGAATGACTTCGATCTGAATAATTAAAATGCAAGGACTTGTGTGTAACTTTTCTCATATCCTTTCTTTTAGCAGTTGTTTTTAACCACACTATTTGTGTCTCCACGATTTGCCTTTATCACTCAGAAGTGTGAATGGATTACTGTGTATGCAGTTTAGGGGGAGTGGTTTTTGTTGGTACATGTGCAAAAATCTTTCTAGCTTTTGTTAAGCTTTTGTTGCAGTAGGAAGAACCATTTTTAAGAAAACAAGAATGTGCAAAGTGGAAAAGGAGCGCATTTCCCAAATGGGGGGCTGCAAGAGGCATGTCCAGGCACAAAAACAATAGAATTTCTCAAAAACAATGCATGGAGAGTGGATGTTGCATAGTGAAGTGCAGGTAGATGAATATTTAACCGATAGTCCGAAAAACGATGGAGCGTGTATCTGCATGGAAGTATAATAAGTGCTTTTTGAGGTGCCGTGTTGTGAGCTTCTACACCAAGTGCTTAAAAGAAAGGAGTATGAAGGGTGTAGATTTGGAGAGGGATGCCATCTCCAGGTGGGGTTTCCTGAGATCGCTACCTGTTTCACTAGATGACAGGAGTAATGCTGTGAAGAGGAAAGAAGAATGTTGTTTTTGGAAGTTCTGGATTCCTATAATTCCAGTTATAGGGAATGTGGGGTGTTACATAACATATGCTAGTTTGTGGTGTTCCTGTTGTTCCACGAAACCGAACCGTGAGTTCATTTAGCCTTCATCTATTCTCACTGATCAACAGGCCAAATCTATTGAAGTGTTAACTGCTTGGAAATAATGAAAAATCATAGTCAAACAAAACTACAAAATGTTGATTAGCCACTCTCCTGCGTTATGTCTTAAAGAGGGTTTTTGTTTGGTAGTTCTATCTATGTTCGTGTGTGTGTGTGTTCTTTGGACAATTCTTCATTAAACTAAGTATATATGCTTTTTTGTGTAGGATAATCATGGAAACGACATACACCTCGGTATTTTCTTCATGGGAATCTTCATAAAAAACAGAATCGGAAGGACAACTGTGATCTATAGGTAAAAACCTAGGAACTTCTGTATTTAAAGTGAGGGTTTTTTTCAGAGCACTGTGTGTGGGTTTTTCTCCCTACTTACATACGACTTCAATAGTGTCAATTTTCTAACTGAGGAGTACTCACCTCACTGTTTTCAGGATTGGCCTCTTGGCCGTAAAAGATGTGATAAAAAATAATTTCTGATGTCTGTGAATGGGTTTGATGGCAAGAAAGACATAGTTTTCTGTCATGTGTCTTGTTCTACTTACAAGGCTTTGATCCCTTTTCTTTTCTTGCCTTTGTGTCTGCCTCTTTGATGCATCTGAATGCAAATCTGTTCAGCCTCACTGTTGGCAGCCCAGGTGTTCAACATGTTTGAAAATCTGATTGCCATATTTAGGTGCCCCAGTAAAAAGCTGAACTTTCTTGTCCCATAGTTTTGAAAATCCTTGCTGTGTCACTCATTTGTCTGTACTACAGTTTATTTGGGTGATTAGGAATCATGTAAGGCTTTCTATTAACCACAGTTTGTGGCATTTGTTACTTCGTATAAAATCCTGTTCTGTATGAAAGTCCTACTGGAAACTGCCCTGATTCCAGAGAAGCCAGGTTTAAATCCTTCCCATTATTACGGGCTGCTATTCTGTGGGCTGCTTCTGTTAATGTCACTGTTAACTCGGAATGGATTTTTCCTGGTCCCTGTTATGGGAATATGAACATTTGCGTAGCCAAACAGATTGTTTGTGATGAGGTACAGTAATATATACTCAGTAGCTAAGGCTTGTATCAGGCTTGAGTGGTGATTTTTTTTCTTTTTTTCCTTTAGAGGGCTTTGATCTGACATTTTCCCTGTGTAATTTTTTGCAAAGAAATTAGATATTCCTCTTAACCATGGCATTCTGAAGACCTGTTAAAACGTAGATGACAAAGGCAAGAGGTTTCTTAAATGTAGACATGATAGTTGGTGCTGAGATCCTTACTCTTTGGAAATATGCACTTGAAGCATCCTGCCATGACATGAAGAGGAATGCGTGCTGCAAGCAGAACAAACAAGTCCTTTCCATCCCTGTGGATTGCATGCAATGTACGCAAATGTGTCTGTCAGCTATTTGTAAGAAGATTATAACTCTGATCTTGGGTAACCTGACAATTACTTGGAGAGAGGAGAAAAAAAAAAAATTGGGAACATAAAGCAGAGTATTACCGTGGTATACATAGCCTACATAACCATGCTGTCAAGTTAACCTCCTTTAGCAAGAATTGGCTCTGTAGAGAAGTTGGAAATGGCATTTGGAGAGGAATGGCACTACAGAAACAAATATTTCTTTTCCATCTGGCTAAAGTCAATCAGTACAAAGATGGTACAATTCAGCATAAAGTTTATCATTGATGTACTTTCAGTTTGTCTTTTATTGTGATTCTTCAAATCAGTATTTTGAGAGAAATTTTGGATGTCCTTTTTTGGATTAGGAACACAAGTACTTTATTTTCCTGACAATGTTTATTCACCAAACAGCTACTGAGAAGTTTTCCCATAAAACAAGACTGATGTTGGCTTAAGGGAGACTCTTAATGTGTTTGTGAAATATTTGAATGTATGTGTTGGCAAACGTTCCAACACTTTTTTTCTCCTACAGGTGGAATGACATTGGGAATATAGCACATAACAAGTCTTCAATTGTTCTAGAGTTGATCAACAAAGAAGAGAATGTGCTCTTTCACACAGTAAGGAAAAGATCCAAGTGTCATCAAGAAACCAGTGTATATAAAAGAATAAACTTTTAAAATTCCACTGCCTAGAGGGGCTTGCTCACCATGAACCCCTCCACCCTGAAGTTTTTTTTTTTTTTGTGGAGAGTAAAATTAATTTTGTTTCTCTATCAGTATTTGCCCTCTCTTCTAAGTACCCTAAGTTATACTATGCTGGGCAGTCTGCAGAAAACTGAAGTGCTTACTGGATGAAACATCCCCAGTGCTGTACTGCATTTCATGCTGGCGTAAACACCACTGTAGAAACAACTGTGCACAGGCCCCCCTGCACGCACATACTGGACCCAAGGAGGGGTGCAGTGCTGGGCTGCACCATTTAAAAATCTCTCCATGTCTCCTTGAACCAAGGCCAGTGGGGAAACTGGGAAGAGGGAGCTTGAGCCGCTTTCCTTCGTTGTCCCTCCTCCCCTCCCACTGGGACTTAGCAGTGAAGTGGCAGCGTGTAAAGGCATGCCACTGTATTTCAGTAATTCAATGCCTCCAACACTTGTGAGGGCACTAGACGTGTTCTTGGCAGCCTCTTCTGTGCACGACAGACCTTAGCAAGCATTACTGTGCAATGGGATTTTTAGAGCTGCTCTTGTTACTGCTTGGTAAGAAAAACAAAGTGAATAATAAGTTTGTTTTTATTTTTCTGCTTTTTCTTGTGTTTAAAGGATGATCTTGAAAATGCCAAATATATTTCACGACTGTTTGCAGCAAGACATAAGTTTTACAAACAGAACAAAATCTGCACAGAGTGAGTACTCTTTCTGTAGAATTATGTTCTGACACACTGCTTTGGAAGCTCTCCGAGTTTTGGCGTGTCTGTTTTTGTTTGTTTTTCAAGTCTCTTGTGCCAGTTATTCTTTCTGCCTTCCTTTTCTTTTTTAACCACCAACTGGAATAAAATGAGAACGAAATTTAATTCTGAGCCTTGTGAGGCCTGGTGTGTGACCCCAGTTGAATGTTGCTCCCCTGCAGCCAAACCTGGGAGAGAATTGTGAATTGAAACCCCCTGGTCTCTGCCATTCATGACCCAGATTATCAGAATAAAATGGAGGGAAAGGTGAAATATTCTAATATGCTAAAATGTGAATTGTAATTGCCTTTTGAGGATGCCATCTAGCAGCTAAAGCCAATGGAAAGCACAGCTTTACTCCTTTGATTTGGGCTGTATAATTTACTTGCTTCTCATGCATCAAACACAAGTGATGGGGAGGACACCTAGAAATGTTAATCCATGCAGCCATCCTAGCATGACTCAAAAAACCCTACAACTCAGAGCCCTAAGTCCCTCTTCTAAGCCCTGCTTTGAGCAATTGCTGAGGGACTGGCCTTGAATTAGCCCTCTCAAGCACAGGTGAATCCATCCTAATTAAGGGAGGAATTCCTGAGGCATTGGTTGCAAGACAAAAGTCAGTTTATGAGCTGAGGTTACTTCATGCATGTCAACGTCCAGCCAATTTTACTTTGAGATAAATTGAGTGAATTTAGAGTTTGAGGACTTTTCATAATATGCCAGGTCTGTGAAGCAGTGAGAATATGAATCCCTTGCAATATATCTAGCATATCAGCTAGGTAGCTGGAAAGATGTGAAGAAGTCTCATCTCCATCACAGCTCTAGTTAGAGCTGGAGATCCCATCTGTTCAACTGGGTAATGCCATCTGTTGGAAAATAAAGTCAAACTAGTAAAGGGAAGATTGGAAACTCTACCTCTCTAGTATTATGTACGTACACTGAATGTAAATGCACATTGAGTTAGAGTATTGGGGAAACTGCTGAGGTGAGCTGCACTTAGAAGCACTTAGAGGAAAAAAAGATCTTGATCAGATCTAAGATAGCATTTACTATTCTTGAGAGCTGAGTGGAAGACCAGAAAAAACATTTCATAGCAGAGTATATTGTGTTTTTATAGTCCATTACCAAATTTAATTCTAATGGGTTTGGAGGAACTGAATTCAAAGAAATTCTCTCCCTTGAGGAAAAAAAAGAGGGGGAGAGAATCCCTAGCCCATTGGCTTAGGTCATTTCCTCTTTGAAGTGGTATATTGGGGTCAAGAGAGGGCTGTTCTGTTACCGGTTATACCTGAGACTGAAAAAGCAATAGCTCCTCATCATGCTTATTTCTACATACTGAGGAATAGGGATGTGGATACAATGAACTGGGTATGTAGCAATTTCTCATACAGCTTACCAATGTTTGAAATAATAAAAATAGGGAACGTAGTCACTCAGAAATAACTGGCATTTAAATAGGGTTTTTGCCATCTGAACTGGACTTATCCATTACAGTCTCACCTACTTCTATGTTAGACTCACATGTATTGATGGCAGCATATTTCGCTGGGTATTTTCTAGCTAAATAATTTTCTTGACCTCTGTGTTATAGTTTTTGTTTTGCTCTGGGTGCATTTCCTCTAATTGCACATAAAATCGTTCACCAGATCAGAAACTGTAAGAGGAGAATTTCCACCTTTCCTCTCTTCACGTAAGCACTATATTTCTGCCTCTTTAAAACATTTTTCTTTCCCCTCCTCCCTTTTTTTTTTTTTTTTTTTTTTTGTCTCCACTATTATTTCTTCCATTGCAACTGGCTACTCTAATGTTGTACCTGGCTCTGCTTAGTATTATCTAACCAGCTACTTTTTGCTTCCCAGTCTGTGTGCATTGCTTTGGAGTGGTTGCTATGAACTTTGTAAGATTTTCATTATGTGATGTTCACTTTAAGTCATCTGAGACTGTGCCTGTGTGACATGTTCGTTTTTTATTGCTTAAGATATTCTGTTGTTTGATTTATTTTTAAACCAGACTTTTTCTTTCCTGTGTTTCCAAGTAAGCCAGATGTAATAGTGAATGGAAGGCATGTGTATTTTGGAATCAGAATACTTTTTCATTTAGAGGAAAGCCTGAATTATTTTCATCTATTCATTTTTTTTTCCTTGAATCTCATTAATGAGCAGTATTTGCGGATTCTTCATCCCTGTTTTCCTCATTCACTTGTGAATCAGGATTGTTGTGTTGTGGTTGCTAGTGTTTCTCTTCACTTTTTCCCCCACAGACAATCCAGTTCTCCTCCCCCTATCCGACGGCGGCCCACTTGGAGTAGGTCGTCCTTGGTATGTATCGTGGTGGGATCTTTGTTTATACCGTTTCTTCTGGAACAGGACGTTGTGTAAGACGGAAGGCATTCGGAATTTGAAATCAACACGTTAACTCAGTCCTTGTAGGCATCGTGATTGGAATGAGGTTCAAGGGTGTGGCTGCTGGGTTGGTTAAACTACCTGGATAGTATCACCCCGAGTACTGAAAATGACACTCTTCAAGGCATTATATTTTTATTCACCCTGCAGAAACTGAGCATCTTTTCTACAGGGTTGAGGTTATATTCAATGTGGGAATAGAAAGGAAAAAAATCCTTTATAGCCTGGGAAAAAATTGAAGTGTTTTGTGCTTTACACACAGAAACCTAGTCACTACCTGACTTTACAGTGTCTCATCTTGTATTCCCTCTGTTCTGCTTGATTTGTATCAAGTCTATTTCTAGTTTACCAGTTTCTGGGATTAAGAGACTATTCTTTCTGTGAAGTTACTATAATTTTAATTAAAACTTTTATAATCAGTCCAGGATCCTTATTCTGAGTTTTTTTTTCCTTAGATGGTATTTGTTCTTTTCAACAAATCTCTATTAATACTATAAATCTGACAGTACTGGATAACTGTTTCATGAAATCCTTACAAGAAAATCTGTGGGAACTTCTTTTTCCAGTCAGTTTGGAGCGCACTCTTTTTATTGATCCACTTTTAACATCTCTTATGTGTTTGTTTCTTACAGTGGTTCGAAATGTCTTAAATGAGATTAGCAACAGCACTGCTAATCTCGTAGAGAGAGAGCAACATTATCTGTATGCCAGTTGCCAGTTTTCATTTGTGGTGTAGGTTATGCTTGCTTGGGAGCCCTTCTCAGAGTGGGAACTCTGTTAGCCTCTTGTGCGATGGAGAACTAACGTGGGCAGGAGTGTTTTCTTGACATATCCCCAAGATGTGATCACAGCTTGTGAAAATATTCCAAAATTAAGCTGATGGGGTTAACATTACCTTAGCAGACTGCAGCACAGGCAGCTTTCTTGATGTTAGCACCTGGTAAAACAGATTTAAAAGTTGTATTCTGTGTTTCCCAGACATTTGCAGGAAACCGGTTTTAGCTGGTGTTGTGCCTTTTTCTTTCTTTTTTTAACCTTTCCCTTTTAGCTCTTTTTCTGGGGCATAATAATGCACAGAGGTTGTGTGTTACATTGTCTGAGGCTTTCTTACAGTATTTTTGCAATCTACTAGTTTGGTCCTTGAAGTCTACTGTGAAAAATTGAGAGTGAGAAGAGGAAGTGTACTTTGCATTCTTATGCCTCAGCTATATTGCAAGGGAAAAAGCAGCTGCCTTCTAATAGATATGGAAAATAGGAATTTTAACATGAAAAGTGAATCCTGCTGCCTGCTTGTTTTGAACATAAGCATGCCAAAAGCTTTAAACAGCAACAACTGAAAAGTGACTCAGAAGGATCAAGGGAAAGAATACATGCTCATCAATTAAAAACGGTTCACCTTGAACTTTTAAGTGTTCTTTTTCCATAATCTTCCTTACTTGTTGGAACAGTTCTCTCTGCAAAAAGATATCTCCAGCCTTTATACACCTGCCTATTCATTCATACACACCTTTGTACACCTAACCGTCATTTGTCTTGTAATAAATCATAGACATAAATGGGAAGTGAAGGAGAATCTTTGGGAGTGAGGCTTTGCCACTTAACTGAGAGTCATGCTCCTTGCTCTCAGATTGTGACCCTTTGCCTGGTTTTGGCAACATGGTGAGCCTGTATCTTATTAACATTTTACACTGTGTTTCTTCTCCATCTCAGATATCAAATGATGCTGGTTTCCCAGCAAAATCTCCTCCATACAGGAGATTTTTTGTATGATGATATATTTTATTAATGTGTATTTAAAAAAAAAAAAAAAAAAAGTAGTTCCTAAATTGGGCCTAGAAGTTCTGCAGGTCTTCAAACTGTTTGGTTTTCCCAGACTTGTCTGCTACCTGGACTCTCAGGAGTGGCCTCCTTTGCCCAGGTTGTTCATCAAGCGTAGTGTTTTATACCCTTAGAAGTAGTTTGGGTAGCGCTATTTCTTATCCTCTTCCAGCTCTTGCTTAACATCCACTATGTATGCAAGAGCTTGTATGTGCACTCTGTTTTTTTTTCAGTATTCCTCTCTCTCTCCATTTACATAGAAAATGGAAATTTAACCCTTTATTCCCCTTTAAACAGTGGCTAATTGTTGCTTGGCGATGGTTGTGTGCATATGCACGTGGAGGTAAATTGGTGTTTCTTTTTTCTGCCTTGGGACCTCAAGAGTCTTTGTTAATAGTTTGGGCCACTCGAATCAGCCTAGCTGAAAAGCCCTTATTCCTTTGCTAAGGAAGAGAGAATTTGAGAGGCAGGAGCATCTCCCTTCTCCACTGACTTGCTATGGCAGCACATGCTTTCCTTATCATTGCTCAGTGACGCCAGGCAAGACAGCAGAGTGCAGGTGGTAAAATGTTGCTGCAAAACACTTCAATTCGTGAAAGGACAAAGCTGGTGAATATGACATTAGCTTTGCTTTATTTCTGGGTAAATCATCTCCCTGATTCAGTGCTGAATTGCCCCCTGTGATACTTGTTTTGTCAAAATGCTTGTTGCAATGGAGATCATTAGAGGAAGGCTGGACTGTGGCAGTTCATTATTGAGGAAATCCAGTATTCAGGTTATCCATGAAGTTGTTCTAAGTCCATGTGTGCTCCTCTAGCTTGTATGGCTGTTCCACCTACAGGTCCTTGAATTTGTTCCATCACTTGCTTTTGTCCTGATTAGTGTGTAGTCTTTGTTCTTTGTTTTTCCTGTGGGTTTTCTTTTTCATTTTTTATTTTTAAAGGGCAAGGGCTTTTTATAAACTTCCAGTGGTTCTTAGGTGGGTTGAGAGCCTGAGTGTTGTTTTCTGAACTGAGTTTAAAAGAGTCTAACAAGTCAGCCTACGGCTCCTTAACAAAACTTAACAATTAACAAAATGTTACTG
>NW_010577255.1:398425-417351 GCF_000705375.1 Tinamus guttatus | reverse complement strand
AGCAGGTTCCTCAGTATCATCACAAAAAGACATTCTCTGACGCCACGATGCTGATACATAGCAGCGAAAGTGAAGAGGAGGAAGAAACTGCAGAGCCTGTGTCGCAGATGACCGCCCTCCATGAGAACATGGAATATAGTGCTCAACTGCAAGCTGCCCTGGCTAGGATACCAAATAAACCTCCTCCAGAATATCCTGGGCCTCGGAAAAGTGTCAGCAATGGAGCTCTGAGGCAGGACCATGTTAGTGTTTCTGTAGCGGTGGCCAGGGCCAAAGCTATGAGGCCAGGGCCATCCAAGGCCATTAGTGTATCTCGAACTGATCAAGTGGCAATAAATGGGTCCTCGCTTGGGCCCTCGATTTCAGAGCCTGACCTCACAAGTGTGAAGGAGAGGGTCAAGAAAGAGCCCGTGAAGGAAAGGCCTGTCTCTGAAATGTTTTCTATTGAAGACAGCATTATCGAACGAGAAATCATGATGAGGGTAAGTGCCTTCCTCCGTTGCAGTGGTTTCAAACCTGGTAATCATATGGAATTTTTTATGTACCCCCAAAAAGCTCTGGGATCAGTAAACTCAGGGGGAAAAGTGGGAAAGTGTGCTGATTTGCTTAAGTTTATGAAATGCACTATTAAATGCCACTTAAAATTTGACGTGGCTGGTCATAAAGCATTCACCAAGGGTGCCACCTTGGCGCTTCTTAGGACCGGGGGCTGACTGAGTCTGAAATGTATTTGCTGCAGAATAGGGAACTCTGTTTTTTTGACAGAATTTTATTCCTTCTTTCCAGGGATGTGGAATAGTTACATAATAGCTAACATAGCAGATGAGGTTTTTTGTTGGCTTGTTTTCAATTGTCTTTTCGATTGCCTTTCCTGCTGCTTTCTATAACATACCTGTCTGAATAAAACACTGATGAGAGAGTAGAGATGGACTGTCTTGCCAATAACTAGACAAGTGACCTGATATCTAATTTTGGAAGCAAGCGAAGTAGAGACTGGGAGGCTGGAGATCTGTTTGGTTGTTTTTTCCCTCCTTGTTCACATACTCACATACGAGAAATACGGTTCTTCTAAGTCCACAATGAATTTAGTATAAAGCCTACTAAAGACTTGAGTGCCACTGTGTGCAACAGAAAGAATATGAGGGGTCCTTGCATAGCAGTGACTTAATTTAAATACCACCATATTTTCAAAGAGTTTTTTCTAAATGATGAACAATGCTACTTGCTTATCAAGTGTTGCTTGCACTGATGTGATGGTTGGGATTCAAAACTTGTGCCACTGAGTTATATTGTGGCACACTGAATTTAATCCCTATAGGGGCATGCATTTTAAACATAAAATAGATATCCGACTATAAAACATAATCTCTCGCATATAAATTCTGCAGAGGTGTGGTGTAACAACAAGCATATATATGGTCTTTGGCCTTTTGGGGAGTGAAAGTACGTTGAAAAGGATGTTAAAGGACTTTTAGGAAGCAAACCAAGATGAGAAGAGAGGTGTTGGAGTGCTCCTCTTCTGGATAATCATTCAGATCAGCCTTTGCTCTTTTTTTCAGTGCATACAGTTTGGTTAAGTTTTTTTTGGAAGCAGGTGGGTGTTCTTAGCTTTTAAAGTGGTTTCAGGCTAGTTCAGGAATCTTAAGATATATAAGCTTTCCTGTTACCACAGGAATTGCGTATTATACCATCTGTAATTCAGTGAGCCTGATCTTTTAAACACAAGCTTTCTGTTTTACCATTTAAAGTATTTTTTTAATCTTGAAGCAAAGGAATAATTCTTGCTTTCTCTCCTTTCTGAAAACTTATTAAGGGAAAAAAAAAGAGCATTTGGGGTTTTTTATTTGGTTTTTCTTTTTCCTTTTTTATTTTGTTTTATGTAGTGCTTTGGAGGAACCCAATGGTGATGAGGAAGCTCACAGGCTTTTGAAAAATCCATCCATTTGCATTTGTCTGAGGGCATTTGCGTTCGCTAGCGTGTTTGCAGGAGTCGAGTTTGGCCCGTGTGGTAACCACAGCTTTCATATGCATGCTGTGAACCAGGCCTCCCTGGTGTACAGCTCTCCCTCCAACGCAGGCAGGAAAAGCTATCAAGGAAATGGAATAAAATATTTCTCATTCTGGTCCTTGAGGGGATTGTCTGTCTCTTTTCTAGATGTTTCAGCTCCCAGTGGCATAAGGAGGGCAGCAGGATGAATTTAAAATTCATACTTGGATTCTCCATGTTGCAATGTATACGATGCATAAATGTAATAAACAATATTCATCGGTCGCTGCTGCTAGGCTTTTTCTCTAGGATTTTTGAGCTCCGTTTTTAATGTAAAATGCAGAGTGAGTGCTATCTGAATCCCCTAATAAGTGAGTGCATCAGAACGTTTCTTAAGTATTAACATTGCAGAAGAGAAATAACTATAGTGCCTTTTTCCCTTTTGTTGCAATAGATTGAAATTGATGCTTTTTAAAAGATGCCCCAGATATCCTGGCTACGGTAGCGTTAGTTCAACATAACAGGGTGGCTCTTTGTGTGTCCCGCATTCAGAGTAGTGTTTACAGGAAAATGCTCAAGATGGTATTTGTATATCTTTTGATGGCATGTAAACTGCATTATACGATGGGATTGCTTCTTTGAAATTAAAATTCTGTGCTCATGTAGGAGCAGGCCTTTGAGGACTAGCAGGAAGAATAGAGGTTGTATTTGAATTTGCGATGCTAATGGTGATCATCTGCATTCCTTGGCCTGAGAGTTGCAGATTTTGGAGATTAAAAACACATTCCAGCATTTTACTGGCATTATAAATAATCACACAGAAATGAAAACATGCCTTTTCTTGCCAAAAGAATCTAGAAAAGCAGAAGATGGCAGGCCTGGAGGCCCAGAAGAGGCCCTTGATGCTGGCAGCACTGAATGGGCTCTCGGTTGCAAGGGTTCGTGTGCCGGAGGACAGCCAGGATGAAGTAGCCAAGGTGCCAATGGATGAGAGGGTAAGATGGAGCCTTCTGAAACACTACTCATTTCTTTTGTTCTCAGTAGCGGAAGTTTCCAAGGTATTAAAAATTCATTTAGAGTGGGAAACCATTTCTCCTGTAATTGCCCTCAGAGCCATTAGTGGCAAAGGTCTGTGGTTAACACTGATGCATCTTCAACGTTAAGCAAAACATTAAATGGCTGTAAAATTAACTGGGGTCAGTGAAAGCCGAGGCTGTTCAATGTCATTCAAGATCAGGTTGTAAATCTAATATTTGACACTTTTTTTTTTTTTTTAACTTGATTGGGGAGTCTTTCCATAGTGATCATCATTAGGTGCTATTCTCCATGTTTTGATACAACTAACAAGAGCAGATAATGTCTCTAATTAAATTTAAAAAATCATGTGTCCTAATGGTTGCAGATGTGCATGTATATGGGATTTCAGAAATTAAAAACAGTTACTGGCATCAAATATTGAGAGGCATTTGCAAGGAATCTTTCTTTCTGGCTTTCCCAATTGCATTTTGCAAACCTGCATTGTCTGGTATGCAGACTGAATTTACTCTGACTTGTCCTATGCGAAGTTTTATACAACCACAGAAACTGCATGCATACAAGTAAGATGATGTAGACCACACTACACTTCCCACAATGGGATCTTTTCATACAAAGAGAAATTTAAAATATTTTTACAAATATTTGCTATGATGAAATAGTGTACAACTATATACTGAACCAGGATAATATATAGCATACTTTTGCTTTCTCTGACCTAAAAATGTTCCAGTCCAATGCAGGAATGTAAGATTTGCTGATGGTTTCCATCATATTTCCTTAGATAACTGCAGCTGACAAAAGAAAAAAGATATTATGGTTATACGTTGAAATGTATAGAACTGGCACATTAACATCCTTCTAGGAACAGTTAATCATTTCATATTCCTTTCTGCTAAATCTTAGTGTAAAATCTTGAAGAGGAAGTTGGAAGAGGGGATGGTGTTTACAGAATATGAGCAGATTCCAAAGAAAAAGGCCGATGGGATCTTCACCACTGCCGCCTTGCCTGAAAACACTGAGCGCAACCGTATCAGGGAGGTTGTTCCTTATGAGGAGAACCGAGTAGAGCTGGTGCCAACCAAAGAAAACAATTCAGGCTACATCAATGCTTCACACATAAAGGTAAGAGCTTCCTTGGAGTTTGCATTGCAAATGAAGGTGTGTTAGGGCTTTGTCCATGTGTGTGGATGCACAGCAGAGTTTTCTGTGATTCTGGAACTTATGGAAAGGTAAATTAATCAAAACGGAATGTGTGGCCACACCTTTGTGTCAACATATGCGTCTCTGAATTCCCAGAGCAATTAACATGTATGAGATGATTTATTTGCAGGAGACTTGGAAGTCATTTTAGGGAGGCATTCCACTTTTTTTGTGCCTGTCCCTGCCAGCTGCTTGTGAAATGTCTTTCTCAAGTAATGTAGAAAGATGCCCAGGTCTTAAAAACTCTGAAAATGATTCATACCAGCCCCAATGCCTACAATGCGACACAGTTGGCATGACTGTATACCTGAAAGAAAGAGCAGCAGAAAGCCAGGGCAAGAAGGTCTTCTTCCCAGAGAGGAGAATATTCAGGTTGTGCCCTAGTGGAGGTTTTTGATAAGGGTATCAGGTGGTGGGAAAGTTTATCCACTCGGACAATGCATGTTGTGATTTACCAGGCCCAGTAGCCAGGCAGGTCACTGTGAGACTGCAGCCACCCGTCTGCGTCCTTGACAGAACAGGTCCTTGCCCCTGACGGGTACAGAAGTGCTGTGCAGCCTCTGACTGCAAGGTCATTTTCTCCATCACTAGCATGCAGGATTTATTTTTAAAAAACAGAGGGGCAGTTCCATGCATGCAGTGTTACATGCAAAACAACATATGCAGCCCTCAGAGTAATGCATGTTCACATACGTATTGCAGTTCTACATGTAAATAATTTCCATATTTCTTCCTGACTTCATGGGGGTTGAGTGTCTATTTTATTTATTTAGTCTCCATAAAGAGAACTGAGATTCCTATAATTTTCTTTGGTTACAATATTACACAGTTATGTGTCAGAATAAGTTTCTGTCAAAATACTACTTGGCAATTCAACATGGGAACAATTTAAGATATTATTTGACTGTTAGTTGCAAACATAGCCTGTTGATTTTTTTTTTCTATGGAATAAGGTCTTTTTAAGCTTAAAGAGAATTGCTGGTCTCCTTGGTTGTGATTTACAGTGTTAAATCCTGTTGATTGAAAGCAGTTTTCTAAAACAGGATCCTGGCAGGTTATCGCTTTTCTCCCATAGCCTGGTAGGTTGTAGATACTGAGTTTTTGCATAATCAGGCATGGCTAGGGTGATGAATTCCTAAACCCCAAATTTTTCATTTACATTGTGGGAGGTGAAGGAAGGAAAAATAAAAAAGATTCCTAACATAAATTGTGTGCACAAGGACATTCTAGCCAGAAAAGAAATTTTCCTGGCCAGTTACTAGTCCACATTTTACCCTGCGTGTCAGTGCACTCATTTTGCATCCAGAGAGCACCCAGGAATATGTACAAATGTTTCCAGCGTATGACAGCAGCCCTTGCCAGTATTTTCCTCTCGCACTCCAAGCGGTGGCTGCGGAAGCCAAGCAGATGTTCTTTGGCTTAGAAGGTGAAATCGCATCTGTGAATGTACCTCAGTAGCACTCTGTGTGTGTGTGTGTGTGTGTGTGTGTGTGTGTGTGCAGCCCAGTATTCAATTGTTAATATCCTGCAGCCAGGGCACCGGTGCGCAGTAACCGTTCCAGGCATCGCTTCCCTCCAGACTCTTTATGGTTCTTTCATATTGGCTGCCGGGAGGCTGCATGTTTGGACCAAAAGTCAGCAGACAAAGAAAACTCCTATATCACCCTGATAAGATCCATGCCTGGAGGATTCCAGCTCCCACAGAATTTCAGGATTTCTCTGCTTATTTCCAACTGGGCTTTGCTGTTATGATGCTAAGGTTGTCATCTATACCAGACACAGGAACCAAAATTGAATGTATGGACTACGGAATATAGAGGGGTTTTAAGACAATTATATCTGTTTGCTGCAGTCAGACCAGGACTAGCATAAAACACTAGGGAATATTTTGCCAACACCACTATGCAAGTGCAAGACCAGATCCACGTCAGTGCTGCACAGCCTGCATTTCTGTCCAAGAACTTTGTGAGTTTGCCTGCATTGGTCTTGGGTTTTTAAGTGGTTGATCACAAAGGCCCATAACATATAGTACCAAATAAGAAAGTCAGCTCAATATAAAGGGTTGAAAGCCTTTCTCAATGCGGTGAAGAAAAGGTTATCATTCAAATGCTGCACTAACTGCAGGTGCAAAAGCAAACAGCTCAGTTTAATGAACAGCTGTTTGAATAACAAATAAACCAATTCTATTTCTGAAAAAAAAAATGTATTCAAAGACCTCTACCTCAAACATAGTATATGCTTAAACCTGTCAGAATTATTGATTGCTCCGTAGAGCACTGTCCGCCAGCACCTTGATATTTATGGCCATGTCAGCACTTTTGTTGTAAATCTTTTTCTCTGGGATTTATAACTTTGTTGTGAAAAGTGGCTCTGACCTAACATGTAGAACTAGAAGGTCTTAGTCTGAGAAGGAAAAATATTTTAATTTCTCAGGATAATTACTTCATTTGGTCTTGCTTTTGACTGGTAGGCATATTTTTAAATGATGTCTAGTATCTCTAAAAGTGTTGGAGTTCTTTGTATCTAAGGCTTTGTAAATCCTTGTTTTGGTACTTTAAAAATTATTTCATTGTACATTGTTATGCAAATACACAGATATTTCTGCAAGGTCAGAAATACGGGTCGGTGATGTGTTGGGAAATAGGTTTGCATGACCATAGCTGTAGGTAATTCTGCATTTCCTCTGGCATTTGAAAGTCATTCAATGCACTCAATTTACTCTGTACTAGATTGCAGCATCTAAACTGAGAGAAAAAAAAAAGCAGAAAGAGGAAGATAAACTTGAAATGAAGCCTGACAGTCTGTCTTGATTTTTATCAGGAGCCAGGAACAGGCTCCTAATCGGAGCCCTATCTTCGGCACAACGTGTGGGCATAACTGCGTGAGCTGGGCACAGCTCTGGCCATGTGTAGCAGGATTCTGCTTAAGGTATTTTTTTCCTTTATTTTTCTACTCGGGAAGAAAAAAAAAAAAAAAAAAGAAGTGAGCCCTTAATCAGCAGAGACTTCAGCTTTCCTAGTGCAAAACACTCTTGACATTTTCCTTTCCACACAACTGTGTATTGTTTTGCAGGCAAGCAATGCCTTTTAAATGCATATGGACATATCCTCTGGTGCTCAGTTTTTATTTCATTGTGAGTTTGTCATAAAGCCCGAGGAAGTGGGTCAGCTGTTTATTGGTATTTAAGTAACTTAAGTCCTCTCGGAAACAGGGCCTTAAATAAATGTTTTTATTTCATCTATGGGATCCAGATGCAATGGCAAAAATATGGGTGGCATGTTGCTGAAAGCATTAGGTTTGTGGGCATCAGAAAAGGCCTTGGAAAACACCAAAGTCTGTGTTTTATCAGATTTGCTATTATGAAAAGGATCGTTCTTGCTCAAATTATTGAGCTACGGTAAAGGAATAAACATTAAAGGTTTCATTACAGTCTCCTGTGCTCAAAGGGCAGTTCGGGCACTGTGATACTGACTGTATTTCTTTTTCCCCGCTTTCTCCCAGGTTGCTGTAGGTGGGGAAGAGTGGCACTACATTGCCACGCAAGGACCTCTGCCACACACGTGCCATGACTTCTGGCAGATGGTATGGGAACAGGGGGTGAATGTTATAGCCATGGTCACGGCAGAAGAGGTACGTGAATCACAGAGCACCGTTCTTTCTGATGTGAGCAAATCTTCTGTTATCATCACTTCCCACTCCAGCAACCTGTTTTTCTATCAACAGCCCTTCTTCCTTTTATTATCTTACAGCAGTACAAGCAAACTTTGTAATGTTGTATTTTGTAACTCTCTAATACTCAGTTTGGCAAGTACTGAAGTGAAGTGAGAAGAACACCCCCTTTCCCTCCCCTCTTGGTTTCAGTTTGGCCAAACAAAGCAAATATATTTCCACTGGAATCCGAGAGGAGCCCTGAGCCGCTCCTGCTGGAAAGGACACAGGTTTCCACCCCATCCAAGGCCAGCTCTGCATACCATCACTCTTATCAGCTGAGAAGAGACCAGAAGCTGGTGTTTCCGTAGAAGTATCCAGTAGAAAAAAAACATCTTTTTATTCATATGCCAAGCAAAACAGTTATTTCTATTGTAATCCAAGAACTATTTGCTATGTTATAAAACCTGGCACACGTTGCTGCCGTGGCTTTCAGCCTCATGCCGGGTTACTCTTAACAAAAACGCAGAGGATGCCGTACGACATCAGGTCCTGTTCCTGAGACTGATCCACAGCAGGTCCCTAAAAGCTGCTGGGAAGAATCTCTTCCCCTATGCAGGGGGGCGGCTGCCCAAGGAGAACTTGATTTGCTGAGTTGCTGAAGGCCATAGTTGGCTTTTGCCCTGAGGCAAGAATTTTTTCTTCCCATTTCTAATGAGTCTGTTACCTATGTAAATATTAATCCTTCTCTCACTGTAGGAATTGGGAGTAAGGTACAACTGAGAGCTTTACTGGGTACTTTCTTTACTTCATGGGGGTGCTGTTTGCTCTTGCCATTGTTTGAAAGAAGAAAAGTGAGAGAACTTGGCTTATCTGCAGTGTTTTGTTTTTAGAAAACCGTAACTGCAACAGCTAATGGGTGTTTTATTCATGCCCTCTCGTCTTGTTTTGTTTACTTAAGGAGGGAGGAAGAAGCAAGAGTCATCGCTACTGGCCTAAGCTGGGCTCCAAGCACAGCTCGGCCACCTACGGCAAGTTCAAGGTGACGACCAAGTTCCGCACCGACTCGGGCTGCTACGCGACCACGGGGCTCAAGGTCAAGCACCTCCTGTCCGGGCAGGAGAGGACTGTGTGGCACTTGCAGTACACCGACTGGCCGGACCATGGCTGTCCGGAAGAAGTCCAAGGCTTTTTGTGTAAGACTTCTGAACTTGCATGGGGAAAGACATTAAAGAAGTTTGCTCACACTGAATTCAGTTCACTGCACTTGTTGGAGCTAAACTAAAAAATCACTACAATAACTATTAAATAGTTATTGCTGTGACATATGGAGGCCTAAAATTGGTCAGGCTTTGCTGTAGTTTGGAAAAAGAGAGAGAGATGAGATAATTGAGTATCCCAGTCCTGAAAGCTCGGCCATAACAGGAGGTAAAAACAGTGTCAGCTGCAGTGCTAAAGCCTCGTGAAATTTTAAATAGCCGGATCCTTGCTGTGGCTGCTCTGTCAGTGTAAGTTTTTGCTACTTTCCAGCTCAGTCATGAGTGCATGAGGTATTAGGCTGTGCACAGATGTGGTGAGGGAGGCCTGGGTAAGACACTAGTGAAATGTGGCACAGCTCCACCGTTTCATAGCGGGTACTGGGAGCTAACAGCCAGGATTTGGTAACCCAGGTGCTTTGGACGTACGGCACAGGAGCAGGGGCCTCCATCATGGGCACAGTCACTGCCAAGGCAGTGTGGACTTTTCTAACCGTGTGTTTACCCAGGCAATGCCAAGAGCCTTCCCAGATAAACGTTGGTCCTGGTACATGCGTTTCTGAAAACACAATCATTCATCTCTAATGACTTAATATTTTCTACTCCTCACCAAATAATAAATGCTACTGTGTTAAGTAATAGCAGTTCAGCCACTACTTAACCAAAGCCACATCCATGGTGCCACAGTGGTGTGTTATACAGAGATCATGAGGTTATCAGCAAAGGAGAGTGTATGTGGTCTCCAGCACTGATGTGCTTCAGTGTAGCCACACTGTTTCAGCACCTTGCTCCTCTTTGCGTGGAATAAGCTTGATATCAACTGCATGTGCTTCTTTTTCCCAGCTTCCTTTTCTCCAGGACAAAAAATAGAATTAACATTTCAGCTTTGGCAAAGCAGTGCGAAGGGATCTGCCTTGAAGGCAGAGCTATTCAGTTTGTTCTCACTGCCCAATTTCTAGTTTGTTTTCTGCTTTGTTTCTCTTACCAAACCCTGTAGCTGTGGTTGGGCACAGCAGTAATTGGGACAGGCTTGTCCCCATTTCCTCTGCACACTGTTTGCTACTAAGTACAATTCCCCTTCATAGCATGCTTTAAAATGGTGCTTTCCTGATGCTGGTAGGACTGTTAGACACGGCCTGTCTCAAGGACTACCCAGGCTGCAGAGTCATGCTGTAAGGAATTCAGGCAGGAGAGTTTGGCTCAGATCTCAGTGCCGGCTTTCCAGAGACTGGTTAGAGCTATGCATCTTGATAGGCCTGTCCAGATCAGGTCTGTCATCTCTGAGGTGCTTCTAGATTATGCTGGAATCATGTTTAGAGGCCACGACCTGAGCTAGTTTGTTGTGCACTTGTCTAACAATGTGGGCTTCCAACATGAGCAGAGAAGGTGCTCTGTGCAGATTGGTGGTAGAATACACTCTTGTGGGCACTGCTGGAAGAGGTGCAGAAGATTCCTGTTGCCAGTTCTTGCACTTTCTGGACCATATGTTCTACAGGCAACGAGCCCCCTGAAGGGCTCATAGCTGCAGAGAAACAAAGCCTGAGCAGAGAGATGGGCAACATCCTCCCTGAAAGAAAAAGGGGGGAAAAAGGGGGCAGATGGATGCTTGCTTCCCATCTGATATTGTCTTTGACAGGCAGACATTTCAAAGGGATTTAACTGCTGTTTTTGATCTCAGACTGCTAATAGCAGGGATTGCTGTACGTAATGTCTAGAATCATCTGCTTAGGGGACCTGGAGATTTGCAGAGGGGAAAATAGAATTTAATTTTTTAAAAGAACTATTTAATTTGAAGGAGCAAACTCCCAAGTAATAATTGACACCCAGCTGGTACTTGCTGGATTCGCCATTGTTCAGTGTACACAGGCCAAAATAATTAGCACGTACTTTAAAAAAAAAAAAAAGGCTATCATTCTGACAGAGTGATTTTTGCATGTTTTATACCTTTTTTATGTCTCACTGTGTAGATTTCTGCAGCCTTGTCTGTGGTTTATGTTGCAGTTTACTTGGAGGAGATACAGTCGGTGCGCCGCCATACCAACAGTGTGCTGGACAGCAGCAACAACTGCAACCCTCCTATCGTGGTTCACTGCAGCGCAGGGGTAGGCAGGACCGGCGTGGTTATCCTGACAGAGCTCATGATCGGGTGCTTGGAGCATAACGAGGTGAGTGAGCTTCTCCTTCAGGACCAACCCTGACCTCATGCTTAGCCAACTATAGCTACGCTGCTGAGTTGAAAATTAAAGGGTATTGAAATGCCTGCTTTCTGTTGCTTTTGTGAAACAGGGGCCTTATATGCAACAGGCAGAGATTTCCCATGGCAAGTTACTTGTTGCAGGTCACCATTGGGTTGCTTTGTATGCATTTTTATTAATATTAGTTTAATGCATTCAAAATTAGGACCTATTTCTCTCTTTTGAGAGTTTAGTCTAATTCATACCAGTGTTTAATTAGCAGTCTAGAGACAGCATGTCCACAAGGGCATCTTGAGGCTAAAAAGAGGCTAAAAAATGCCAGCTTCCAAGGTCTTTTAACTAATGTTTCCTGTTCTCTAAATTCACCTGCGTAGACTCCCTCATCTCTCTCATACTGTCTCTTGAATCTCATTTGGAACAAAACTCAGCTGTGGGTTTAAAAAGCAGTGTGTGCATGTTTGCTGAAGAGCAACAGCCCGTGTTACAAGCTTAGCCATACTATCTGGAGCAGTGTTGAGAACAGCACTGGCAGAGCAACCTTGTGTAGCTGCTTGCTTTGCGTTTGTGCCCTTTTTTGCTGGGGAGCTGGGCAGTAGAAACACCCCTCTGCAGTAGCAGTGCCCATGCGCTTCCAACCTGGGCAGAACAGCCGTTGACCTGAGGGGTTCCTATCACCAAAGGAACTGCTCAAAGAGCAAAACCTCTTACAGAGGTGAGAATACAGATCCAAATAGACACGTTATCTGTCCCTCCCAGTGATTATTCATCTGCTGGATGAGTCACTTGCAGTGCAGGGACCACTGGGTGTACATACCTGAAGGAGCAGAAATGCTGACTTAGTTTGTGTGTCACTGTGAAGTTGTGGACTGAGGCCTTTCAGTGCAAGGTGCTGTATGAAGTGAAACTTTCTTGCTCACTCAAAACCCTGAGTCCTAAGGGAGGCATGTACCAGTCAGCGTTGCTTTTCATGGACATTTATTAAACAGGGACACAGAGCTTCATGTTGGTCTTCTCTCTTATCCCCTTCCAGTTTCTTACTGCTCTTTGCTAGATGAGAAATATTAGATGCAAGATGGAGCTGTGTCGCAAAGAAGCACCATGTTGTAGTTGCAAGTGATCTCCTGAACATACTGGGCCTCTTCTGAGCATGAACCACCTCCTCAAACTTTGGTTGAGCTTTGTTAGGGCTGAAGCTGACCTGGACTGCTGTTTCACAACTTAAGTGTGGTTTCTTACTTTTTCATGCTCTTATTTCTTCTTTGCTAACCTTCATTTTTCTTTCACATGATTCCTTTTATGGAGGACAAGAAGGTGCCAAGGGCACCCAAAGGTATGGTATGGTATGGTAGTGCTGCAGCCTTCACACATGCACTGAGGTCACTAAGACTGCTCCTGTGTGAGGAGTGGGTCTGGCTCTCGAGCCCGCTTGACTTTTCCCTATGCGCTGGCATCTGGAAACTGCTGCTCCTGCTGTTCACACAGCAGCCGTGAAATTTCTGCACTCCAGAAGAAATCTGGATAGTTATAAGGTCCCTGCTTAAATCACTTGTGAGCAATGTTTGCCTGTGTCTGCTGTAGAGCAACCTCAGCATGCTCGTGGTGTGCCAGCAACAGAGTCTCGTAGCTGTGCAGCTCCCTGGCCACCTCAGTTTGTCTGCGGTTTGTGGAAGGCACCAATCCCACCAAAAATATCCGAGCAGCAGCTGAAGGTAAAGGAGGTGCCCAGACATTTGGGCATGGGAGCGGGCCTGTGTGTTCAGAGGAACTCTCATCAGCTTCACTAGGAGCTGACGGTAGTGCTCGCTCATAAGGAACTTCTCTGATGTCTCTTAATTAAAGCATAAATACTTTCCACTTGATTATTAGTGGAAATGGTTATTAATATGGAAAGCAACTTTCCTGAAGGGCTTTGTTCCTCAAGATTGTGCTAACTTGTTACTTTTGGTTTATTAAAACCAAATTAAAAAATAAAAATACATAAGGCCTAACATTTCATTACTTGCTAAGTTGTTTTCAGCTTGTGACAGATATTGCCTTTTGCACAGAGGATTCTTTTTCATGCAGCAGTTTTGTTTTGAAGCAAGGTTACTTGTTGCTTTTTTTCCCTGAAATAAAATTACTTAAAATGCTTACCGTCTTACAAGTTAGCTGATTTCCTCAAAAGACTCGTAGTAAATAGGTGTATTAACATATCAGAGAAGAAGAAAAGGAACTAAGATTAAAAATCCTGATACAGATCTCAGGAAGTCTGAAGCAGTGCTGGAACTAGGAACAAGTCTCTTGATTTTGAGGGTTCCAGGGTTAGGAAAGCCAGTTTTAATCAACTTTAATCAAATTGCATAGCTTTAGTTTCTGTGGCTTCTGGGCACTTGCTGATTGAATCTAAACCTCTTTAGATCTGCTTGCAGGAATGTATTTTCAGTAGTTTGCTATATATAGCAAGTAATATGTCACATCATTACGTCCTTATTGCTGCAGACATGTACAACAACAAATTAACTGAGGCTCTATAGACTTTTAGTTCCGACTTGGCATTGGGACATGAATTGATTGCAGTTACAGACATCTTCATAGGGAACATATTTTAGTTTGGATATAAAAATAAGCAACACTTAAACTTTCTTTTTGCAGATGCCACCTTAGCAAAATACTACTTACCCTTTATGGACATACATTGTGATGAGCCTAAATGTCAAGATTCTGCTTTTCTGGGGTTGAATGGTAGTTGAACACAAATAGGAAGGTCCCAAGCAAGATGAGCTTCTGTTTCATTTCTGAGATAAATCAGAGCCGGAGCCATCAGCAGAAGGTGCAGATGGTCAGTGATTAGGACCTACAGGCCTAGTAAAAACCAGCAAGCTGTCACGTACTGAACTGCTGAGATGGGAGCGTGGCCGTGCAGGTCGGAGCTGGCCTGCATTTTTGCTGCAGCTGCTCAGGTGCGATCGAGTTCCAGGTGACTTTGCTCAGTGGGAAGCAAGTGCCTTTCGTGCTCAGCGGCTTCCCCAGCGGGGCGTTCTCCAGATTAGCTGAATAAACTGAAAATCAGAGCTTATGCTTTCCCCTGCACCCCGCTGAAAATAATACACCATTACTCATCACAGCTTACACGGCCTTACGCTTGTCGACTCTCCAGGACTCTCCTTTTGCAGTGGCTTGTTTGGGGATGTAGTAGAATATTTAGCTTTGTTTCCAGAAATTGATATTATATTGGCTTGGACTTGTTTACATAGAAGGAGATTCTTAATTTCGTAAAAATGTACAGAAATGGATACACAGTGTGATTTCTGTATTTAAACTTTCCAGAAATTTTACACTGGGCTTGGAAATCAACTCCCTGTATGATTGCCTCCAGCAATACCTTATTTTGCTGCTGTTTAGTCCATGCGTTGGCTGAGGTGAGAAATGGTACATGGACAAAAGGGCAGTTTGTGTTATTTGATAGCATAAGTGTTCCTCAGTTATAAGTCTTACTACATGTAAGAAACTACCCACTATTGTTACTCCAAACTAGAGGAGGCGGAGGACAAATTCTTCATGAAGTGTTGTTACTCATCTTCTTCCTAAAGCTTTACTCTGTAGAAAGATATACCCACACATTTTTTTAAGAGTTGTCATGTAGCCCATTTAGGTTGGTTCAGAAATTCCCATTTCACTGGGAAAAGGATTAGATATGTATGTAATACTGTTTTACTCATTGAAGCTATGTAAAAAATTTCTGCAAAAAAATGGTATTTCACTACAGTTGGTGATAATTTGTTATGTTATCTAACTATAATACAGTTCCTTTTGCCAGCTATGTTCTTATCTTCAAATCAGGTGAAATGGTGCTTGCTGGATTTAATGAATCTACATCCTCATGTCTTTTTTTCTGCCTTTACTTCACAGAAGGTGGATGTGCCAGTGATGCTGAGACACCTGCGGGAGCAGCGAATGTTTATGATCCAGACCATAGCGCAGTACAAATTTGTCTATCAAGTGCTCATCCAGTTCCTGCAGAACTCCAGACTTATTTAATTTCTTGAAAGATTCCAGACACTTTCTGGATTTGACTGAACCTTGCTGATGAGAGGAACTGCCTTGATAACATTGTGTGCATATATTGTACTTACTCAAGTTGTCTTGAAAGTAAGCAGTGATTATTCTTTACTAGAGTCTCCCGATATAATTTATTTTTCTTGGAATAACTTGTGAATTACCATAAGTTTCACAAGTTATTAAAGTAACTTTTAAATTGAACCACATTTGACATGACTGATCTGCATTGTAACGTGTTCATAGGGAAAGCAATCCTCTCTACAGGTGTAGTATACCAGCTGTTAGCTTGCTACATGGTTTATGAATTGAACAGTTATTTGGCAGTAGGCTTCCTTCTCCAATAAGAATATTGTGGAGCCAGATGTGTGGCTTTCTTGGCAAAAGTGAGACCCACTCCATATCATCACAGGCAGTTGTGAGGGCAGAGGGCTCGGAGTGCTAATACTGTTCAGATTTCACAGAAATAAGAGTTGCAGTTTAGTCCTTGAGAGAAACCATACTGGATCTTTAAAATGAGGCCTTTACCGTCCTTTGGAGAGATTCCTAAGAGATGAAGTACTGGAAAAACAACACAGAACGAGATGAGGTCAGTCAGTGAGTCTTCCCTGTGAGTGTGGGTTGAAGGGCAGAGCATTTTCTCCCATTTCTCTTCCCCGTAAGCTGCCGTCCTCCTGCCACCAGTCCTGCTCTTGGCCACCCCTGCCCAGACTTGTGGTCCTGTCCTGTAGGTTTACTGGAGAACAGGCCAGGCTGGCAGCAGCCCTGGAGGACTCTGGTCCCAGCCCTGCTTGCAGCTGCACCAGCTTCAAAGGTGGATCGGGCACCCAAGGCCATGTCCAGTCGAGTTTTAAAAAATCCCCAAGGGCCTTGATGGGCCCCTGTAGCAAGGCTTAGCCATCGTTGTGGTGAAGCTATTTTTCAGGTTTTGTTTAATCTTCTAGTTCCTCATTCCTTTTGCTTGGCATGCCTACCTGCTAACCCCAGCCATCCTCATCTCTGACCCCTTCCTCTCGGGCAGCCGCTTCCGGATCCCTGCCAATTCCTAAGCATTTCGTCCTCCTCCTGACTGATTTTGCATCCCCATCATCACCCTACTGGCTGCTGCTTCTGTCTGCGTGCTGTCCCTGCAGCCTTGGCAGATACACAGTCTGATGTCCTGTTTTTCTGTCTCCCAGTTTCCCGCTGTGTTTCTCTTTGCTGGATAGGAGCGTGTGTTTGTTCTGAGCATCCAGCTGCTATGCCATGGCACTGAGGGGGATGCAGGCACTGGCCTTTCTTCAATGAAAAGCTTCAGCAGTAGCAGATGGGATAGGTCAAATACTGGAGTCTGTGGGCCAAAAGTCCCCCAAAAGTCACGAGATAACTGTTGGGGTTGGAAGAGACCTCTGGAGATCGCCTAGTCCAACCCCCCTGCTCAAGCAGGGGCACCTAGAGCAGGTTGCCTGGGCACCAAGTCCAGTCGGGTTTTGAATATTTCCAAGGATGGAGACTCCACAGCCTCTCTGGACAACCTGTTCCAATGTTTAACCACCTTCACAAGGAGGTGTTTCCTTCTGTTCACAAGGAATCCTATGTACTTTGCCTCCTGTCCTGTCCCTGGGCACCACTGAGGAGCATCTGACTCCGACTTCTTTGGAGTCTCCCATCAGTTAATTATGGACATTTATCAATTCCCCTGAGCCTTCTCTTCTCCAAGCTAAGCAGCCCCAGCTCTCTCAGTCTTTTCTTGTATGACAGATGCTTCAGTCCCTTAATAATCCTGGTGGCCATTTGCTGGACTTGCTCCTGTAGCTCCATGTCTCTCTTGTACTGTGAAGCTCAGAACTGGACCCTGTAGGCTGGATACATCCTCACCAGGGCTGAGCTCTCTTGACCTGCTGGCAATGCTCTGCCCAACGCAGCCCAGGCTACCGTGGCCCTTCTTGGCCACGAGGGCACTTTGCTGGCTCTTGGGCAGCTTGTTGTCCACCAGGACTCTCAGGTCCTTCTCTGCAGCTCTCCAGCTGGCCCCCAGCCTGTCCTGCTTTGTATGGGATTGCTCCTCCCGGACAGCAGCACTTGGCACGTCCCCTTTCCCCCTCTGCCCAGTTCTGCAGCTCGGGAAGGTCTCTCTGAATAGCAGCACAACCATCTGGTTGGTTTATCAGCCACTCCTCCTAGTTTGGTACCTTCCTAGTTTTGTGTATACCAAAAGGTTAGTTGTGTCCTACTGTGAAAACACTGATTGTAATCCAAAAAGTTTGCGATGCAGTTGCTTGTTTGTGGGCATCTCATAAGGCCACTTTTCTAAAATTTCCCTTCCTCTCTGGCAGCAAATTGCAAACTTTTATTGTTCTTGTTTTAAAAGATGTGACCAAGTCACGATAACTTAATGTCAACGCATGAAGGCCTATGCCTACATGCACCCTCAGCACAGTCACTAAAGGGACCTATGCACCTCCCTTTCCCTAAAATCTGAGAGTTTAATCTACCTTTCAGTACTTGAATGCTTCTCAAAATGTATTTAAACCTCCCCTGTGGTTTTGCTTGGCACCATGCAGTACAGGCCTAATGATACAAGAAGAAATCTGGTGGGAACTGCTAGTTACTCGCAAATGCTTATGAGTTGTATAGCTATAATATCTTGACCATGTTCCTTTGAAGGATCACCTGAGTTTTCAGTCAACTTCAGTTTTTCCTCTAATTTCTTCTGCCCATGCCAACATATCTCTTGTTAAATTAGCAGCAACCATTTAAAGTCTTTTCAGCAGCATCTGCATGATAATTGCGCAGAAATGCTTTATATCTGGGAAACAAGCCAAGGAATAAACCTTAAAGCAAAGTGTATTAAATTAGTTATCTCGTTATGGCTTTTTGAATAATTTCCTAATGATGAATTAAGTTTGAACTCAGAGCTGTCAAGTCCCATTGCTCCAATTGGAATTGAGCAGTAGAAAATCAGAAGGGAAAAGAATCTGTTCCCGCGTCTTACTTTTCAGCTATTTTTGGTGGAAATGCATGCTAGTATTTCCACCGTAAGTAGAGAAAAGGTTATTTCATAAAAGAAAGTAAATAGCTGTGTTTAAAAGGAAGAAAATTAGGCAAATGTCTTTTATGCAAAGGCACATCATAGATGTCTTAGAAAAATATTAATTACAGAATGGCACCAAAAAGCCTTTCCAAATTAAGTCAGTGCCTATTAATGAGGCAAATAAATGGCCACATAGTAAACAAGCATTTCCAATTAACTCCTAACATGGCTGGTATGGTAGATAGAGGCCAGTGTGACTCATTTTTCCTCTTTTATTGTGAAAGAATGGTAATTTAAAACTTTTTCCTTTCATCTGACTTCAATGTATTTTTCCTGCTAGATCTTATCGTGACTAGATCTGCTAATATCATAGGAGATCTGGGCTGGTGCAGGTCTTCAGAGGTTCCTTTCCACCTCAGCTTGCAACCACACTCCAGCACGCCAGTGTTTTGTGATTGAAATGTGATACAGGGGAAAAAAACGAACCTTCTTCTGACTTTGAACCTGCTGTGGTTTTATCAGACCAGAATTGCTTGGGCAGTATTTCCTAACCT
>NW_010577255.1:378720-398356 GCF_000705375.1 Tinamus guttatus | reverse complement strand
TAAAGAAATAGGACCGCGTAATTTCTGTGCCACAGACCAAACAGCAGTGTTTGCACAGAAAAAGAGGACAGTTTTGAGTTGCTCTTTGTGGGTTGCACGTTTCCTAACATCAAAGCATGGCCATGGGGCGGTTACCAGACACCATATTCATCCATTTGGAGTAGAGCTGGGGTTGAAAATCTTGGGAAAATGCACCAGTTTTCTGAGAACGGAGCTGCGTCTCGAAGGAGTTGATGAAACAGCAGGGTTTTCCAGGGATGCCCAGTTGCACTCCGGCACATTTAGCCTGTTTTCCTTCATTTCCTTTGCAAGAGAGAACTTAAAATGGTTGGATAAGCCTGACGTAGGGCTCCCTTATGTTTGTCTGTCTTTTCATACACTTTTTAAATGTATATTTAATATTGCTATTTAACAGCACAGCAGTGGAGGTATTAAGATCGCTGGCATCAAAGTTTTGGTTAATGTTTGTAGTTTACGGTCTGAGCATTTCACAATGAACACTCTGGATTCAGGGATGGGAGAGAGGACTGCCGAGTTTTGCTGCTGCTCAGTGCTGTCCATGTCCTGTTTTGTCCTCCACGCGCTGCAATGGAGGATGGGGGAGCTTGGCCCTAAATCATAGAATCACAGAATCATAGAATGTTTAAGGTTGGAAGGGACCTCTAGAGATCATCTAGTCCAACCCCCCTGCACACGCAGGGTCACCTAGAGCACGTGGCACAGGACTGCATCCAAGCAGGTTTTGAAGATCTCCAGAGAAGGAGACTGGGCAGCCTGTTCCAGTGCTCTGTCACCCTCACTGTTAAAAAAAAAATTCCTTAAGTTCGTGTGGAACTTTTGGTGCTTCAGTTTGTGCCCATTTCCTCTAGTTCTGTCGGTGGCCGCTACTGAAAAGAGGCCAGCACCATCCTCCTCACTGCCTCCCTTGAGGTACTTATAGACACTGGTTAGATCCCCTCTCAGCCTTCTCTTCTCCAGGCTGAATGCTCAGCTTTAGTGGAAATGCCTTTTCCCTGAAAGTGTTTCAGCTGGTGAGAATTTATTCAACCTGTTGCTAACACAGTCATTTTAAAGCTTTCTATTGAAGTACGTTTCTGTTCCACTTACTTACTTAAATCAGCTGCCTCAACTAAGATAATATTAAATATGCACATGATTTCAAGAGGTTTTTTTAATTATTCCTTTCCTCTAACCAGCCAGAAATGCAAAGGGTGAAACAGTTTAGAAATGAACGAGCAGCAGTCAGTGCTTCAATGGAGAAGGTCGTTCTAGGCTAATGATTGTGTTTTAGTTTTTGACCCCCTCCTGGCTGTATCGTTACAGCTGCAGGTGACCCCAAAGCAAAGGCTGTCGGTGGGTCCAGCAGCAGAGCGGCTGCGCGGGGCTCGGGGCTGAGTGACCGTGGTGCGTTCCCAGCAGGTCCCCGCGGATGGGCCGAGGGCTGGATTAGCCCTTGCCGGTCTCGCCGGGGTTTGTGGATGCTGTGCCTGGCACGGGTGAGCACCCGTGCTGCTCTAGCGTCTCTCCTGCATCGGTGAGAGGGCACAGTGAGAATCTGCCACCGTCCTTGGGGAAAGCAAGCTTTGCATGCGGAGAACCAGCGTGGCTCCCGTGTCATGCGGTAGAGGATGCCTGGTACTGAAGGGGCAAGCAGCCAGATCTCATCCTGTAAGGCCAGGACTGCCTAAAAACGTTGCTTATCCAATAGTCTATAAAAGCAGATGTAAACCTGCTAATGTATAACCACAGTCATGGGCAGTTGGAGTGTAGATCTTGATGCCAACAGGTCAAAACTCCTGAAAGCCCAAGTCTCCCGTTTGTTCTGAGCCTTGCCTAGAGGTGTCTTCCTGTAGACCCTGGTGCAGTTCTTGCACTCAGCGAGCGGAGGACGTTATCCCTGCAGCCTCTGGTGCTTGGACTTGCGGGGATTGGAAGGCTGCAATTTGAGGCAGGGCTGTTGGGCAAAGGGAAGATGGAGGCTTTGGCCCTAGGCAACCTCCTGTTAAATGGTGAAACGAAACACTAGCGCATGGGTCAAAAAATAGCCATTCATATGTATTTTAAAAGTAAGTAAATATTTTTGATATCATTAGATACTCCGAGAACAGTGAATTTGCCCCGTTCCTCCCAGCCATTTTTCAGCATGCTGCTTTGGTGTTTCAGGGTCTTGTGTGCACCCTTGTTGAGAGCTTCCCACACGCTTCTCTTACAGGGCTTTGCCCTCCGCAGGGCGAGCTGAAAGTCAGCAGTAAAGGAGCAGCTTTCCCTGAACAATCCCTGCACTATTTAACAGGAATGGAAAACTAATAGTTAAGGAGAGCCCTGAAGTGAATATAGTGTGAGTGAGTGGTTTATTTTTTATTTGGCTTGTTCTTCTAAATACTTCAGTAGCAGTCTTGCCTGATACACAAATAAGAGCAAATGAGGATGGTTTCCTACAAAATACTTCCATGACATCCTGTATTTGGTAGGGGTTCGTTCCCACCGCTAAGAAATGCCAGAACCAGCTCTAGCATATTGTGTTCAGCCCCTTGAGCATCGTGCCTGGCAGTCAGTGATTTAGGGGGGGCTTCCTGAGGTGCTTCATTCATCATTCATCATGTTTAATTAAATGCTGAGGGATCAATCTTCCATGAATTGCCTAATTTCTTTTAAACCCATTTATTCCTCTGGCCTTCACAACATCCTGCGTTAGTGGGTTGCACAATGCAATTATATGTTACATGAACAAGGACTTCTTGTGTATGGTATTTTCTTGCTGCTACTCAAGTTTTTAAAAGAAAATATTTTTTTTTACTGCCAAAACCAGTTAGCAGTATGATTATCCTGTTGAGATTGCTTCTTCTGGAAAACACGATTTTCCTCATCAGTAAAGTACCTTTCTTTGGGTATTTTACAAAGGAAAAAAGTTTACACATGCAGACGACTGTGCTGCTCCCATATATAACTGTGGGGGACACGTTATATGAAATAACATGTTTAAGTTAGTTTTACACCACTGGATTTTCCTGTCCTGTTTTACTTCAGTATTGTGATGATTCCTGTTGTATTTCTCCCTGTACATGACAGTTTAGTGCAGAACAGTGATTTAACCATCTCACACTCCCCTGTACGTGTGTGTTCGCAGACAAGTGAGACACCAGTTCTGCTCTTTGCCCACTGCCTCCGAACAGCCTAACTATTTTATACTATCGAAAGTCTTTAAAAAAATCTATGCATGCTATTTTATATTCTAATGTATTATTCATATCAGTACATAAGCTTATGCTTGTCAGTTTTATCCTGTGTATAGAACTGATTACTTTTGACAGTATTTTTGCACTGTTTCTTTTCTTTCTCTTTTTATAAAGTTCTATTCAGCGTTAATTGACTGCAGTAATTTTTTTACCTCTCACTGCCTTTGTGTAAATAGTTTCTTAAATGCCTTTTCAAGTATGAGAATGTCTTCAGTCACAAAGTTGTGTTTTTTTTGTTTTTGGTAAGACTGTCCTTCATATTCACGGTATACAATAAAACATTTTTTTCAAGGAAAGCCATGCTTGTGTTTGTTATTTCCTTTGCAAATTTAAGGTTTTACATTTGCAGCAATCTTCCTTCCATTAGTTTCCCTTGCCAGACCCACAGTGAATTTTTGAAGAACCTTCTGTAAACAGCAATCCAGTTTTATAGGGGCATACTGCTGCTCTCCCTGGCCTGATATCATTTTTGGAAGTTGCACAGGTCCAGAGCCAATCCTTCCCTTTTCTAAGAAAGAGACGTGGTCTTCTCCTGGAAAAGGGCTGTTTGCTAAGATAGATAAACTTTGACAAGCACAGTCACCTAGAGCACATGCTTCCTAAGGCCTGGGGCTCGGGCACGTGGCCTTGGCTCTCTTAGTCCACCACCGGCACTTGCTAGAGCAGTAGAAGCTTTCAAGAACACAGTCCAACCCTTTTCCAGAGCAGTTTTATTTTCAGAGCAGTGCTTACAGAAAGAACATAGGCTGAAGTCCTTGATAACAGCAATGAGCTGTCTCCTCCATCCAACTTTACAAGCAGTAAGGCAGGCTCAGGTAGCTTTAATCTCCACCCTGCGCTAACAAACTTTAAAATAGGTTTAAGCCACTGCTGAAATCCACTTTGGCCTAACTTGCACAAGGGCCTAACTAAATAAGCCTTGTGCAGTTCTCCAGAGCTAGGTGCTGACATTCTCTGCTCAAGGAACACTGAGCTTGAGGTCCTCACACAGAGATGAACCACCACCTGCCAGAAACAGTGATGGGCTGCCCAGTAACTGGCAGAAAGGAGGAAGGGGGCTCTCTTGCACAGTGCAAGAATTCCTCACTCAACCTCCACCGAATTCCTCACCCCCACTGCCTCCTTCTCTGAGCTAAGCCCTTGCAAACAAAAGTAACTGATATCTAAAAAAAGAAAAAATAACTACAGTTTTTGCTAATAATTAGCCAGAACAAATAAAAGATCTTGGGAGAAAATAGATGTCACAAAACCATTGCATTCATGTAAATATATAACTAAACGCAAGAGGAGTCAGGCCACTTTTATTTACTTTACACAAATCAGGTAGATACACATCATAATTCATAAACAAAAGTTAGTCATTTTTTGCACGTGATTTGTCAAAACTCATACCCTCTCTGAAACTGTGATGTTTCCTTTAAAAGGCAATCACAGTTTTGTAGAAGCAAGAAACATTTTTCAAGGCCTAGGTGTGTTTGTCATTCCAATTACAGGACAGCCGCGCGCTCATACGCTACCACCTTTCAAAGCACTCCTGAAGGCTTCCGTAACAAGGCTTTTTAAATAAAGGTTTGAAGGACTGCATAGATTCAAAGGCTCAGTGGTCCTCTAATTCCTGTTTGATCTCCGAAATGTATGGATGATCCTTCCCGTGTGCTACTTCCATGATAGCAATTGCCTATGAAAAGAAAAAAAATATATTCACACAATTGATTCATATATAACACCAGGCTATAAATACTCTCTTCAGAGGTTTGAAACAGTCTGACACCTCTAGCTACTTTTTGTCCCCTTCTAGTCATAAACCCAGTAGGAAACAAAACGAATTTCAAAACTAAGTAATAAAGGTTTTTACATTCATAGAATTCATCTTTCATCTTAAAGGATCCCAAAGCACCTTTCAAAATGACATCCCTGACAAAACTACTTTGAATGCAATCAGCTCTAGGACAGAAAACTTGCAAGTGGGGTGGGGAATATTCTGGCAGAGGACATAACCAGTGTCAGCTACAGCTCTGTTCCTACCCATTTATCCTTCAGCTGTCAGGCTGCTGAGATGAGCTATGGCAAAAGGTTCTTCAGGAGCTTTCAGACCTGATTCTCCAAACCCTTCACCTCTTCCAGGAGCTCCCACTGCAGCGTAACCAGTGCATGAGTGTGAGAGCTCATCGGGTTTGTGACTTCCCAGCGCGCCGGCTGCCCTGCCGAGTTTCCTGCAGACAGCCCTGCTCCTGGCCGGGGCTCTTTCGGCCAGCCAAACCCACATTCATGCAGCCTCCTGCCAACATCCACAACGCGTTACAGAGCGGGTTTTACAGGCAAGTTTTCCACTTGAGAAAAGCACAGCCGTGGCCTCAAACAGATGTAAGAGCAGCACAGGCTGCACTGAAGTAGTAAATTAGCCAAATGCCTGCGAATATTTTAGCGTTTTGGTCTTTAGAAGCAGTCAGGAACTGCAGCATCCTCATGGCCAGGGCCTTCGGTTACTCCTAGCTCCATGAGGGAGCTCGGCAGGCGCAGGGAGAGCAGTGACTCCATCCCTGCTCCTGCCCCACGGGAGACGGGGCACCTTCCTGCGCCAGCTGCTTGCTAACACAGGGAACAATGGCTTTGTTTTCCACCACATCCCAAACATCAAGCCCTGGGATAGCTCTGGGCAGTTCCTGCGGGCAGCTTTTGGAAATGAGTCACCAAAAATGTTTGTGTTCAGAAGCTAACTTACGCCAACAAATCTACCTCCTGCTCCCCTCCACAGCCCCATCCCACGTTCTTACTGGCACAAATCCTAGGTTTAGTCAAAGCTTTAACACTAAAGAGAAGGGGGAAAAAATCTGTGCTATTTTTAAACACGGTATTAGTTACATTTTAGAGCATGTATTTTTCACAGTATCTTTCATGATGGCTGGATAGTTCTGCTATTGCTGCCTAAAAACTTGCCAGCATCAGAAAAGGAAAAATATGACATTCCAGACCAAGTTATTATATACTACAGTAGTCAGTGCCATTTAAGAAACTAAAATAAAATTCTGTCCAACAACAACAGGGGAAGAAACTCATGAAACACGTACAGACTAATAAAGCAAGAATAAAACCTAGAGCATAAAGAGCAGACTAACAAAGAGCGGTGAAGAAAAAAGTAAACTCAAATGCTGTCTTTGGCAGTGTCAGCGTTACCATAGGCACTGAGTTCTCTTCAGTTATTTAAAAATCAATTGGTTCCAGAAAGAATAATCACCAAAAACATGCCTAGCTAACTTGGATATAGAAATCAGATCCATGAAACACTATGCACCACTTATAAAAGCCAAACATTTGGGTTTTTTTTTTTTTTTTGCTGTCCTTATTTAGCAAGGAGGAGAAGTTTTAAGAGTTTTGTTCCATTTACGCTAGCAGAGCCCTGGCACAGTGCAGACTCTCGGACAGCAGCAAGGTAGCCGTAATGCCCATTCCAAACACTGCAGGGAAGCTCACTGGGAAAGACACGACTCGTTGTGCGAGAGAACCAACCTACGCAGCGTCTTCAGGAAAAAAAAAAAAATCAAAACGGAGCCAGGACTCCAGTAACCAAATATATTAACACACGTTTCGCTATCCGTCAAGCTAGGCTTACTGACAGAGAAGCACTTAGTGTTTCAGCAGCTCCCTGTTTTAACGGGTGTGACAAGTGAGGAGAGCAGGATTACCCTCTTCAGGGCCTTCGCTCCAGCCGGCCTGTTCTCCAGCGCCATGTACAGCCTTCCTAACTTCAGCCACATGGAGGCAACGTTCAGCGAGTAGGAAGGATAATGTTTACTGCAAGAGACACAGACACCCAGCTTTACCAAACCCGCCGTTCCACAGCATCTGCCCGGCCCTGTCCCCTCCTGGTGCTCGTTGCCCCTGCACCCTCAGCGCTCATCCCCTCCACGCTGGCTGCCAGGAGCCAGTGCCAGTCGTTTCTGTGATGGGGATGCCTGTCCAGTGGGAATTCAACCCAAACTACCACATGCCTTTGAGCAGCTGTCAGGTGGCAATGACTTTCTGTCGCTAGTTTTCATGCAGCCCCCTTGAGAAAGGCACCGCACTGCTACTCCTTTCAGAGCCACCCTACCCCCGCAGAAGGAGCTCAGCTTATTCCACAGGGGTCGGCCTTCATGGAAAGCAAGGGGTCGGCACAGCACACGTGCTACCCTGGCCTTGCAGCACTGCGAGCCATCAGGGCCCGCCTCAGCAGAGCTGACCTGGAATGCCAGGCTGGGAGCCAGGGGTGCTGGGCAAGGCCCAGGGATGATAAATAGCCCTGGGCTCCGCCGGGGAATGTGCTGGCACGTTCTCCGTATCGCCGCTCGCTGCCAAGCGGTCTGTGACTTCACGTTGGCATCCGCTCCGAAGGGAGAGCGTTACTTGTGCCTCCCCTCACCCTGTCTGGAAAGAAAGTCATGTCTCAAGATGAGAATTTGCTTGGGATACTCACAGCACGCTCGGGTACAGCGAGTAACCAGAAGATTGCTACTTGCAAGGCCCCCATCACAGAAACATCAACAGGGAATGCTAAAATTCCTCTGCCCACAGAGGCTGTGTGCTGCCTTGCCCCCTGTGAGGGCTCCAGCCTGGGTGCTCGACATGCCACACACTCTGGGACAGTGGAGATAAGGGCTTGAGGCCACCAAACCTATCTGTGTGCGCAGGAGCTGCGCTCAGCTCCAGCTCCCTCTGCTGCTCGGCCTCCGTCCTGGGACGGGGCTCTGCTTCCCTGGAAAGTTTTCCCTAGGAAACCTATTAGGAGAATATCAAAAATAGTGTTTCTCTAGCTACTCTGAGCCCTCACAACATGCATGATGGGATAAACTGGAGAGGTCAAGACGAGAACTTCAGAGCCTTCTTTTGCTACACATTGCAGGACACAATCTCATGGCAACAAAAATCCACCCCAGCATTTAAATACTCCCTTTTGAGCAGTGATATCATGGACAGCAAGTTTCTGCAATACATACACCCAAGGAAGTGATCTCTGCCCAAACATGTCTTAGCTACTCGGATTACTGAGTTACAGCAGCAAAAGTCTTACACTTACCTATATGGTTTGATAATTTTTTGCCCATAACGCAGTGCACCTTCCCAGTCCTGCACGTAGAGGCAGACACCCATGGCTTGGTACATCATGTGTAACATATAAACATTACTGTCTTCAAATATTGCACCCATCTTTTCCAGGCTAAGCTCACAAATCTCCAATAATTCAGTTGGAGGTGTGAAGAAGTCAAGGAATGCAATAAATGGATGGTCTTAGGTTCAACAGCTACGCGGTACTGCTGAAGAACTGACTTATTCAGCATGCTCTTAAAAAGTCCTCTTCTCTCAAATGGCATCAACACTTCTATGCTACAACCACCCCAGGGCTAAAGAACTGTTCTACTAACCTACCTTTCAGACTGGGGAAAAAAAAAAAAAAAAGGAAAAACAAGGCTCTGAATTGCTGCTGGTCCAGCAAGGTCAGAGGAAGGGGGAGCTCATGCAGTGGGTGGAATCAGGCACGAGAGCGCCTGGTGTAATCCTGGCCCAGCAAATCCAGCATTTTTTCCTGCATTGCAGCACTGTTACAACAGGCAGGACTGTGATCATCAGCTGTTGCCACAGCCTTGTATGCAGCCTGGCAAAAAAAGGTAATATTACCGCACCCAGACACACACCCCTCCATGTTCCTACTTGTTTCTGGCTTGTCCTGGGAAGACAGCAGTCAGCCTATATATAGCCCATAGCCTGTATAAAATACAAATGTGAGCAAAAAGGAACAAACCCTGGGTCTCACAATCCCACAAAAATGGCAGTGCTAAACTGCCACTTGTTCTCTCCAGACACAAATGGGACGGAGACATTTTCCAAATTCTAATGGTCCTAACATTTCACCTGGAGGTACTTTTGACACAAGTCACCAGGTAAGATGTTTAGGTTACCTGGCAAGGTGCTGGAGTCAGGGTGAGACAAAGGATATATTTGTAGTGTTTGGCTCTCCTGAATTCTTCAATCACGTTCCTGGCATATTTGATCATGTCACATACTGCTTCTGGTGATGGAGAAACATCCAGCTTGCGGATTTCCAGTTTTTCTTTATCCTAAAGAAAACACATGATAAAATATCATAAAGTTATAAATGCAAGTTCCAAGTCCTATAAATAAAGATGTACCCGTTACACGAAGTAAAGAGACTTAGTTGGAAATTTCAGTTCCTTCAAGACTGTTAGAACCATGCACCTACAATTCTTCTCTTAAGTCTTGGCTGGAATCCCTAAAATCTTCTGCCTTCCTGTTCATTTGCCATTCTCTGGTTTCATGAATCCCTTGGTTTTGGAAGGTTAAAAGCTTTCCAATTTTGTGATGAAAGCAATTTTACATAAGCTACACTGCTTCCAGGAGATGAGGGATTAAAATAAATTTAATGTTAACACTAGGGAAAAAAAAAACAAAACAAAAACAAAACTTTAGGCCCCCCAACAAATGATACCTCAGTGGAAAACAGGAAAATATTAAAGACAGAATAATATCCGTCATACCTAAAGACAAGAGACCATTTCCATACATTTCTTTACTATGCACTGACTTTCTGCTGGACAGCTCCATTTACTGTTATCCTTCCATCTAACTTACTATTTCATGAAGAGTCCGCTGCGATCTGGAAACAATCTTTAGCTGTTTAAGCCTCAATTTGTTAATAGATTTATTTCATCCTGTGTTAATTATTTTAGCTGTCAGCTGAGAGGGCTACAGGGATATCTGTTCAGAACAGCAGGAGGCTGAGTGACAGGGGACTTGTGAGCAGCACGTTGTCAGAATGAAATCCTTCCTTCGTTAAACTCCGTGACAAAATTATCAAGGCAACTGTGAGGAAAAAGGCAGCTACAAGATCAACAGAATGGCTTCAAGCAAGAATACTGGGCACTATTTGGAAAAACTGTTACAAAAGATGATACTCATTTAGAAGAAGGAGAAGCTGTCTGGCCAGGTTGGGAAACAGCTTTTGAAAAAGGGACCCGCTGTAAAAATGGGGGGAAAAATGACCTGGAACTTCCAGATCTACCTTAAATGAAAGGGCAGAAGAGACACGTGAAGCTCAGTTCTACCAGGATCTCCAGGAGGGGATAACTAAGTAACTGCTAGGAAAGCACAACCATTCCAGGGTTTCACAGAATCACAGAATGGTTAAGGTTGGAAGGGACCTCTAGAGAGGTCTAAAGATCCAAAGGGATCTAGAGATCACCTAGTCCAATCCCCCTGCTCCAGCAGGGAAAAGCAGTTTGGCTGCTTAAATTCTGGCCTGCTGATCGCAAGTGGTTGTCACCCCAGCCTGTTCTGTGAGAAGTCTGATGTGATAAAGGAATTTGCCTTTTTTCCCCACAGGAAATCCTGTTTTACAGATCCTGCTGACTTTCTGAATCATCCAGCAGTATCACACAACATCACTTAGTACTGACTGAGACACCTCAACCAGGGACTGCAGCAGGACCTATCCCAGCCCAGGACACCAAAATGCCCCAAGCAAAATTCACTAAATGGTGAATTTAGTAGGAGGTAGGAGGAATTTGAATTTGGTAGGAGGAGGAAAACGTGCAGTTACAAAAACTGAGCTAAATTCTTTTAGACAAAAAGTGCAGGCACAAAGTATAATTATCTATTTGTAACAAAGTCTTCATCTTCACCTTGTAGCTCAACTTTAGGCAAGCATCTACCAGGATATTTCCTGATGTGTCATGATTACAGTAGAAAAAAATTGTAATAGAAAGACTTCTAGATAGAAAAACAGAAACAAAATCCTACTAGTTTTTTTTCCCCCCCACAAATTAATTAAAGCAGATATATAGGTCCTTAGATGCAGCATTGTAAGTACCTTGACAAGTAGAGGGAAAAGTTACCTTTTCTTTTGTTATGCACTCCCTGCAATCACAATTAAAGAAGTAAGAGTCTCTTAACCGCTCATTTCTGTCTTCCGTGGGATACAAGAGGTCAATATAGCTGGTAAAAATCTAGGTGAGAAAAAAAAGCACAGCAGTCAATGAAAATCAGTGCAAGTATACAGCTCTATCGCAACAAGTTACGAGGAATTTGTATTTAGAATAATCAAGTCACCTCATGCGCTTCACAAAGCCGTGAACCCCCTCCGGCCCCGGCACCTGCCTCTTCCCAAGCACTCCAAACCCTTGGGCAGCCCCGGGAGCTGCCGTTCGTGAGCGCAGCCTGACAGGGGAGTGCTTCCTTTCCCATTAATTACAGAGTTTCCCTCAAATACTGCCCTGGCTTAAACCCAGGACAGCCAGATTCAGGTGTAGATAACAAAACATCACAGCATAAATCTCCGGCCCCTGTCAGACTACAAAGAGGTGCCTAGATTTTTAGGCTATAATGATTTCAGGTATCCAGCCTTGGCTAAATTACAGCAGCCTGTTTTTTCCAGAGTTTTTCTTAAGTTTTTCTTTTTGAAAATCCACAAAAATTGGAGCAACAGCAGCCACTGTTAGCTTTAGAAACTTTAAGACAAGAGCTTTAGATCTCTGAAAAGAAAAGAGGTCCAGTGCTCCAACTCCAGGAGAATGAATATCTAGGAGAATGATTTACTTCAGCAGCAATATTTTTAAGCAAAGAAAACCTGCTTTTGATCACTCCAAAGGTCCTTTTCATACACTATTTTTAAGTTTTCTTCTACTTCAATAATCGTCAAAAAGGAACACCTGCTATTAGCTTTTATGAAAATGCCATACACGAAACACAGCTGGCCATCGTGCAGAGCAAAAACAAAGCAAAAAAAAAACCCCACAACTTCAGCTGCATTTCCTTATCTGTAGCCAGCTGAAATGCTTTGCTCACTCTTCCCATTTTCTAAAATAAAATATATGTATTTTCATGCAATAGATATTCACATGCTTCCTCTGTGCAGCCTCGTATTTTACCCTTCACTCCTCCCTTCCCTGTGTTCAAAGTTTGCAAAATGCAGAAACTGCATTTACAGCAGACACTTTGAACGTGCTCTGCTGCAGTGGCTGTGCTGGGCCTGAGGAGGGAGACACAGGCCGCCAGACTGTACAGAACAAACTACAATTTACACAATTCTCAAAAGCTACTGCACAAAAACGAGATTCTGTAACGCACCGCTTCTAAACCACAATTCAATCAAAAGAAAATCTCATGCAAGGCAACATCCCTCATTTCCACCTCCTGCAGTAAGTGCCCTCCAAAATGCTGAAATGGTCTGCAGGATTCCACAATAAAATTCTGAAACAGAAATTAAGTCCTTGTTCAATGTGTTTGCAGTGACTACCCATGCCAGAATCAGATAAAACTTATTAAACTGAATGAGAAGCTGCTCACCCCAGTCATCCCCCTTCCTCTCCAGCAAGTACACTCTCCTTATTCAAACAGTGAGCATCTGAAATCCCTGGAAAACAACCCCTCTTCCCTTCACCAGAGCTGCTATCGCGCACTTCAGAAATCATTAGGAATTATCAAAATTAACTTTGAACTTATTTTAATCAGTGTTAACCTTGCCCATTAAATCAGCATTAATAAATGAACCACAATAAAATCCTACTCAAATTCCCTCCCCAAAGAGAATGCAGGTCCTAGGCAGAAGCACGCAGATCCAAACAGAGGAGCTTGCTCCTCAACTCTGCTTTTGAAAGAAAAAAAGCAGCCCTTCACTGCTCAAAACTCCTTGCCAAATTCACTTTTGCTCCACCTAAATACACACTCTTGTTCTTCTGTCACTTCACAGTCAAGGCCTGCTGAGGTGATATGACTGAGCTTCACGTTTTGTGGATGCCCTGTCCAAACAAAAGTTAGAGGATTTATCTGCACTCATTTACTTTGTGTATTCTGGCTCCCATTTCATCACCCTACTGGTATACTGGGAATTATTATAGCAGTAATAATTTCCTTTGATCTTGGAAATTCCAAGCACCAGCCAAACATCAGTAAACTAACTTTCATTTTACAGATGGGTAGACTGAGACACTGGGACAAGCAGAGAGACAGTGACTGCTGCCCTTCCCTGCTCTAACACACAGCAGGACCCCACCTCCGAGAAGCACAAAATGCCCTAGACCAACTTTTCCCAAAGCAAGATCTTAAGCTTTACTGGGAAACAAGAGATCCTTTTCCACTGTGATTAAATTATCATCTGACTGGAGTGAGATCTGAAAAGCAGGATGGCCCCCGCTCCTAGGATGGGAGCAGGGGAGCACACCCAGCACTGCAGCGCATTCCGGCACGGCGCATTTACCTCTTCTCCAGGCTCAATCTCTGCAACAGCTCTCACTTCAGCCAAGGTCCCTCTGTAAGTTACAATCACATTTGGGCAACAGCTATGGTTCATCAGTGCAACGCTGTAAAAGGAGAAAGGCAAACCTTTATTTTCCTCCACACCAAACGTGACCAGCAAAAAGCTAAGCACCACTTCACAAAACAAGCCTGAAAGATCGAGCGAGTTCCTCGTCTCCAAGCTGTTTTATTTCGAGGCTTAACGTGAAAGCAACCCCGGGAAAAATCTACTGTGCAGTTACTTACTCCAGCTTACAGAGAATGGCTGCGCTAATGAATCACTACAATTTTATTACTGTATTGTTACAAGTCTATGCAAATTACTATTTCCCCATTTTTACAGTTGACAGGGATATTTATACAGCTTACCTATCAACATCCTATGATAGACTATTTTCCCCAGACAGAGAGGAAAGAAAAATGTATTTAACCTGAAGGAAAGAGCTGAAAACCTGGGAAACCAAAAGACGTTCGCTGCACTGCAAGCTGTGAGAATTGTTAAAATTTCAGCTAGCTTCTGTACAAAAAAAAAAAAAGGCAGGAAGGTGAATATTTCTGTTTGTCATATAAACAAATGAATCATGCAAAATCCACGTCTGTTAGAGAAAAGTACTCTTCCCTCCTACCAAGCTCAAAGAAGGTGCAATTTGCAAGTTATTTCAGACAAAATATACAATTTTCATTCTTCTTCCTTCGATCTACCAAAATAATAGTTGGCTCTTCAGCCTTCTTAGCTCACAGGCATGTGAGCTTTCTTACTGTCAGGTGGGAAAGACATGGCTCTCAGATGTTCAGCATTTACACAGGAAGGTGTAGAACATGTTTGCACGGGATCTGGGTTTAATATTCTCATCTCCCACCATGTCTCTGCTCCTAGGCATTTTAAGGTCTTAATTTCTTATCTGTAGGTGAGGGATAAGAGAACCTAAGCCCGCGTAAAAGAGGGGATCCTTTGGAACAAGGACTAGCTACAGCTGCCTATACACAGCGCTTATCAAAACCAATCCTGCTCTAATTGGGCATCTGTACATTTCAGATCACTTCAACATAGACAACCTACCAGCAGTCCATGCCTTCCAAGAAAGCCAATCTAAGTGCAGAGTGATACTGCTTTCAATATGGGGTTCGTAAAGAACAGACGTAGAAACTATTCTCCTTTGTTACACGTTAAGATTGGAAGGACAAGGATTAACTGGAAGGAACTTTCCTCATCCTTAGCCTTAGCTGTGCTCCCTAGTCCACAACAGCAGTTAACACTTAACATCTGCAGTTTATTTGTAAAGCTGAGGCACTTGCACATACCTTTTCCACTGTCCTAGCAACATAAAACATCACAGTTTTAAAACCAGCTGAGGATGCTGAAAGGGATTTATGAAAGGGATTTACTGTTTGCAAAGGAACAAAGGTAGAAGGGATGTTGCTCAGAGAACACCAGGTGAAGAGTTATACCCAGCCAAAACAGCAAGTTGTGAACAGACCAGATCACCTGTAATCCTTTCCATTTTACTTTGATCATTACCTGAAGTCCCTGTCCAGAATCTGCCATCTGAGTAATTTATTGTTGCCTATCAGCCTGCATATAGTTCATAATCTGAGCTTTGGGACTTCAAAGAAAATTCCAAGTGCAATTCCACTAAAATCATCAGATTTTTCAACAAAGCTGGTGCAAATCATGAGATGTATTCTGGAGTACTTTATTAGGGAGGGGACAATACAAAAAGATAATTAAGAAGACAAATCAATGTTAAATGTTTGATTAAATTTCTTTCAATACAGATCTATATCCATACATGCATAGATTTTATTTGCTTATAAATAAGTTATTTTATAAAATACTATACTCAACCTACTCGGGAAATATGGCAGATCCCAAGTGAGAGAGTTCTTCATCTTCAATTGTGAAGCCATTACAGTTAACCTAAGAAAAAAGGGAGAGACAGTAACTGAGCTTCTCTTTAGCCTTCAACTCCACACGCGTGTGTCACAATCTCATACTTCAGAAAAAGTCACACTTTCTCAGAAAAAGAAGAGAGGACAAAGCCCCTGAGCCCAAGGAACATGAAGGACAACACTCACACTTGCTGAGGACACAGCAACTCAGCACTCCTTGGAGGGCCAGCCTAGAGAAAGGGAGCTTCAAAAGAGTGCTAGAAAATGTGACAGACAAGACCAGCGCAAACATGAAGCAAGGCCCAACACTCAAGAAGCCAAGGAGGCCAAGACAACTAAAGGATCCAAACAGCAGCACAAGTGCAAGGAAAAGCACGTGTTTCCATAGTAAACTCAGCCAGACTGGCACAATGCAGAGCTTGCATTGTGCAGGCAGGGCATAACGAAGCTGTCACCTGGTCAGGGGCTGCACAGAACAGCTACAACTACAGCACACTCGACAGCAACAGCGGGAGTGAGCAAGAGTTGAACCTAATGTCGACACAGAATAAAAGTTATCAGAAGAAACAGAAAAAGGACCGTGTGTGAGGAAGGGCAATCCTCATTTAAACACTGGTACAGGATAAAAATAGCTTGTTTATTTTATTTTTTTTTATTAAAGAATAGAGTCAAGCAGGTCTTAAAACCTTTTCATATTTTATTTTCAACTAAACTCAAAGGAATTTGGTTTGTGTGCACATAATGATCGAAATACACCTCAATCAAATAGTTTATTCCATTTCTACTGCGAGTCACGTTCATGACAGCACATCCATCCTCACCAACATCTCCCTACAACTATTAGAATAGTTGCAGAAGTGCCAGAAAGCCTGAAAACTCTATGGTCACATGTGCAAGCTGAAGCTAGAACGAACACAAGGCAATCAATAAAATACAGGGCAAGTACTCGCTCTGGAAGTTAAGGCTGATCACAAAGATTGCAAACAGTTTTATGCTCCACAAGATTGAATTCAGTTCTGAAATGCCCAGTTACTGCCCAAGTCCATCCCTCAAGTATCAGATGTTCAGGATGATTTCAGAGTTATGAAAAGCGTCCTGTTTCCCTGACTCACTCACCAGCATCTTAAATATCATTACTTGATCTTTATTCTGCTATTTTTAGCAAGATAGCATCCAAAGACTGCTTCTCTCTCAAAATGACCATGCTACTGCACTAGCCAGTGTATGAGCATACCTGAACAGAAATCAAAGTGTAATTGCTGAATACAAAAACAATAGAAGGAAATAATTACATCAACGGCAGGTAAGAACATAAGGCTACAAAGGCTGATATGAAGAACAGCTTGATGGTTTTGAATCACAGGAAAATATTTAAAAATATGTAGTGAGTTACTATCAACTTCCCTCCACCAAATCAGAGACTGCACTTCTGGAATGCATCATACCAGAAACAACACGAGGAAGAAACAGGCAGGATGAGATACCTCTGGTTTCACCAGAGAAATGCATGACTAAACAGAGCAGCACAGAGGAAATAAAGAGACTAAATGAGTTTAGGTTCTTTCCAATGGTGGAATAGAGAAAATGTGCAGAGGGAGGCACAACATTCTGGAAGGTCTTCAAGATTGGGATGAGACTGGTTCTTGAGACATGAGAGAAACTGAATAGTATGACTTAAGCTGCAGAATAGCTGTCTGAAGAGCTGTCTTCCAAAAGGACAAAAGAGAGCATAAGGATGCCAGCATCCAAGGAAGAGAGCAGTGAAAGACAAAGACAATTTGGTCAAAATTCTCTGCTCCATTCAAAAGGACCAGTTCCATCTTAGCTATGTTGAGTAAGATGCTACACCATACCCAGACTACACAGAACAGTAAGCAAGAGATGCTCAACTCCCAAACCCCTTCCCTGAGCCACAGAGAAAAGAACATCAAATGAAGAAGCAAAGCAGGCACTGGGAGGTCAGATGAAGCGTTAAAGCAAAACTAAAGGGTAAGAGTACAACTGCACTATTATTTTTAGCTGAAGCTAAACTACCATTAAGAAACATGTTGGTATAGACATGCCCCCCCTTCTCCCAGAAAGACTTCACACTGAAGCCAAAACTTCAGAAGATCATGCCCTGTAAAAAAAAAAAACTTGTGAGGAGCATCCAGATGACCTTTGCAGGTTTTAGTTCAAAAAACTGCAATATCCACAAGAGTAACCAGTTCCCCTACGGTCATGAAGAATTTAAGCTGATGTCTATAAGCGACATTAGAAACCCCGAGAAAAAGCTGGGTAGAATATCAGACCTGGGAGCCAGCAGCTCACAGAGAGCAGTTCAGGTAGAGGGATACAGTGGAGCTGCTCCAGGACACAACATAAAGCAAAAGGCAAGACAACTTAATCTTCAGGGATTCTGGCTACATTCTAACACAAATACTCAGAGATACCACAATAAACCGGATGGCCTGATATCTTTAAAGGATCCCTTTGACAAACGCGAATTGTGAAGTCTTCAAATCAGAAGAATTTTTTATTGAAGGAAAATGTATAATTATGAACAACTGAATAGATGGTGAGCAACGGAACACACTGAAGAATCATTCACCTACAGCATAACAGATTACATCTGTATTAAGCTAATAGTGACTGGGCCGTCTTGTTGGTACATGACGGGCTATATGGACAGGGTGCTGCCATTTCAGTCTACGTCAGAGCAGTCAGCACTTACCCACCTCTCAAAACACATTAACCAAAGAAACTTCTTATTCAGAGGCACAAGTTTAAAATTAGCTTATTTTGAAGCAGAGGAGAAAAACAAGGAGATGTAATTTTAGCATTCCAGTGTATTATTCCATTCATTGCAATGTAGGCAACATTTAAACATGTGTGAAAATCAGGTGAGAGACAGGGATGACACATTTGATATCATAAGAAAACCTGCCTATTCAGACTACCTGAGTGCATTTAAAGATTCAGACTGTTTTTCCCAGTTCTCTTAAGTTTTCTGCCTGTGAAGAAGGTTGAACGGCATCACCATCTGACCACCAACTATTCCCTAATATTAAAGCCCCAATGACGCATTCTGCTCTCCCAGAGGCTCCCACCAGCAGCTTGTTGTGTACAAGGCCCATCCTACAGCCACTGCGCTGTGTTTGGCCCACAAGAAGCCTAACTTCAACAGAGCTGTTTCCTCCTCTTCCATGTTTGAGAAGCAGCTCATAAGATGTCTGTAGACAAGAGTCTTTCCCTCATTACTGAAACAAGCCACGTTCAGCCACTTCTGCCCAAGGAAGTACATCCTCTCCATCAAGTGCACGCAGCATTCCCTACAATAAGCAAAGAGCTACCATTTCCATTGCTGTTAATACTTTGCTCCTTTCACAAAGGCTAAACTCCTACAGCACCCTCCACCTAAGCAGACTGTGTTCTAACCAACTTACTTGTGCAAAGAGAACTACAAGGGCAGCATTGTCAGGGAACTCCATGTGCTTTGAATAAAAGTGATGAAGAGCAGCAATGTCGTTCTGAATCAGCTCTCTCTTTTCATTGTCTAGTTTGTCAAGGTCTGTGGACAAAAAGACATTCCATTTCAGTAACAGGAATACTCCCCCGTGAACCGCAGCTACGTCTAGGTTAGAACAGGCCTGCACTTGGGCAGAAACTCCTCAAAGAACAGCTACTTGGAAGTGCTGCAAGGAGTCTCTGTTCTCCAGCAAAACCAATGCTTCTTCTGACAAGGTCACACATGCACCACAAGAACATGCAGGATTAAAAAGTCTTTTCTAACCATTAACAGGAAGTTAGACTTAAATTTTCCTCTGTGGGCCCTGGTTAGCTCTAGCAGTGTATCAACTGTGGGTACCTTATGAGCTACCAAGTCCCATTTGACGTGGCATGAAGTCACATTCAACATCACACTTCTTCAAACACACTTTACACAGAGAAACTTCTTCATATGGGTCCACTTCTCAGTACAAACCAGTCCAGATTCCTTCTAAGAAGTGTTTTTATCTCTGCTTTCAAAAGACGTGGTCTTTACCAGCAGTAGTGGCTTTAACTACTTGGGACCTAGAAAAAGGCCTGGGGCTGGTCATTGTGGTTTCTGCTGATAGCAGAAAGAAGATAACGTGAGGATGCCTAGGGGTGCAATCCACGTTACCTACTGCAGATTCCTGCTTCAGGACACAGCAAAGAGTATGTGAGAATGCCAGTATCCCCACGGGCTAGAAGGGGAAATCCAA
>NW_010577255.1:367160-378680 GCF_000705375.1 Tinamus guttatus | reverse complement strand
TTTTTTTTCCCCTAATCTTCTTTTGCACAGAAGCAGCATCACCCCCTCTCCGGTGGTCAAAGAAAGCCAGGAAAACATCACTTGCCCTTCCCCAACTCAAGGGCAGAAAGAAAAACAGGTGATCTGAGAAAACAGCAGAAGAGGGGACACGAACGAAGGCACAATCTCCGAACACTGGGTGAACTGAACTGGGACAAATTCATGAGAATTAGGGCAAGCAAGAAATAAGTTTTGAGCTGTCAGTGACAACTAAGCGTCTTTTCTCAGGAAATTTCAAAGAACAGGAAAACTTTGGTGATGCCAAAGATGCAGTAAAAGATGACAAATCAACAAGACAGAAAGCACACAGGGTTCTTGCTAACAAAGTCACACACGAAAGAAGGGTTCCTATAGAGCACAAGGGGAACATGGCAACAGAAGAGACATTTCAGCCTTTTAGCTCCCAAATTTGAAGTTATTTGCACTGAATATAAGCTGCACTGCAGGAGAACATGCAGAAATTACTTCAGGACCTACACTTCCTCCTCAAACTCACACCTACTAACCTATTTAAAGAAATTATGCTTGTCTTAAGCAAGGTCAAATAATGGCACTTTTCACCCTTACTTCCGCTGTAGTCCCAAACGCCATGATAGCAGCTTTAGTCCAGTAGGCAAGCAAGACTCTGAAAGACTCTTGCTGTCTTTGGTTACTCTGCTTCCTCAAACTCTAGAAATGGCTGTATTTATTCAGCATTTTATAAAGGTATTTGGAAACCATCAGAGCAAGAAACATGAACATAAAACCCTATTGTCTCCCTGAGTATTACCTTCAGGACCAAGAAAGAGAAATGACAGATCAGTGGAAATTATGCCAGGACAATTACTTGTCCTCTGGTTGCTCAGTTTCTATCTCTGTCTCACCACATGTAAAGAACAGCCTTCCAGTTAAAAGCAAGCCATTGCCTCATCTCTTTCCTTGGATTATTTTGGAGCATTTAGGACATGGAATTTCAACACAATCACATATAACATGTCAGATTTGACTGGCAGTGACAGATACTGAAGCATAGTCCAGAGGGTTCTGCAATTAGCCCCTTAGTCACTGTCACCATCAAGCAACTGTGTCGTCTCTGATTTTATGCCTCCTGGTAACAAATACCAGCTATTTTAATTTTACAACATTACAATTCTCAAAAGACACTAGAGTACAGAAAAGCTATGAGATGGATGTATGCTACATAATTAATTCTGTCTAGGTTTTCACTTTTGTTTCACAACCCCCACAAGCTACCAAGACAAAAAAAAAAAAAAATCCAGGAGTCACAATTCTCTCTGCTTACCCCTTCCTCCAACAGGAGTGGGGTGCTCAGAAAGGCTTTGTTGGAGAGGGGCCAAGGGGTAAAGCAGCAAATCCAGATTATAGAAAACTGCCTCTGTTTACCTGTGAGCCTTTTTTACTTACGTGATTCAAACTCTGTTACGGCAAGCAACTTCTCTGAATCTGTCCTTTCAGGATGAGCTTTCTAGCAATAAGGGGAAAAAGAAATAACAACACAAGTGTTTAAATGTTTTAGGTAGGCAGTTTTGTCTATTGCTTACCTGTAAAACAAACAAACCCAAATCCACGCTGTGTGGAAGTCAATGAATAGCAATGAGTTAAATAGGCTAACCTTTCTACAGCTATAGAAATATTTTCTCTGCCCCAAATTAGGCAGCTAGAGATTAACTCCTATCAAATTTATATACATAAACTGAAATGCATTTTAAATATGTCATTTGCTTTGTTCTAGACACACAGAAAGCTGCTAACAATAGCAAGCAGGCAGGAGACAGGCTTCGCTTTGAGGAAAGTGAATAAACTGACTGTTGACAGGGTTCAAAAGCAATGCTCCATTGTTGGCCTAAGGCCACTTCTTTGTAATCTTGGCCATTAAATATGGCTTTGCAGGTGGCCCAGCAGCTGAGGTTCAGGGACTATGGTTTGCATATTTAGCTTTTATATGACACGTAGGGTTCTCCCCCCTCCCTGTAAGCGATAAAAGCACAAATTTATTCCAATGACTTTTTGTCATTAAACACCCGATTTTGTTTGTGGATCACCACTAAACCATGCTCTGAGACACATGCACACACACATCCACACGCACAGGGAGCATGCAGCCACCTTCCCAGCAGCCCATCGAAACCCTGAAAACACACAGCATCCAGGTCGCCCTTGTCACGTAAGCAATCTCAATCACACAAATACGCTTCAAAGAGGATTTGTTTCTGCACAGAGAATTTAGAGCTCTACGAAGATACCCAGCATAATAACCTTGAAACTTATGGAATCCGTCCCTCTCTGTAAGCACTTGCACTGTCCTCACAGCTTCCATACAGGTAGGAACTCTGAAAGGTGGCTGACTGCAATATTATTTCCTTATTAATTACATTCCCTCTTTCCAAAGACCAAGCATCTGAGACTTCCCTCTCAAGCTCTGGCTTTCACCAGGTAGTACGAGTAGTCATAAACATCTATGCTCAAATACCTCAGAAGCAATCCCATCTCACATATGCACTGGGCGTTATATACAGTCCAAAATGCCTTCAGCTGTAACTGCACAACATGGCAACTGCTTCGTAACGGTATCAGTGCCTGCTGTCAGACAACACAAGGAGCGCTCCTCAGAATTGAACAACATATACCAAGCCTAATTCTTCTTTCTCTTCCACAGACTTGGCCTTACTGTTAGTCCTGATACGTAATAGAGAACTCCAATCTACCAGAGCAGAGGATGAAACCTCATGCACATCATGACAGTTATCAGTAAAATTATTCCATTTCTGAACTCTATTGAACATTACCTTGGTCATGGGTGGTAAGATACATAGCTCAAAAGCACACCAGCCTTTTACTGTCTTCCCCACAAAGTCTCTGGCTGGATCATCATGGCCCTGACACTGCTAGAGTGGTTGGACTGTCAGTTCTTTTGGCTGCTTGTGCTCTATACTACGCTCATCTGTACACAGGAAGCTGGCGTGTACACGCTTTGTAAGGACAGTTACTGCAGGTCAATTTTCATTTTCCTGCCTCCTCTGGCACCCAGAGCAGGAACAAAGCTCCCAAGTCCAGTCTTCTGCTCACCTGCTTGGCAAGGATCCTCGCCGTCAGCCTCACAGTCTCCGAGGGATTCCAGTTCTGCCCAAAAGCGCACATGGCCGAACACTCCAGCTTGTGCATCGGCCAGTCTTCCTTCTGAAAACACAGAAAAATATTTATAAAAACATCGGCCATGAAGATAAAGGGATGAAAAAGAGGATGCAGCAAGTCCTGCCAGATCCCAGAGGTCAAGTGAAATGTGTTTCCTTTGAAAGAATAAGATGACGCTCACTAAATCCGAACAAAAGCTTGAGTCACATTTAAGGGGTGCAGCTATCCTGCTGCATTTTCAAACAAATACCCAAGGGACGAGTTAAGGTCAGAACATCTTCATTTATTCAGGGGAAAAAAAAAGAAAGGAATTAAATGCTGAAGAAGCAAACAGACAACATGATTTATAAATAACCAGTTCTTATTGTTCAGATCAAGCATGTGAGGACAGAACAGGTCTAAGCTTGATGGCTTTATTGGGTTCATTTCCATTTAATACCTTGGTCCCTCGTTATGACGTGACCCTGGTGTAATCAGGAGTAATGTGTCTGAAATCAATGGATTCACAATTACAACAAGAGTTAGTATATGTAAGGTCAGGAACGGACCTACTGAATAGAATTATCAGATTTTTTTCCCCTTAAATGTTGTAGAATAAGACGAGAGCTAGTCAACAAAAACACTGTATGACAAATAAAAACAAACATATTTTAGTTAGGAATGTGTATCACATTTCTAGTTCAATATGCATCAAAACTTGGGAGTGATGGCACAAGTCATTGATTTCCACACTCCACAGACTCCTCCAAAGCAACAGAAACTCTCAAGGATTAGCACTGAATCACACTCACATTGTGGTGCTACTCAGAGCCTGGCACAAGCCTTTGCCAGACTGCATCAAGTTTCATTTCATTCTTTTATTCAGATATAGAAATATCCTTATTTCAGTAATAAATCACTGCACAATTCTTTGTATCTAACTCTCAACCCAGACATATACCTAAAGCAATGTGTTATAACAAACCTGCATGGTTTTTTTTCCTCCTGTGAAAGGAACATCAGGTTATGTTTTCAGATGAGATTAATCTGCTGGAAAATGGCAGCAATGGAAAAAATCACAACATAAATTTATAATATAAATTTATAGCTGATCGGAGTGAAATCTGAAGCACCTTTGCAATCTCCAGAAAGCTTTTAATTCCTTTATTCTGACTCAAACAGTATCACAAACCTTGTGTTAGCTCACACAAAGAAAAAAGGGAAAAAAAAAAAAAAAACCACAATAGCCCATCTGAGTGGCTGAGTGCCGGGTGCCAGGAGCAGAAGAAACACAGCATTTCTCTCAGCTGCTTAGCCACAGACATCTAGTGCCATTTGAGGCATCCCGGGCTGTGTACAACAGCCACGTGGGACCCACAGATATGATACCAGACACGTGGGAGACCCACTTGCTGCTGGAACAGGAGCTGGAGGCCATGGAGTTGTCAACATGCTAAGGCACCTCGAGCAGCCAAGGGAATCAGGCCCCACAGCAGCATCTCCTGGCTCTGCTGCCCACATATTACACAGGTCCAAACAAAAGTAGAGAAACTAATCTCAGATTTGGTACAGATTCTTCCATTGCAAATGGTCATTTTAACTGCCTGGGGCATAGACCGTTTCATGAGTTTATCCTATTAGGAAAAAGAAACCTGAAAACTTGCACCAGTCTTGCATGCAATTTGAAGCAGTACAACACCTTCTCCTTCTCTGGAGATCTTCCAAACCCACCTGGATGCCACCCTGTGCCAAGTGCTCTAGTGTCCCTGCTGGAGCAGGGGGGTTGGACTAGATCATCTCTAGAGGTCCCTTCCAACCTCAACCATTCTGTGATTCTGTAACACTGCAGGGGCATTCGAGCCCTGACAAGATCACGTTCACTGTCCTCAATATCCTAAATAGTATACTATTTCCAAAAAATCCTACGCACAGGCTGCATGAAACAAGCTCCAGTGTAGAAGTTCCAAGAGGACATAGCCATACAGACCAGGAGAACTAAAATAGCACATTACCCAGCAATCATGCCATGTGCAATGACACCCTCAACTGTCCTACAGCTGTCACACCACAAAGATGTCCCCAGGGAGGCCTGTTGCCTATGCGCTGAGGCCTCTAGTTGGAAAATTCCCATTAGCCTTTGGTGAGGAATCCACAAGCTGAAGACTAAAGGAGAAGGACGATGGCCTCATCCCTCAGCCGCTGCATACCCACATCTCCCACCAGCCTCCACGTGGCTTCCTGGTATGCAAAGAGTTTTGTACAACTCTCTCTCTCACACACACACACACGGGGAATAAGCAGAAGTGATTACCCGATAAAACAAAACCAAGATACAAAAATCACGTGCCTGTCTCAAAGCAGCGTTTAAAAAAACCCTTTTGTTCCCTTTCTTCTTTAAACATTGTTAATTAAAATCTTTCCTGAGGCAGAATCATACTGAGTTATATGAACTAGCAGAGAGGTTAAAGGGACAAGACACGGCTGAATCGTGCAAAAGGAGATAAAAGCCCAAAACACTTTGAGAACAGAGAGCAGTGATGGCTGAGTAAAACCCGTGATGGAAACACGATGACAGCAGCTTCCCCCACTCTCACAGCAGGGCTGCATTTTGCTTCTTTTCCATGTTTTCTCTAAGCAGTTTGAAATATAGCAGGTAGCATTGTTCTAGCTGAATCCCTAATGCTACACTAATTATATATTCTTCCTATCTTCATTACATCCACAGTATTTTTCCCTTCATTTAAGATTGAGTGACAACAGTTTTGGAACGGAAGTTCCCTAAAGCTTATGCTTTTCACATCAAAGCGTTGGAAAAAATCTTCTCCATCAGTTCTTCAAAATGATTTCAGCATCCTGGACTACTGGATTAATTCCCAGAACACTCACATTTAGTTCAGCATTAAAAAAAAAAAATCCACAACATCATAATATTAAAACAGTAAGACTTAATGTCAAACAAATGTCCTGACTATTTATTTTTGACTTGTAAAATTATTAAGATGAAACACATGCACAAAAGCTATGAAGAAGTGCTGGACAAGCCAGTGTAGTGGTTAGTTTAACTCAGTTCTTCCCATGCATGAGGCCAAATTCTGCTGCTTATACTCAAAATGTATCCCTAAATGTTTGTTCCCTAATATCCCTAATATTTGACTTCTGTGGGCTAATGTTCACAGAAGCCATTTTTCAAAAAAAAATTACACAAAGTTTGGGGCTACATTCTCTGCCAAGGCAGAGACCTGAAATGCTGCAGGCTCCTCTCGTGCAGAACCCTTCCAGCAAAAAGAGGAACTCTAGAATTGTAACCACGTAACCCTCTTAAAATAGTCCTCTGCAGAGAGATCATTTCTCTGCTTCAGCAGCTAACTTCTGAGGAGCAAAAATAAGCACAGGTCTCCTGCTGTTTGACTAAAATTATTATAATCTAAGAAGTTAACACCTGCACAGCTGCAGGTGGGGTCCAAAAGGCACTAGCACTGTAACAAACCTGTGCTTGGAGGAGGCAGCAGAGAACAGTACATGGGTATAGAGCAGCTGGAGCCCATGAACCCTCTTAAAATGAGAGGTGGGTTAGAGGCTGGGAGAGGAAGGAAGCACAAACTGAGGCTACACCCTCAGCTATATCCAATAAACCACAAATCATCAAGGCTGCAACTTTTACTGGAAGTAAAGACAAAGTTCACTTACACACACCCCATGCCCGACGCTGACAGTCCAACACTTCTATTAGCCTGGCATGACCATGCCCAGAGCACAAAGTCTCACATCAATGGAGGTAAAGGAGAAACCCTTACTGTACATTCTAGTGTCACAAGCTCAGTATCACAAATGTCCTTTTTGGCTTTGACAAAGAATTGCTGAACTACTGAAAATCACCTTTCAACAGGACAAGGATGAAGATGCAGCCCAGACTGTGTGTGCAGCACATACAGCCAGAGGAGACCAGTTTCCAGAGAATATTGTGCTTGAAGGTAACTTTGAAACAATGTGGAAGAATTCCATCAACGACTTTCATAAGTTTCAGACTGACTCAAAAAGGCCCAAAAGAAGACAGGGTTTTATCAGCCAGAAAGTCAAAAGCCCTATGCAAATCACCAGGAGTCAAATGCTAGTCCCTGTGTTTGCCATACAAGAGTCCATACAGTGCAACATCATCAAATGCCTTTTTATCTAAAACTTTGTACTATTTAGTAACGGGCAGAAATGATTTTAATTCATTAACTTATCAAGCAGCCAGCAGTTCTGCTATATATTCTCCCCTGCAGCTTTAAGGATACTGAGTTTGAACAGGTTAGAAATTTTCTTCTTGGAACATGCTACACTATAAGAAAGAGTATTCTGTCTGAAGGAGGAAAAAAATAAAGGAGAAGCAAAACATGGACAAGATGTTATCCATGGGAAAGAGAGGGGGAATAAAATCACTGTTCTTCCTTAACTCTGTTAATTCTGCAGAACAGAAGCCAGGACACTGAGAGGACAGGAAAGAAAGACTTAGAAGTAAAAGCAAAGGGCTATAGATCAGCAGAAGCAAGTTCTGCCATTTCTACCAGAGTATCTACTTGTTATTTTTCCTGTGCCAAGTCACTGAACTTTCCTACTTCAGTTCATCTGGCAATGACAGTTACCTGCTCCATAAAACATTGTGAGCTTTATGTTGCAAGAGAAGAAACTCAGAATCTCAGATGAAAAGCACTGAGCAGCCAATAAATTGCTTTGCTCAATTATCTCCTTCTCTCACATAGTTAAGAGCTCACTAAAAGTAATGTCATATGGAAGCGCTTCTTGCAAATAAGTGTTTCTCATGAAGGGATCATGGGTTTTAGCTATGCTGTCTTTAAAACTCTTTCAGCTTTCTTTCAAGAGTCTTAAGGACACTCATACAGTAAGCACTCACTTTCTTCCCAGTGCAACTGCTGCACTGTCAGTCTTTTAATATTTCGTAAACTATTACAAATCTCATTAAAAAAAAAAGCATTTATTAGCATTTTTAACCCTAGTGCTTCAAAATCAGACAGCCCTTTGATTCACCCATGATTCACCAAGACACTGTGAAAAAGCTGGTACCTGGGGAAGCAAAAGATTGATCCTGAACTGGTAGAGGCCAGGCTAAGTTTGTAACTTATGCAATGCAACAGTAACAGACACCCTTGAAATAAAAGCAGTGTCCATCTTCCATCTCCAAAGCAATTGGGAACTGAGCAGCACAAACTGCAGAATCTCAGGCCAGATAATGGGAAGAGGAAATATTCAGCACCCAACCCACACACGCACAGCATGCCACCATGTAAGAGGGGCTTGGTTTGCTTCTGGCTAACACGGAGTTGCACATCAGGGCTTTGGTTACTTGAATCCTTCATGAGCGCTGCTCCATACTCCATCACCAGCACCTCAGATTTTACACAGTCACAATAACTGACTGCCTAATTCCTTATTTAGTTGGCAATCCTCCTGAGCTTTCTACATGTAAACAGCAGGATTCTTGCCCGTGTATCTCATCACGCACAAAGCCTAGGTAACAGATCTGGCAAGAATTAAAACAAAGCAAAAACAGAAAATTATAACAAAATAACACAATTCGGAACAATGAAATAAAAAAGGAATGACAGTTGCATATGAGTGTTTTAGATGCCACCACACTGCTCTACTTTAGAGCACGTTTGTATTTTATTATTTTGAGGTTTTTAAAAAAACAGAGTGTATGAAAGAATAAGTGTGACCAGAATGAGTTAGGGGAAAAAGCATGGTAAGTTTCAAACAATTACAACTATTGTCAGCTGCAGCGATCCAAAATATTTGTGAAGAATCTAAAACAAACAAACAAGCCCCCAAAATAGCTCTTTAGTGATTTGATTTTTCCATTAGAAACAGAATCTCACACAGGTTTAGTGAGGTTATGTTAAATTATCTGGTTTGTGCTTAAAGAAAGAAGTAATACAGGCATAATTAGTGGGCTGACAGGCAGCTCTAATCAAAGTCTCAGTGGTACCAAGCCCTGGAGCTACTGATCTTTAAAGACTCATGCAGACCATGTCCAAATCCTGTAATTGTCCAATGCACAACTCTGTGGTCAGCGCATTGTAACTACAGCTTGAACCCCCTCCTCAGAGAGCAGATACTATTTTTATTTGTTTATCGTTTCAAAAGCAAGTTTTGCCTAGCAACTGTTACAATGCAAAAGCACTCTTACCATGCAGATAAACGGCTGGGTATGGAAACGTTATACTATGGAGCTTGACAATGTCATCAATGTCATTTTTTTTCTATTATACACTGCGTGTTAGTAACTTACTTTTCCTTGATTTAACGCTTCTCAGTTGCTCAGTATATTTGCTCACTAACAGCAACCTTTCACGTACATTGCTTCTCTCTGCTCACAGAAAGCGTGCTCAGGCAGTTTTGTGAGTAACCACCTCGCAAAAGCAAGAAAAGAGGCTTCATTCTTAAATAACGTGACTGACATCCTGTCGCCACCCAACCTCTTGCTGTCCTGCTGTCTGTAACATCCCACCAAAGGCTTGCACTCTTTTTTAAATATTTGCATGTATCCCAATATGGGCAACTGCCAAAAGGAAGGTCCTTTTCTGCCTCAAGGCGTTGCAGCAGTTCCTACCAAAAATACAGCATGTGTTATGTAACATATGACATCCCGGTATACCAGTGTAGGGATTTCTCAGTGCTTTCTCAGTCTTAGAATAATATAAAATATCTACAGATTTTTCACAAATAAATTGCAAAAATATTCATTTTAAATGGAGATAAGTTTTTAAGGTGTCCACTGGATTACAAGAAGGCCGAGCGTCCTCCACACAACATGGCAATATATAGCATTTCAATAGGTCACCCATCTTCAGAGGCCACAAAGCCCAGCAAGTCCTGGCATCCTCCTGAAGTTCTTGCAAAGCAGAAAGTGAAATAAAATGAGTCAGGCTGACATAAAGGCTCTGCCTGCGGGCAACTCCAGTGCAACTCCAGTAGAGATGTATATTTAAAATAACTTAAAAATTCTCTTAAGCAAAACTTCTTAAAAACTTCAAGCAGTGAGCAATATAAAAGAAAAAGGTCTTATGCCCAAAACTGGATGAAGAAAAATATTACATATATGTATATATATATATATAGCTGCAGTTTTCTTATTCCTATTATTCTACAAAACCTTGGCTCAAGTCAACTCACAAAATGAAGCATCCAGAATTTAACATGGCAGGGAGTAGCATACAAATTAGTGTTGATAAAATACGAAGTTCAGCATCAATCAGCTGATTGAAACCAGCAGAAATTTTGTCATTATTGTTGCTCATGTTGCTACTGCCTTGAGCAAGCCCGTGCACTCAGGCTGCTGCACAAACATATATAGTGCATCCAGTGGTCTTAAGGCCAGCGGTTCTAGTCCTGTACACCTCTTGCACTGGATCTGAAGGGTGGAGAAAAAGAAAATTGCAAGGCACAGAAAAGCTAGCATAAAAATAATACAATAGCCTCCTGGTAACTCCACCACTGCCTTTTCTGAGAAGCAGGAAACACAGCAGTGGCTGCGGATTCAACCTGCATGGACATCACGTGTGCAGAAGCACAGGGTCCCAGGGATGAAGGCAGCAGGGTGCTGGCCTCCTTCTTCTCCTGGCAAATCTGAGTCAGGGGTGCAAGACGTAAACCATTCCCCATGCAGACCCTATTCTAAATGCTAATGGTAGTTTCGGAATTTAAAAACACAGTGACAAAAGGTAAAGCCAACAGCGTAGCTCTTCTTTGGAGGACGCTGGGCCTGTTGTTAAGTACAAAGCCTGGAGAAAAAAAAAAAAAGGGAAAATAAAAAAAGAAGAAACAACCCCCAAGTATTTCCATCTATTTCTCTTGGCTGCTGGCCCTCACTGCCACCCACGTTCCCAGGCACGTGCTGGGGACGCAGCACACAGAGGTCGAGGGGCCCAGGTGAGCGGGGCCCCCTCGCCTGCTCCTGGAGAGGCTCCCGGCGCCCGGGCCGCCTGCCCAGCGCATTCCGGTTCCTGGCCAGCGCTCTGCCCTGCCCGCTGGATCAAAGCGGCTCACAGGGCACAGCCGCGCACGCACCCGCGCAGCGCCAACTGAGCGCCTACGTACCTGTGTGCACAACGCGTGCTACATACAAAACATACATGTGTACGCATGTGAAACGTGTGTGCGTAAAACGTGTGACACACACATATAAACGTGTGCGTATAAAACACATGACCGATATCCACACCCATATATAAAGCGTGTGACACATGCACATATATACACACGCGTGTGTGTGTGTGAAGCACGTGGCAGGTACCCGCCCGCACGCCCCATCCCTGCCCGCTCCGCGCTCCCGGGCCCGCCCGGCCCGGCGGGACGGCGGGAGCAGCAGCA
>NW_010577255.1:287266-366854 GCF_000705375.1 Tinamus guttatus | reverse complement strand
CGCGCCGAGGCCTCCGCGCCGCCGCGGGCGCGCTGGGCCCCGAGGCATCGCGCGGCCTGGGCCAGAGCACGCAGGCGGCAGCAGCGGCCACGGAAAATGCAGTTAATAAAAACGTCTTGTAATCAGGCAGCGTGAAGCCCTTCTCTTTGTTCCACTGGAATTAAGGAATAAATAAATCACAAGAAGTCCAAGTATAACACTAACCAAAAGGGTAGTAACAGCCACTCCACAAGGATAGCAAAACCTCCAAGTGCTAGGAAATGCCAAGTATATTCAAGATCAGAATTACCACCTTGAAGTTAGGAAGCATTATAAGCCTAGCAGGGAAGTCTAGTTTACTTGAAGGCACAGTCCTGGAGGAACCTCTAAGGCTATCTTCACCTATTGAAGCTCTACAGCTTGTTGCCCAGCTATTTTATATATATTTTCTAGTTGCCCAACATCCTAATGTATCATAGAGAATATTCTTTTCAGAAATATGAGTAAAGCATGTAAATGAACATATTTTTGGTGCCACTTGTCATTCATAAGCAGTGTAGGTAGATGGAAGCTTGCAGAGGATACAGTCTCCACTGTAAGTGTCTGTGTATGTGTTTTTCTGTTGCATTATTTGTACGATAAATGATCTGCAAGCTCCCGTTTGACTGAACACATTAGTTGGAGATTGAGGCCCAAGGTTTCCACAAACTCGTCAAAGACGTAATTGCAAAAGAAAAAGGAAAACTGAAGAAGGAAATATGAAATTTGTTTGCAAAAGAACTTTTGCAATCTCACAAAATAAAATAAACATAGACTCAGTAGACTCAAAACAAAGGACTAGATTTTAATCATGCTAACACTCTAGCGCTTGATGGAGCTATTCATTTTTCTAAGGCTGCTGTTGTATCTCCAAGCAGAGAGTTTAGTCCTCGTAGACATGGTCACAGATGCAGCAGCACGAGCTAGTAGGGATCCCTCAAACGCTTCATAGCTTGAAGCCCAGCATTAAGCGCTTTGACTTCTGTCTTCTAGTTGGCCCAGCCTCAGCTGGATAGTACCCAGGTGCAGAAGAGTTGACTAGTTGACTATTCCTTTGGCTTAACTTGCTGAGGGTCTCACAGATAGCAGAAGCAATGGGTATCTTGCTCTCCTGCACATACAAAATAGGTGCAAACACTTAACACTGGCACAGAGCATCCTAAGCTGGGCCAGCCTTCAGGTATAAGCGTCCAGGAGCCCGGGATGCCCCCCGAGTGGGCCGAGCTGGGGCAGGCAGGTGAACCAGGTCCAGAGGCCATGAGAAACTTGAGGGCTGCAAACCCAAGACTCAGCTTATCTGCAGCACCTGAGCCCTGGACAGACGGAGAGGGTGGGAGTCCCATAGGAGGCTGATCAGGGAAATTAAGGCCTATTAGTACCCTCAGGGCCCTGAAATTACACTGTTCCATATAAAAGACATGGATGTGTTTCCAGTAGAGTGTCTTTGACATCTCTGAAGTTATCATCCATCATAAAGTGATGAAACAATTAGAGTCATTGCAAGAATAGTGTATCTTCCTGGGCTGGCATTGTTTGAATAAGTTAAAACATCACCTTTTTACACGACAAATGTGAAAATAGGTTCAGTAACTGAAAAATGTGCTATCATTTTCTACCGCTATGCTAAATGGTAATCTTGACCCCTACTGATTTATGAACATCAGGCATGGCATTACTGTATCTGGATAGAATAATAAAAGCCATATCTAATTAATTAACCAACTGCAGAATCTTGCAGGCAGGGCCTGCCATTTAGTCCCTGTATCCCAGTGCAGTGCATCCCATGGTTATCCAGCTCAAAGGTCTGGACTTGTAATTGTAGTCATTTCTACAATTAGATATATTTAAATATAATAATCAATAAGACACTCACTCTGTAAATTAGGTAGCATTAACTGGCAACTGCCCTTACATTCAATCCAGTTAGATTAATAGATGAGTCAATTATATATAGACAAAGAGTCATATATTATAAAACCATCTACTTTGACTTCTTGTGCTAAAAAACTATGGAATTTCTTCAATTAATTCCTGTCTGAAGTAGAGCAAACATTTCAAGAGATGTTCAGTCCTTGTTTTAAAATGTCCTTAATAAATGGTTTTACCAGTCTACACTACTAAAAACATACGCTTTATTTCTATCCTGAATGTGCCCACTTTCATTTTCAGCTGCTGGATCTTGTCATAACTTTGTAAACTATTTTGTCAAGTTTTTGGAGTTTGTGTCACTACATTAGTACTTGTAAACATTAGTAAGATAAAATGGTGAAAATATAACATTATATACTTCAGTAGTGAATTCCTGGTCACACTGAAGTCAGTGACAAATCCCGATCTCTTTCAGCGAAGTCAGGATTTAATTTCTGTTTCAAATAATATTGTATCCAAATAAAAGAAATCTAACAACTCATATGCAGTATCAGATTACTACTAAATGATACCTTTGCTAGGTCGTAGGCTTCTCGAAAATCTTCTAAATTCCGTGATTAGAAGCTTGTGAGGAGTTTTCTTTTTTGGGGGCACCAGCTGGGATGATGGAAAATGTTATCACACTCCTGTTCCACATTATCACCTTTGTTGAACAGCTGACAATTTGATTATGCCTCAGGTAATGGGGAAGTATTTGAATTTCAGCAGCTCTCTTTTTTAATAAACAGTCATTTAGTTTTAAAAACAAAAATAATAATTTACTGAGTAGGCTTTATTCCACCCTGAAAAGCCTAGCTTTCCAAGAGCTAATGCATGAATTTATTCACAAGAGTGAAATTCAGCAGCGGCCTGCAGCCCCATTCAAACCCTCAAGGAGAAATTCAAGCAGCTGCCTGCACAGCTTCTAACTTACTTTGGATGTTTTCAAGAAATAAGGATGGTTTGATAAGTTATTAATGAAAACAGTTTTGTAAATCCTTTGTTAGTATATTTATGCTTTCCCTCTTTTCCTATATTTATACAGCACCTTTAAATAAACCATATCATGTTGGCTCTCCCTGTTTTGTCTGTGTTTTCATAGCAAGCTCCTCAGAGAATCTGAACATGATTTTTGTGAATCAGTTTATATTCCTGGAAAATATATGCCTGAAACGATACTTGTTAATCAATTTATTTAGATACTCTAGGCTTTACCGTATAAACACGTGTGTAATCACTAAATAAATAATGAATACCAGGAAGTTTTAAGGAACTAGGAAAAGAACGAAGTGCTGTCAGTTTCCACGGCTCGTGAGAAAGTGGAAGATTCTGTACCCTGCAGGATGTGTAAGGGACCTAGTAGGGTTAAGTGATAAAGTGATAAACTATGAAATTATATCTTACATCTGCAGAGACTTATGCTTCTCATCCCCTCTGTGTTTTTTTTTCAACTTCCGTTATATGTGTTTTAGATATGAAAGACGATAGCTCATGAAAGGATCTGAAGTAGGGTATAGGTTTAAGAAAGTCAAAGAACAAAGTGTCGTGTCTTCTCTTTGAATTTCTTAAAATTATGGAGTCTTTAGAAGCAGCACTGTTCACCTTCACTCACAACCTTGGAACTGCTCTGAGGAAAAGTGAACATTTATTTTATAAGAAAAGATCTATCGATATTAGTCAGTTTTGCATAGTTTTAATTACTTAACCTTCCAGAATCCGTACAGCTATCACACAGATTGCGGTCTCCAGGAGCTCCTGAGCACCACACAATGCAAGCTGTCTTTTTGTGTTACATGTCACACTAGACTCCATCCAGAAAGGTCTGAACTTGGAATTGGCAGGGAAGTCACTCAGTAAGTCACAGACCCCCGAGCAAACTGAAGGGTGAGCTAGGAATAAACAATAAAATCAGCTACGGGGTAGGTACAAGAAGTGATCCCCATGGGTCATCAGCCTATGGAGAGATAAAGGACAAAAGAAACCGTATATAACCTCCTCTATATTTGATACAATTATTTCCAGGCAGATCTGGTTTTAGTAACCTTGTCCTTTTCTTTTTTTTTTTTTTTTCCAAAATTCACTAGTACCATCAGTTGCTTTCCACTGCCTAGTGCAGGTGCTGACAGTGCGATAGCTGGGGCAGCTGAAAGCATGTCCCAAATCGAGGTCCAACTAATGAAAAGCTCATCATAAACTGATTTGATAGACTTTGTGGGTGGATTTTGCAGGTTGCCCTAGACTCTGTCCTGCTGTAGCTAGGCAGCTTCCCCTGGTATCCTCGCAAGTTAGGTGGTTTGGAGTGCTCTGCTTTACATCAGAGAATTGCACCTCTTCAGCAGGGGAGTGCAAGTCTTTATTATTCTTTGCAAATCAGAGATTAAGTGTGAAGGTAAAACGCAGCAGGAGCTGGAAAAATGCTGCCTTTCAAAGAGGAAAAGTGCAGTTAATCACTTTTAGGGAATAACCTGCGAGGTGGGAGTTCACAGATCAAAACGAGTCCCAGATTCGGAGGAAGCTGTGAGCACGGCGTGTCACCGGTGCGTCTTTCAGGCTGGTGTGCTCCCAGCTTCCGGGCCCGCAGTGGCCTGGCCTTGGTGTTCAAAATCTGCCCTTGTGTTATCCATAGATCACCAACTTGTACCTTCCGTTGCCCAGTATGGATTCACAGACGAAAAGGGCCCTAGAAATGCCCTGGCTCTTATGGGAGCTAGGCTGTTCCAGGCAAAGAGAGCTGGTGGGCTGGAGAAGCCAAGCAATGCCACAGAGGTGTCCCTTCTCCTCAGAGATCTTCACAAGAGTCAAAGACCTGTGTCTAAAAAACAGTTCTTCAGATTTTTCATGAAAGGAACAAACTCTTTTCTGCCCTTACCTGTGGGAGACCTCCTACGATTTTATAAACACTAACATATCTGTTATAAATCGTTAGTTTACAGTGAGAGTGGGGACCTGAAAGGAATGAAGATTCACGTTTTTGCCTAATATATGGAAGCAATCTGCCTGGGTTAAAGATCTTCTAATCCACTGATTTGAAGTTTACGAGCATTTTCAGTATGCCATTAGAAAAAGCCTGTACACAAATTTCCAAAGACAAAAAGTGACAGCAGCACAAATGTGGTTTCAGGAGCACATCATGATGACAGAGCTGGATGACTGTGGGGAACAGGCAAGGGCAGCTGTTAGGTGTGAAAGTGACACTCAGCACTCAGATGCTTGCAGCTCACAATTTGCTTTTATCAGAATCAGCAACCTCACAACTGCCATTCTGTGTTAACTCCAGCCTGCCCCTGGCAGACCTGCATTAACCTTTGCTTATGGAGCCACGGCAGGACTCAAGCAAATAAAAAAATATGGCACGTCAGGTTCTCCACTGGTGTAAAGCGGCCTCTCTCCGCTGACTTTGAAGGAAGCGCATGTGCTCGCTCGAGCTGAGGATCTTATCCAGTGCTACTACAGCCTCATTAAGTTGTCACATCCTCCCCCTGCCTCTCCTTTTGCCATCTGGCTGCAACTTCCTTGTGTTGAAGACTACAGTCAGGTCTTTGATCCTCTGCTAACTCCTTGAGGCTTCCTCTCCCCCTCGGATAATTGGCCAAGACATCACCTGAGGCATCCAGGGTCATCCTCCCTGCCCTTTTGCTTGGAGAGGGGTTACAGGCAAGAGAAAAGTCTTGGAGCCTTCACAGATGCAGGTGACCTATATGAATGCTGCCATGTGCTGTAGGTCAGGCATCCTCCCGACATGAGGGACTCCCCGTTGTCCCTGGACCATAGTTAACCTCTCCTGCTACTGATGTGGAAACAGAAACCCTTCAGGGTGACCTGGGCCCAAAGGCAAAGCAAGGCCATTTAGATCTTTCGCCACAGTATTCTAGAGATGCTGTGGCAAAGGAGAGCAGGTGAACTACTTTGCCACTTATCTACTTATTTACGCATTATAATCAAGCAACCTCTCAATATTCTTTGAAGTTCTTTTGGTAAAACATTTTCTCTGGCTCTAACAACAGTTTTTGTAGCTATTTTCTAAACCTTTTTTTTTTTTTAAGTTCATCAAAATACACTGAAACTGTGTGGTATTTCAGTAACCTCACCAATGAGGTATAAGACAGTAAAACCTCTTCTGTATACATATTGGCTGCTTTTCTATCTGTATGTGCAAAGATTGCAGTAGCAGTACATTCAGAGGTGATTTGTATTTACCTCGGCCACATAAAGGTTTGAGTGCCAGAACTAAGACTGACTCCTCTGTAACTTGCTAAAAATATCTTCATTCAGTGACGTTTTCCCTGTGATAGCTCGTTTTGAGATCGGCTGCTTAATAAATCTACTATTTTGCTAGTGAAGGTTTTACTGAGAGTGCACAATAATTGGAAAGTTTAGCAAATGCATTGCAAATGTCTTAGTGTATTACACTGAAACAGTTACATTTTTCAGCCAAATTTGTAATCTAATCAGGTTTGTCTGACAAGAACTATTTTCCATAAAACCATGCTGACTGGCATTAATTACTTCCTGTCCTGTCATTCTTTATCAGTTGAATCCCATATTGCATTACTTTGTGCCCCCCTCCACTACCCCAGTTTGATATCAAGCTAGCTGGCTTATATTTACCAAGGTCACGATGTTTGTCCTTGCTGAATACCAGCTAGACATCAGTCTTCTTCCAGTCTTCTGGAATTTCTGTATTATTTCGAGATTCATTAAAAATTAATATGTGGAGGCAAGCATCTCCTTCACTAACTGTTTGAGACTCCTTGTGTACAAGTTATCTTTGGCTGATGAATTACAGGGTTTTATCATGACTAGATGTTTAACATCCTATTTGGTTACTAATGGACTGAAAAGGCTTTAGCTTCCCAATATGATACTGCTGTCATCCTACTTTTTCAAAATCGAGGACAGACATGTTTATTGAATATGGCCTCCTTCATTATTTATGGTATTACCACCTGCATCTAGTAACTGGCTAATTCTATTGCTAGAATTTCTTCTGTATATGATGTACTTCTAATGCTTTCTTTTGGGGGGGGGGGTGTCCGTTTTTTGCTGTGGTGGTGTCTAAAGTCTAACTTTTCTGTGTGTCATCATTCCTAAAGTACATGGAATGGTATTTATTTCGCCATTTTATTTTTTATTTTAATTTTTTTTTGCTTTTGCTCTAGGTTACTATCGCTTCTAGTTTCTGCCTCCTGCAAAGTGAAGGGAGTGAGTGAAGCTAGAAGGAGAAAAAGTAAGGGAAATAAGAGTTCGTTCTTGGGCCGTCTCTGGGTGTCTTTTCACTTGAAATGAACATGGTCCTTGCCTTCTTGTTGCCCCAGCTTGAGTTCACTGAAGATTTGACTGTAGCTTGTGCTCTAAAAGACATCAAGAGGATGGTTTCACCTTTCTCTTATTCCCCTTTTCAATGCTCCCTTACTGACTGGGGACTCGTCTTTTGAGAGGATACTAGATGTCAGCATAGTTTGTGGTTTCTCTGTAAACCACTTCTCCTGCTTTTTTTATGCATGGAAGGGAAGAGAAAATATACACTTTTTATTCTAAAGATATTTTGACTTCAAGTATTTTTTGGGGCCACTTCTCTTCAAGACATAAAAGCTGGAATGTGTAATGTTTGTGTCAACTATCAATGACTAAAAACAGTTGTGTGAAACTGATAAGCAAATCCTGCCACTTTGCTGTGTGCTTCCATCTCTTGCCTTTTTTTATTTTATTAATAAAATAGTTACTCAATGAAATTCCTAGGAAAAGGGGAAAAAAAGACCATGTGACTTGCACTAATTCAATGATTTTTGCTCTAGTCCTCTCTATATTTTTCGCCATACCACTATTTGCCCTCATAGATGTCTATTTATTTGTTTAAATTACTACCTCTGTAAATAAAGTAAGCTGAGTAATGGAACATTTAAAGCTATTTCTTATATGGTAGTTGTGGAGTCACTCTAATCCATATCTGTAAGGTCGTATGGAATTTGCTGCAGTAGCCTTCCCTCTGAGAGATGTACTTGAAGACAATTTCCTGTTTCAAAACCCAAGCCCGACAAAGAGGAACTAGCGAATCTGATGTTGTTATAACACAGTTACCTTTGTGACCTTTAAAATGAAGTGTTCTATTTAAATTTCTGTCTTTTCTCCACGGCATTTTAAATGAATTTGGGCTCTGATTATGAGCTAATATGATAGTCTGAACTATCTTTCCATGTTTTATCGCCTTCTGAATATAAAGGTATTAGATGATTTTACCCACATCTCTTTAGAAACTGATCACTGGCAATGAAAAACAGAATCATGGTTCAAATAGCATGAAAAAGCGGCTGTGCAAATTATCCAGTGAGTTAACTGTGGTAAAATATCACAAGGACGCAAGGAACTACACAGGCCTATAACTCCTATGGATGAACCTACATCTTGCTCCTTACATTTGAAGACTCTCCATAGACTTCATAGATGACACAGACATCATCTGAATAAACTGCCTGCATGTGCTCGTACCAGTGTACTTGACTGCGTAAGCCGGAAGAGCTATATTGAAAGTACAAGAACTATTCAGGGTTACTATTGCCAGGAAAGTTGTGTCATTTTGACCTGTTTCTAAAAGGAACTGGTGAAACTCTGGCATGGGTGAAGCCTGCCACTTCCTTCCACACGAACAGCCTTCACAGAACAGATAGTTTTGTAAATAATGAGAGTGGGATTTGGTTTAAGAATTCAGAGTTGAGTTTGGGCTATATTCTCCTGAGAGCTATCTGAAATTCTGTGGTTCAAAGTCGATTCAATGGAGTGAGAAATAGCCACTAAAGAGCAGTCTATATATAGGATAATTTTACACCAATACATCTTCTGTTTCAGCTCTCCTCACCAATCCCTAGTATGAAGAATAGGCAGATGCAGACTTGTGCAAAGTCCTCTTATCTGAACGCCTATTTGGATAAATTAGATGCTCCTTTTTGACCTAACTTAGGTTGAAAGGACTGAGTTTTGATCACTAGTGATCAGGCTATTCAGTTACCTTCCTGGTAACGTCCCATTGGTACTTCCACTATGCCTTAGCAGAGCATAAGTAGCTTTTCTTGTTTCTCCATTGCCCAATAGAAGGATCCAAATTCCGTTCAGCCGGTAGTGGGCTGAAAACATAAAAGCAAGATCTCACACCCAGCTCAGTGTGTACAGTCATAAGAGGTGAAGAGATGGACAAAGAAAATCTTGAAAATTTTGGCAGATGGGAGAGAAAATAAAGACATCAAAACTACCAAAATGCTGATGAGTCAGCTCTGAAGTATCTACTATCTTTGTTTCTGTCCTCACCACAAATATTAGGAAGCCCATCTTCACTGAACCCTTTGAATGACCACCTAAGACAAATTTCACGGTGTTCTGAAAGGACAGATATATGAACCACAGCTGAATTGTAGGAATGTATCATGCCAAACACTTCCTGAAGATGTTTTGATTTAGCTGAGGAGCTAAGTTGTCTCTTGCATAGTTTACTTCCTCTTGCAACATGATTTCCTGAAAGGGCATTTACAAATAAAAGTTTCTTTAAGCATTTAGAAGTTAAGCTTTACTTCAAAATAATAATTAAAAAAAAGGCAAAAGCTCATTTCTTTTCCCCCTCTTTCGTGCTAGTGGTGTTTCATTGGCCTACACCAAAATGAGAAGATAGTTGCTCTTTATATAATCTCTTTTTGACAGTTTACTTACTAGCCAAATTATGAATAACACCTTTGCCAGATACAGTAGGACACTTAAAATCATGGAGTGTTAAGAAGTGCACATTGTAACACACAATTCCAAACACTTTTTTTTTTATACTTAAAGGAGAATGGAGAGAGAGGGAAAGGAGATGTTAGAAGATACACCATTTATGAAAAGTTCTAGATAACATAATTGGGGTAGAAACAAGAAGATTTTGCCTGCAGAAACCTAACTGGACACTGAAGAAATTGATCTAAAACCTATGGAGCATTCCATCTTTTATATTAAGTTTTCTGAAGCGTTGTGTGGAATTTAATAACAGAGGTATCTGTGCTATAGGATGGTACAAAAAGGCTGTAGAGAGCCTATCATTTTGTATTGAATTCTGTAGGACTTTTCCATACGTGTTGGATGGTTTATGAGGTGTATTGTGTGTGTGTTTCTTCTTTACTCCTGTGGCAATCTGAACTCTGTTTTTAGGCTGCAGCACATTCTGAATGTGTGAGTAGCCTTTTGTGGGTAAAAAAAAAGATAGTTTTCTGTCTCATTAATCTGCAGACTCATGTGGAAGTCTATGCTGTCTTAAGCCTTGTTGGCAGGTCACTATCCAGCTGCATGAGCCATTGTGTTTGATTTTTAAATGGGGACGTACAATAGGCACTGTACCTGCTGGTGTAAAACGTACACAGAAAATTGCATACCATTTCCGTCAGCAACTGAGATTTTGTATTATTTCAATGAACCGAGGGCCCTTTTTTAAGTGCATAAGGGAGCTAAGAAGATGTACACGAAGGACTGTGTAACAGCCTCCTTTCCTGACCTGGCAGAAATGAGAGAAGATCCTTTTTTTTTATTGTTTGTCAGTGATATCTATTTAAATAAGGCAGGTATATGTATGTATGTGTGAACCACAAACACAACCTGTAGGTTAAAAGTACTACTTTTAGAAAGCCAAAGCGATTCAGACATTGAAGCTTATCAATTGTTCCTAACCATGCAATTAAAAATAGAGTTGGGAAGATTGCTGCTGAAGACAATACAACAGAGGTTAGAAATAACAACAGGGTGCAAGTTCCTCCTAACTTAGGAAGGAGGAAAAATGTCAAAACAGTAATAAACCCCGGCCAGGTCAACAGGTCAATCCACATGAGAAAACCAACATGTAACAGAATGGCCTCTGAAACTTCTGAAGAACAGAAGATCAGTAGGAAAGCATTTTTATGAGAAATAAAATGTGCCTTCCTGTCAGGGAGGAAGGGAGTTGCAGGGTGCTTGAGAAATGGAAAAAAAAATGCCATTAAAGCCTGATATGAATAAAAATCAGGTGAGAGAGGATGTCACCTTGTGGCCTTTGGAACCGTATTTCTGCTGCCTCCTGAAATTATGTTTTCCTGAAACAAAGGAACAGTGTTATGGAAAAGTGGGTGCCAGGTACTTTAGGAAAATGAGACACAGCGAAGCGGATAAAAGAGACAAAGACAATAGCAATCATATGCAATAAAGTGAAGGCAGCTGAGGTCTGAGACAAAGGTGAAAATTCTGAGCCAGCAAGATGACTGAAACAGGGGAAGGAAGGAGGGAAAGGTGATTCACAATAACATTTGAAAGACATTGGCTTGAATATTTATCAATGTCACCGCAAACTTAGCTTGGCAGCCTTGGTGGCTGACTTTGTTCTGTTAGTGATTTCCCACCCTTAAGATGACAAACGGGAACGTAGCTCAAAAGACAGCTCTTAATATAAGCTGTTTGCAACAACGCGTAGGCTTCCAGGCTAATTATATAGACATTGCCATGCAACTGTATAGATTTTTGATAGATATAAGTGAACTATTTATTTGTGCTGCCGTGTAAGGGAGTGCGTTCAGTGTAAGCAGCATAGACTCCTGCACACTCACGCAGACGTGGAGCTGCTGTCCCCGCAGAGCACAACTACACAGAGGGAACATTCTGCCCCACTGCTTAGAGTCCCTCACTTGCTACCAATCCATCAATTAAAATGTAGGTCCTATGCTCTGGTCAATGACTTGTTACGTCTTTGGTTTAGAAATCCCTAAAAGAACTGTGAAGTGATTAATCCAACCGATTGATGATGGCTACAAAAGTACTCCAGTAAATTTTTCTTTTAGCTGATAGCAAAGGTCTAATTTATGCTGCTTCAGTAAGTACCATTTCTGCACATATATAATGGCATTCTGAAGTGACTAGTTTGCTGAAGGTTAAGATGCAGGTAACATTATGTATGTTAGAGAAGTGCCCAGTCCATAAATTTCAGAGCGATACACAGTTCTGTAGCCCGGCTTTTCCAAAGTTACAATCGCAGTCCATCTCTTATCTACAGATAAGGATAGAACAAATGTCACACAATAAAAATACAGACAAAGGACCATATTTGCTCTTGGTTGCATTAGTAAAAGTGGAGTTAACTCCAGATGTCAGACTGTTGTAACGAAGAACCAAATTTGGCTATTTGTTTTGAATCAATGCTATCAATAAAAGTCTGCCAAAAATAACCAACTGGTAAATATTAATTTAAACAGAGAAATTGGAAATCACTTTCACACTGAGTTGCAACATGGGGCCACTGCATGCTGGCAGTAAGAGGATAATGACACCAAGTGCCAAAAAAATACCTGGAAAGCACTATTTCTGTGTGACATCCAATAAAGATGCCTCACACACCCCTACATTTTTCAGCAATTAAATATCTGCAAAAGGAAGTGCTCTTTTTCCCCAATTCCCTGTCTGCAGTGGCCAAAATACGGCCTAGCAGGGCTGTAATAGAAGTTTTTCAGGGTGGCCCCTCTGCACAACAGCTGTTTCACAGTCTGATAGTAGTGTCTCCAACCAGCTGCTTCGGTTTGCTCCTGGCTGTCACTGCTATAGGTTAATAGGAACAGAGGCAGGAGAAGGGCCTAGGCCAGCATAAAGCAGAAATAACAAAAATTTCTGCCAAAAGGGAGTGTGGGATAAGAACTTTAATGGGCAAGCAAACAAAGAATCAGCCTGGAGCCTGAGGCGCTTCAGTGTGTTGGCAACACACAAGCAGTCCTGGAACAAGTGCAGCCCAGAGTCTCTATTTGAAATGACTGTGTGGCCCTTGTGCCAAGAAAGTTTGGCTCTGTGTATACATGTGTGCATGTATATCTATATCCCCACACCAAATATGTAGTTGTGATAATCATGTGGTAAATTACAGAGCCATATGATAAACTGCATGTGCCTTTGACCACCTTACCTGCCCCCTGCCAGCTAATCCATCTCCATTTGGATTTATTCTATCATTCCCAGCTAAGGCTTTAATCCTGCAAACACTTATGTGTGTGCTTAACTTTAAGCACATGTATAGTCCAGCTGAAAACAAGTTGGGCTCTCGTAGTTCCAACAATGACTCTAGGAGGGATCCAGTCCCTGCTTTTACATTCAGTAGAAGCAGTTTTGGCTTGTGATTTCTTTTAGCTTTTGGGACTGCTACTCTAGCATTGGTGCTGACTGCTGGTTCAGTGAGATTTTGTGTCATGGACAAGTCATGTTATTCCGTTGGCTTCAGAGGCATTGCACCAGTTCTGGTCCACAGACAGTCCGTCTTGTTGGTAAAGAGAATTTCATAAGGATTGATACCAACACTAGTGGAATATCACTTCAAGCATAAAATGAGGGCAGGGTCCATATAACAGATTCTTTACTCCCACAAGATGGGATGCTGGTTGATGGTGCTGCTCCACTATGTGATCTAAGCAGCCATCCATGTGTCAGGAACATGAGGAGATTCTTCCAGAGCTTCTGTCGCCTGTTCTCTCGTGGCTCATGCCTGCCTTCAGCTCCGTATTTTCTCTCTATCCCCTGGAAACAAAGAGAAAGGCAGCAAAAGAGAAGTGTAATTGTATAATGCAAAATAACAATCATAAGTCACACAAACACTAAACCCTATGTATAATGAATCTGTCCTTTAGGGACAGTCCTTTCCATGTCATTGTCTGGTACTTATGTTGTTGTTCATCTAGCTAATTACTGCTTTGAAAGGTATAGTCCTGCTGTCATGCCTAGATTAGCAGCAAGTGTTTGGCCAGCTACTTTCTTGTCACAGTTGATAATTATTTAATGAGTTCTGTTCTTCCCTAGGAAAGCAAGATTGGGATAGAATTGGACTTATTTTATCACAGTAGCATTACTGCGCCTGTTGGCAGGTTTGACAGCCACAGTGCTGGATTCCAGTAAGACAGAAAAAGAAGAATTTCCATAAGTAGTTCCTGAATCAGTTGGAAGTGCTGGGGAAATTAATAGTAATGAGTGAATCTCAATAGATACAGGCTCATTGCTATGTTAGCTGCCAGTCGTTTCCTGCAGCTGTAACCATGCTGGAAATTAGGTGATGTTTTTAGCTAAAAGAAAAGCTATCATAATTCATTACAATATGTTACTAAACTGGGAAATCTAACTTTAGTTCTCCAGATTTCTCCATTTGTAGGGGGCCACTGAAGTCATACAATCGTGGGCTTTTTTTGCAGTAGGAGCTTATTGATAAATAAAAGAGCATCATCAGCAGGGCCAGATGGACTCCTCCTTCACGTTACCTGTCTGGAAGAATGTCACGAGGAAGGCAGGCAGATAAAGAAACTTTGTGTGGAGGCCAGGTTAGAATGGCACTGGCAAATGCTTACTGCATTTATAACTATCAGCTCCAACGAGGTGTGTTTTAAAGACTCTGTGGTAACTTCTCCCAGTTATTTTACACACCTGTCTGGAAAATCTCTAAAATAGAAAGAAAAGTGTATGTGGGAAGTCTGAATTCGTTGAAAGCTGATCATAAAAAACTACCTGAAGGAAAATGACCTGAAAGAAGCTGAAGAGTTACAAAATGATTTTCATTTCAAAATATATTTTAGTTCAAATATGCTTTCACATTTTCAAAATCAGAGCAAAACATTTTGGTCAATCTCAGATTTTTTTTTTTCATAGGATTTCATTTCATGGAAAACTTGGGAAGTAATTTAGACTTTTGGCAGAGAGGGAAAAAATATTCAAACTGACAGAATTTCCCACAAAATAAATACCCTTGTTCCTGCTCACGCTTCCTGTTTCTCCTCACACTGAACTGTGTTTTTTTCTTTTTTCCTGAATCTATATAAACCTTCTGTTCTTCAAGGCCATAAAGCATGGGTATGTTTTGCTTTAAAGTCACAGATTGACTTCAAGTTCACATGCAGTCCATTCAGTTATCCATAACTATCTTCCTGAAACAAGATTTACATGTGTATGTATGAGATACACAGTTGGGTTTATCTGTCATTCTGAGGTATTCTGAATGTTTTGGAAGTTCAAGAGCTGCTTTTCCTAGACATGGCATTGAGCCGTCAGCTGAGCGCCACCGGACAATGCCATGATGTCCTACGTTGAAGTGCCTCCTATACGGCCACATCACTCAAGATAGCAGCAGTAGCCAGACGGAGGAAGGTTGGTTTGTCTGAAATAAATGACCTGAAAAGCAGGAGGATTGCTGCTCTCAGCAAACTGCGCCTCTAAACAGCAGGAGCAAGTGAACTCTGAAAACATAAGAATTTCCTGTTAAGCCAGCCTCCCCAGCAATCCTAATAAATAATAATAATAATTTATACAAAACAGCAAAGTGGACATCCTATCACTATCTTTTATTATTAAATATAACATTTTTCTCAGTAAGATGGTTTCTCATCTGCCATATTTTCACATTTTTTTTTGAAACAACAGCTGTGCTTTTGGTGGAATTTACTTTTTCTGTATAAACATTGACACAGATGCATAACTTCACTCTGGATGCTGTGTGCCATTTTGGTTGGAAGCAACCAGGTTTCGAGTCATTCCTGAAATGTGGTGAGGTTTCAGATATTGCCATCCTTCCTCTGACTCCAAAACTTCCTCGTTGTTCAACTCACTGCCATCCAAAAGGAGCATCGTGTCAGTAGGAAAAGGAGTTTGTTGGATACCTCGAGGCCTCTGTAACTCACAGCTGTGCTTGTGGAATTGTGGGCAGAGAGCATAAAGGAAGATATCGCTTTCCCTGACACATCCTTTACCCTTGCTACCTGCCTCACTGCCTAAGCTGTAGTGTGATATTTGTGGCAGGAATACGAACCAAGGCAGGAGCCATTCTTGCAAAATGAGGAACTGGAACAAACTCTAGCCTGGAGGGAGTGTAGGACTTTGCAACTGATCTCTGTTGCCATTTTCAACCGTACGTGTGTTTTTACAGTAAGCTACTTTTCCTATTTCTCCTACCAGAAATATACATATTTTGCTGCATACTAAAAGGCATATCAGATGTATTGCTGTATATGGTTACTAATTATCAATATGTTGAACATATTGTCCTTTTAACATTTCCATTCAATCTCTCTATAGATATCTCTATCCATCTGTCTATAGGCATGTAACCAGACTATTCTGTGATGTTCAAGGTGGCATATGAGCATTGGGATTTTTTAAAGCCAGTATTCTGTCTGGGTCTGGACTTCAGAAACGGGTCCATCTGTGCTTTGTTGATTTTCCACATACTTTTTCCTAGCAGACTGAAAAAGGATTTACTTCTCATTAGTAAGATATTCAGCTGCAGCCTCAGTAGGAAAGGCCACCGCACAGCTGTATGGTCACAAGAATTTCACATAATGTGAGAATGTGCCCATGCCCAGGCAGTGCTAAACTGGGGCCATCTTGCCTCCTCCAAAGGCAAGTAAATCTGTCCGTGTTACATTTTCTCCCTTTCAGAGCTTTTTTCTCATCTGGTCTTGGCAGTCAGACAGTGTCTGAAGGAACTTAACCCACAGTAGATAGCATAAATATAAGGAACGACTCTGCTATATTCCGTGGTAGTTCAGTGAAATGGAAAACAAGAATCACAAGCAGTTAGAATGAATTCCTTGTCTACTCTGTGCTGGTGGCATAAGACTTCCCAAAATGCATAAAAATCCAAAGGAGTTTTGCCTGTAGAACAAATACAGAAGAAAATTAAGCAGTAGGTAATTGCTCTGCTTATATACCAATTAGCAGAGCAAAATGCAAGCAGCAATAATGCCCTTCCATTCAAGGCATTCTCATTTTGTTTTGAAGCCAGTGTGCATGTGGTAATGTTCTAAAGCCCTGAACATTTCCTTACTCATTTGACAGGGGTGAATGACACAGAAATCAGCATCTTGTGATCAACAGGAAAAGAACGAAAAAGAAGAACACTCGCCGTTCTGATGTCATCTCCCATTGTTATTGTTGTTGTTCCTCCAAATAATGGGATTCTGGAAGCAAGACCATAAATCTCAAAGCTCAGCATTGTCTCACTCGGCGATCAAGGTCCTTGTTGCTGATTGATTCATGCATTTTTCATTTGGCTAGCTAATATCCTTTAAATGGAACAGACACTTAGGCAGTGAAACTGGAGCTATTCTTCTCTCCCCCAAGAGGATTTAGTATGTAAGTTAAGCAATTTCTTGGATGCTTTTTTGGTGGAAAATATCATTTATGAAAAACAATGAATATTATTCATCTCGAAAGCATTAATTTTCACCACAATGAACCTGCTGCTATTGAGCATTAAGAGCACTCAGCTTTTAAGGTTAGATTGTAACACCTTGCTCTAGCTGAACAGTACCTTGTTCTTTCAGTTATACCATTGGAATGAAGTATTAAGATATCACTTGACATGGGTAAGAATATCACAATCTAGCCCTTAATGAAATCTGTAGGAGCTGAGAGGGTTCTTTAGAAGAATGAGTTCAAAATCTGTATTTTTCTATTTTTATGGAGATGTTTTAGCTGATTTAGACAGTCTTTAGCCAGCAACATGATAATGATCTGATGCATCTACTTACATTTCACCCCAACTTTGATAATTTTAAAGCTGTCATTCTACAAACAACATAATTCTAAAAGACAATTATATTATTTTTTCTTCAAAGCTGAAAATGTTAATTTGCTATGGAAAATGTGTAAGGATTTTTTTTAAAATCCAGATAAAACAGCAGTTCTGAGATCACAGCCTCAGTGGGCTGAACATAAGCCAAAGACAGAGTAGTTAGGTCTGCTCTGAGGAGTTATTTGTTTTTTATTCAGAATTTTAGTTAAACTCTAGTTTATCTCTGGCTTTGTCCTCCATGTATAAGAACTGTAGCAATGTTTTTCCCCTTTGATCTTGCTTTTTTCTTGCCACATTTCCATTTCTTTGGAAAGCTTACCGTTTACCTTTCTGTTCAGTAACACATACCCTTGCAGTGGGGTCTAAGGTATCTCAAAGAAGAATTATTCTTACCATTTTATACATAATATATGTTATACCTGTATATGTTGTACCTGCACTACCTTCTAAAATACCTTTTGTTTCATAACTTTTTATAACTATAAAACCTTTGGTTTTATAACTTTACTCAGTAATGTTTAATGTCCTTTAGATCTCTCTGGAATCTCTTTAACCTAGGCTGTTATTTGGAACTGTCCATCTGAATGGACTTAAATCTCAGTGCAATAGTTCTTGCCAGATGACCTCCAGCCTGTTTAGCCATACTGCCCATTTTCCTTCTCTTCCTTCTATACATTGTTTGCAGTAGGGAATTTCCCAAACTTGTCTAGAATTTATATTGGGGAACTTCAACATCCTTATTTTCATCCGTATTCACCTTCTTCATCAATTTAAGTCTACATTAAGTGCTATATGGCTTTGTGGAAACTCCTGAGAGGATCAGGACAGAAAAGTTTGCCCTAACCTCACTTTAGCAGCCTGTAAATGTCAAAGAACAATTCCCCTCGGGCTGATGTTTTCTATGTTTGGTGTCAATTTGTACAGCTGGGGTGGAACTGGCAAAGTCTTTGATCTACTCATAAGAAAAATACTCTTTTTCTGCATGTGTTCCAATACACATTTTCAGGCTCCGATAATTCCAAACCACCTAAAACAAGAAGTTTCAAACTGAGGCCAAAAACTTGAAGCTATCCAGCTTAAACATGTAGGCTTAATGAAAGCACAGCAGTAAGCTATGTAAGTAGGACTTCGACTTCTCCATGGATAGTTGAGACTGAAAACACAAGGCAAATTTGAAGAAAACAAGTCGAGTAATTTTAAATTTGCAAGGCCAGAGCCTTATATGAAGACTAGGTCACTGGATGTGCAGGAGTGAGATGGATGGACATATGGTTCCTTCAGCCCTTGTAACAGTCAGAATCCCAATAATCAGAGTTATTGAATTCTCCTCTCAATAACTCCAGATACTGTTTCTTTAGAAAGGCTGAAGAAAAGTCTCGCAGGGCTTCAAAATACAAAGCACATATTTGTCTGCTGTGCAGATTCAATGTATGAAATGCATAATATGCTATCCTTACCATTTGCCCCAGAAGTATACCTGAGGAGTGCAGTACATCCTCTGCTAATTAAACCAAAGGAGCAATGCTAGAATTGGTTGCAATGTCAGATTTTCCTGACTAGCCTATACTGAGGACCTGACCCATATACTTGATTAGCACGCTAGTCCTCCAGCCTATTTGTCTTTTCATAAATTGAATTTCAAGTGAGATGCAGAAAGCAAATGGCACTTTAAACTGGGCTTCAACTCTTTCCTAAGAGTTTTGTGCTTGGCTATGAGTCCAGCTTGCCTTCCCCACATCTAGTTTTACCTCAGCACAATACCACTGGGATTAAACAAGCAACACTGGTCAAACAAGAGTAAAGAATCAAACAGCTTCTCCTACAGTGCAGGGAGCACTTGCCCCTTGGATTTTTGGTTACTTGACTTTCTTTTTCCATGATTTTTGGCTACTTGAATGCATTTTATTTCTATTTAAAATATTTAATTACTTTTTAATCAATGCTGTCCTTCCATAAAGGCTGGAAATAAAATAATTCTCAGTTACACACAACATTAAGTGTGGCTGCAAGTGATTGGAAGTGGGTATGTTCCCAAAGAGCTACAAACAACACATAAACCCACCACTGTTGCTACATCTTGCTCTGACCCGCCTTCCTCCGAGATGGTAGTTCAGCTGCTGGCTCCAAACCACTGGATTTTATTCCTCTTCCCAGGGGTATACAGAGTGCAGAGCGAAAAGTGGATGACTCCAAGTGTAGTTGCAAGGCCTTCCTTCAAAAACACCAGCAAATGTGCCAGGGTTGTCCAGCCTCACACACGTTTGCGGTCCTCAAGGAGGGGAAGAGATATATATTTTTGTCCTCCACGGAGCCAGTGAGCTGTTTGGTTAACCACATATCCATGCGGTTGACTGCGGGAGAGCGTAGCCATGCTGCCGTGCCCGGTAGGAGCACGCGGTCCGGGCATGCCTCTCGCCGGGCCGAGCTCTCCCAAGGGATGGCCAGCACGTCCTGCGGCCCCCATGGCCTCTGCGCACCGCTGACCACAGCGCGCAATCCCAAATCCGCGTGCGGCCTTGGGCCCGTGTTTCGTTATCGCTTGCTGACATCTACTGGCTACGGCACGAATTATTTCAGCGGCCTCTGAGAGACTGGGGGCCGTGGAGCCCAGCCTGGTTTGGGATAGGTCTTCATCCCGCAGGCCTATGCCTCCAAAATCCATGGTCAGGGCTTCCTGACAGAGCCCCTTGTGCACCCCGTTCCTGCTGCAGTGCAGAGAAAGATGCAGCCAAGATGAGCTGGTCTGCGACTGAGCTGCTAGTGGCAGTCAGGCCCTGCAGCTATGTGCTTCGTGCATCCCTTCATCACATGCATGGAGACTGGAGCCGCCCCCGGCTGCTGTGGCCATGACACGACGGCCCCATCTCTCACACCAGCCCATAGACACCAACGCTTCCAAATAGGGCGACTCTGAGCCACGTATGAAGAAAGGGCCAGGCACAGGGTTTCTGCACAGGTCACAGAGCCGATCTAAGGTGTTTCCAAGTCATTGCACCTCAAGATGTTTACCTGAAAAAGATGCTCTTGACACACAGCTTAGTAACCAGCGCTACATAGCACCTCATGCTTTGCCATGCACCAGCAGCCACGCCAGCACTGCTGGGCTGGTGGCCCTCCCGGGTCTTGGCATAAACGCCGTGCGAGTGGCTCTTCATGTCATAGGATTGCCTGGAAGTAAGAGTTGCATTCGAAAGAAATGAATCAAAAATGAAACCCTCTCAAGGTCGAAGAAAAATATTGATGCAGGAGAAAATGCTTGTTGGGAATCCAATGCCCCTTTTACCTTACTGCGTTCTTTTTCACTGAGCTGGAGGAAAATAAAATTTATCACCTTAATGTGCATTAATACACAGATGGTAATTGTGTCATTTACTGTATCTTAAATGCTGGAACTGATTAGCTTTTATCAATCCTCTCAGCACTTCAAGAGGACAAGATACCAGTAAACAAAGACAAAGTATTCTTGCCCGATAGAAGTGATGAAAGTGGAGACTATTTAAAACAGATAGGAAGGTATTTTTCACTTTGTTCAGTGCAAAACAAGCCATTAGCTTCTCAGCTATGAGAGCCTGTATAAACAATTGAATTTCCCAGCAGTCTAAAATCTTATCTCCTATATATAAGGTTATATGTAGGTGCTATAAATTATTTTTTTGTTTTTGATATGTTGGTGGGTGGCTAAAAATAGCTCTGTCATATTCAGGATTCATCCACTGCCAAGAAAATAGAAGTCAGCATTTCAAATCACAAAAGGAAAAATCCAAAGGTCTGCCCCAAAGAGAGGTGTGGCCAAAACAGGCCCTGAATAGCAGACGGTGTGGATTGATATATAAGCACTTCTGGCCATTCCTATCAGAAATGATGCATTGTGTGGGATTCACTGATGCAAGCCAAATGACAAACACAAAGAAATCACATGAGTTGTGCAAAGGAAGCTTTCAGTGTTCTCAGAGCTCATCTTTTGAGTAAGCATATCTGAATTGCATTCCCAGAAAAAGTACACCAAGGCCTCTCAACCTTTTCTAACTTGCAACGTCTGAAGAATTTTCCAGTGGATGTGTAGACACTTGCAAATACGTAACTTTTTCCATAGACTTGCTTTTCTTAAGCATTCCTTAGAAATAGTCCATAGAGTCTCCAGAGTCTACAGCTCACAGGCTGAAAACCCCTTTTCTGAAGGCCCTATTATCAGGGAAAAAAACTAAAACGAAAACCTTATAACATATGGAACAAATGATACAAGTCTGAAACCCTTCCTTCCAGGAAGAAAGTCTGGAGGAAGGAATCCAAAATATTATCCTAAAGAGTTAAAAAAGGATAAAATCAAGCAGGAGAATAAATATTAAGGAAGGAAATTTATTTCCTTTTGGCACATCCTGGGAGGTGACATCCATGTTTGAGGCCAGGTGGGGAGGTGTACAACACATGTACATAGCAGCAGAGAGGCTTTAGCAGGGAGAGGTCATAACAGTGCATGCCACAGCTGGGACCTCTCTGAAAGATAGTAATCCCACTGATCCTTAGGGTCTGGCATAGTTGTGCCCAGTGGGCTGACTTAGAGCCACCCCCGCATGTAGAATTTAGAAGATTGTTTCCCAACTGACACAGGATCGAGAAATGTGAGACATCGTGGCTAGCACGATGCAGTTCCTATTGCTAACAGTGGTTGAGAGTTGCTGGTTTTTTGGTTTCCTCTAACACTTTGGATGCTCAGGCTACTGCCAGCACTAACCATGAAATGTTGAAATGCCATATGCTAATCCAAAACCTTCAGACATAATTCAGGGATTTCTGTATCAATCAGTCACTTACTACGTAATGAGAAATGGTTTTGCTGTGTTCTAAAACAATTGTAGAATTGTGTGTTCTATTTTCTATATCAGAAAACTACATTGTTTGGCAAACCGCTTCACTTCCATTAAAACAATCCATAAATATACAGTTGAAACTCTCACAGCTACTTTTTCCTGCCAGGCTACACTATATATCTGCTGCTAAGACTTGCAAATGACCCCAAATAGGGTCCCAGCATAGGCAAGGACTTGGATAGCACATAGAGTGGAAATGATGCGGATGCTAAGCTCTGCCGTGTTTTGTAAGCAACCGTGCTGTTGTTAGGATATGTTTCCCTCTTTGCTTCTGCTGTTTCTCAGCAGAATATTAAATATATTCTTCCCATTTGCTTTTAAAACCAAAGTTCAGTAAAAAGAAATAGATGGTGGAGAGACTGCTGAGGGAAGTTGACTCATTGTCTCTGTGAGAGAAATGATTTGTAATGGCATTTTTGCCTTGGTTGGTCTTTCTTTTCAGGCAACTAGCTATCTGGATAACACAGGAAAAAGCTTCTATGGCAAGAACTGACAGTGCTGCACATTTCTTTAAATGTGCAGACAGCTCATGCAGAAAGGCCACTTCTAGACCTGCTATCCATTTAAAATCCATTATTCATCCTTCTGCCGCTGCTGCATCCTCCCCGTGTTTTTCTGAGTCACTCGGAGTGTTTGGGCGCTACGGCGTTCGAGGCGCGTTCCTCGCAGCTCGGTGCCTCGCGCGGTCTTTTGGCTGTGCCCAGGAGCCCCACAGGCAAGCCAAGAGTTAATACCCGCCCCAGACCAGCCAGGGGCCCTACAGCTGCTCCGAGCTGCCAAGCAATTAGGCTTGTCAACATCCCTCAAATAAACTCGGGCAGTATTATCAAACCCCATTGTCACCTGGTCCCCCCGGGGCCGGGGAGGCTGGTCTATCAGGGCTGCAAGCTGCGAAGAGCCCTGTCTGTTCTCCTCTTTTAATTTTGGATGACCCATCCTTTACTCTCCTGCTCACAGCCGGGGTTCAAGGAAGATGGATCTATTGGAAAGGGATTACATTTCTACTGTATATCAGCCTGGTGGGAAATTGTGGTGTGTTTTGCTCAGGGACTCCACACAGAACTGGCTTCCTTGTGGCTTTGCTTTAAAGAGGGAGCTCGCTTCAGTGGACTACCTTAAAAATAATGGGATGCAGGCTGCCATCTTAAGGAGAAAAACACTGCCAGAAAAGAGTATTTATTGTTCCATCTAGGGTTGCTACCTTGGAAATACAAAACCCAAGTCACTTCAGACAAAGAGCTGCTGTGCAGGCACAGATCAGTCTATATGTGGGCCAAACTGGGCAGTCTGATTGGAAAGTAGGCAGATAAAAACCCTACCTGAAGCCAAGGATGTGTTTGGAAGACTAAGTTCCAGGTCCAGCAGTGGCACAATAAGCTGCTGTATTTACAGAGTCATGCAAGAATGACAAAACAAAAACACAGCTTGCCCTTGAATATATTATTTTTAGCTTTCATCCCTGCAAAGAAACACTGAATATGTGAACTTGAATAATGCAGGATGTTCACCTGAGCCTGCTGACCACCTGCACCAAATGTCCCGACCCGCAGCGTGATTATTGCAGCTATTTTGCATTTTGAAGCCTGTTGCTCTGGGGAAGACAGAGGCTATCACCAGCGGGACTCAGAGGTGGGGGTACCATGCCATCGTAGTTCTGTTGGAAAGGGACAAGGGACAACGATGTTGCAAGGACTTGGGAAAAGGGGCAGCAATCCCAGACATCCTGCTGAGACAGACAGTAGATGGGGATGAAGACTGCCAAGCCCTGCGGCTGGGTGAGTGCCAGGCATCTTTTCCAGGAAAGGGTTTCAATTATGAGCATTTGGGGCGAAATCTTTTTGCTTTTCAATAAAGCAGAGCAGGCTTTCCTAAAAACATTTTTAAGAGCGAGCAAGCCTACATTCTTTCTAGAAAGCCAAACAGTTGCATGCAAAGACATGCAAACTGATGTCCACAAAGAATCAACCATCAGCTTCAGGAGTTTCTATCTGTTTAAAACACAAAATTTCTATGAAAATCATCACCTGTGCTTAAAACCATGTGTTTTTACCAGTTGTAAGCAAAATATAGAAACAGATGAAACACACCTAATACAGAGAAAATAGGAACTTGCAAAATAAAAAATACCGGGAACACAAAACTATTCTTTTCCAATGCACATATACTGCACTTTGGATTCAGGTGGATGAGCTTTACTTCAGCATAACCCTTTTACATGGGTACGCAGAGGCCGACCCTTTAATACAGCAGCCATGATTTATTCACTTTCATTGTGTCAGGATGACTCTCAATGTTCAAATATGCTTTTTTCCACATATGAGAAATGATATTGTACCAAGGCCAATGCTGAATTGCAAACTCATTTCCCTTCCCTACCCAAACCAGTTTGTGTTATTTGTAAATCTAACAATAACAAAGATTCAAAGGTCTATTACTCAGCGTCTCTTGATTTCCCTGTTTTATTTTGTGCCCCTTATCGATACTCTTCAGAGCTCAGGGCTGAAGCAACATAATGGGAGTCTGGAGACATTGTCTGCATCTCAACTAGGGTCTTGGCATTTGGTAACAACGCCAGGTTGTCTTTTTTTTTTTTTTTTTCTTTTCAGAGAAAAACAGCTGGTGAGTATTTGAGTGTGTACTGGCGGCAGGGAACTTGTAGCAGAACTGGCCATGGTTCCCGCTGCAGGAACAGTGACAACATACTAGGACTGAGCACAAAGATATGACAGAGGAACAAGACGAAATGCAAAATAGGCTTGATTTTCTGTTGGTCAGAAGTTACAGGATTTTTTGAGAGGCGCTGGGTCTTTTCAGATGCTTTCCTCCCCAATATGTACACATCCTGCCTGACTGAACAAAGTCTTTCCTGCAACCTGCAGGCTTCTTTCATTTAAGTTTCATGAAACATCTTGCCGTTATAATGATGGAAGTCAGAAATTGTTTAATGAAGAATTTGCTGACATGTCAATAATATCTATCTGATTACTTTGCAGGCTGAAGAGGGACTTTTAAAGCTTGAGGGGAAAGCCCTGTTTGTTTCTAATGCCTAAAGAGGTATAATTCCTTAAAAAAAAAAAAAAAAAGAGAGAGAGAGGATCTCTGTAGAAGAGATATTTATATTGGGCTTGGCAGATTCATATTTCTAAATGTGCACATCAAATGCACATTAATACATTATTCACTCAGTCATTCAGATGAACCAACACATTTATTTAATCCTCAAAGACTTTATAGTCTAGATCGACAGTAGCCATATTAGTAAGAGACTGATAAAAATTGTATGTTTGCTTTGCTCACTGTACTTCATATTCCCCTCTAGAATATTAGCTCTTGTTTTTTTTTATTCACAAATGCATCCATCTCTTATTCATGCATTACATAACAAACTGTACTTGCTGTACTTGCTAGATATATCAGCTAAATCCAAGCTCTGATTTTACTCAGAACTCAAGCCTGTAACCTTGACTCTGAAATGCATGCACAAAAACCCATATACACAAACTCTAAAGAGATAGGACATCAGAGGTGCTGCCATTAAATTCTATGAACATGCTGGAAAAAAACTAGATTCCAGTCATTACAAAACAAAGAGTTATTTTAAATTATCTTTCTTTGTTTTGTAAAGACTGGAATCTAACATTTGCAACATGTGCAAAACTACCCGCACACACATTCATCAAAATGTATAGCGAACTTCCATTAATCTCCCCTTACTTTTCCCTAGCTCTTTTTTTCTTGACCCATAAGAGGTACTGAGGATTTTTTCCTTTTAACATTTCAATACTTGATGCTGTACCAAGGCAGGGTGCTGACTACATATTGGGTTAATTTGTGCGATGTACTATAAAGTGCAAAAAAGGAAAGGAAAGAAAAGAAAAAAAAAAGTTTTCTAATGTCTGTGACCTGGGAAAGAAATGTGAGCAGCAAATACCCTATCTCAATTTTTTGTCAGGAAATTAGCTGATTACTTTTGTGAGGTAGTGACAAACTTGAGATACCTGCTGTCAGTAAGTGTGGGGATTTGGATCCCAGCATATCTCAAGTGCAAATAGATTCATAAATTTCAGCTTTGATGTTTCCCATGGTTCAAGTTAAAAAACCACACCCAATAAACAATGGTTCCGTCTCAATCATTTTATTCCTCAAGTACAAATGTCAAGGGGCAGCAAAGCATTGCAGAGGAAAAATCTATATAAGAATATTCCCAGATGGATTTGTGTAAAGAGGGATAATTAAATAATAACCAATTAAAATACAATTTGTAATTCTAGTAACAGGAAAATAAATTGTTACAATAGATGTTCATTAGTTTTGCATATAAAATTGTTGACTCCTAATAATGAAATAATATGTATTAATCACAAATTACCGTTTATTGTTTATTTTCTTTTCATCTCTATTAAATCTGTAGATACACACATACATTCACATAGCCACTTGCAGAATAAGGCAAAAAAATTGGGTCTTAGTTTCCACACAAAAATCTTTCAGAATCTGTGCTTTTCAAATAGGTATATCTACAGCAGAAAGATTCCTAATATAGAAGAAAATGAGACTTAAACTATCCTCAGCAAACATCACTGGTAAAGCTTCATTAGTATGTATTTTCACATAATTCAATTAGCCAAAATACATACAAATGCTAGCAGTGCTGTTCCCTGCTCTGGGAGCGTCAGTGAAGCTTTAAACAGATCTGAAACAAAATTGCATAAATGGCATGTAAAGCCCTGTGCATACAAAGATACCTTCAGGGTTCTAATAAATTCATGAAACTTTTTAAAGTATGATTTCCTAGCAGGCAATCACTTTTAATTAACAGGATCACCTACAGCAACACATGTCCTTCAAAAACTTACATTATTTTTTCTTTTTGAATTTCAAAGTTTCTGTAGTAAAAGTTGAATAGCTGAGTAGCTTAACCTCAAAAGGATTGCAAGCTTTTATGACAGTTATAAACCACTGTGGTGCCTTCTTTATAAGAAGAAAAGATTCTTAACACAACAGAGAAAGAAGGAAATCTCTTTTTAGTCATAGCTAGAAGCAAGCATTTCCTCCAAAGGTCAGAAAACTTTTCCTCAGTTAAAGAATATTTTTAAGGACATTGCAGGCTACTTGTAAAAGTAATCTCTGGTAATTTGTTGTATGAATTAAACATAATTTCCAGTATTTATTATTTTATATACTTCTGCATTCTATTTTCCTTCTCTGAGCTTTCAGCGTACAGGTTTGGTAAACATGGGGGTGAGTGGGTGCAAACGGGCTTCCATAATGAGATTTACCCCAGGGAGAGCAATAGAAAACCCATCTCTTTCTTCCAAAAATCATCCTAGTTTCCTGAGCACACCTTTCAGGGCTGCATGTTTGAGGCGGCGTTTGCCCCTTGCTTGAAGGCCTGTTTCTGGTGTCCCCAAACTGGCCAGTCTTCTTACCTGCAGATTTAAAGTGACAAAGGATTTGACATTTTGACTGTTGAATGAAAACATAGGAAAAAAAGAATAGAAAAAAAAAACACAGTAAAAATTATAGCACTAATGACATATTTCCACAACAGGGACAAAAGCCTTTCCAGCCCTGATATACATGAATATTGGTGCCTGACAAATGTGAGCAGAATTTGTACAGATGAATTTAGGGAGAGGTGCAATAAAGAGGAGCATGTTGTGCCCAGTTCAACCAGGAGGTTTTGTAGGCTGCTGTGGCTTGGGTGCTGTGTGTCTACTAAGAGTGACCAACAGTAGATACATTTTATTTTCTTGATTTTGCTGCTTCCTTCCAGCTAATTGTCCATTAAGACCCCAAGGAGGGAAGTAGGTGCTGAACCCACGTGTTTTAGTCAGCTTCATACCAATGATATGTACGATATCTTGTAGAAAAATATTGGCACATTTTCCTTAGGCACCTTTTCTAACGTGGGAAAGAGCAGATGTGGTGAAACTCTGGGTGTGAGGAGGGGAAGAAGCCTCTAGACCCCCTCGGAGCATTTGAAAGTCATGCTCAAGAATTAGTTCTGAGGCACACACCAGCTTCTAAGAGTAGCAAAGGAGTAAAAAGCATGTTTATGGATCAAACAGTCTTTCTGGCTAAAAAGAGCACCGAGCTTCCAGTGCAGCTCTATTTGAAATGCACATGTGAGGACAAAGTTATACCAAAGTTATACGTTATCTGGCCCTGGCCGTGCTATAAATGGCTGTGCTCTCTACTTACCAAGGCGTCTGTAATACCAAGCGATGTTTAGGGGAATGTGCATGCCCTGCGTGTCCATAGCAGCGTCTGCAGCAGAGCCCTTCTTCTCCATGTCTGCAGCAGAGCTCCCCGACTCCGGGCGCGTTCACCCTGCTGCCCCAGCCATCCATCTTGCCTTCCCTGAGCCCCATCCTGCCTTCAGGCAGAAGCTGGAGCTGAATTCCTGTCCGTGGCAGGAGCTCCAACGACATGGTTCAAGCATGGGTGCTGTGAGGCTGTCTACGGTCCATGGACATTGCTGGGAAGGGTCAGTTGTGGTGTCATCTACTGAAGCGGGCTTGGGAAACCAGCCATTTCTGCAGGTCTGCCAGTGACCTGCTGAATGACTTGGGCAAGTTCCCTGTCTGTGCGTTTGCTCTCTGCCTGTTTTCATCTGCTTTGTACGGATAGACTGTCCTCCTAGCGGTGGCTTCTTCTTCTGTTGCTATACAACACCCAATAAGGGTTGTTTTTGTCTTGGCTGAGGCCTCTGGCTTTTACAGCAGATCAAATATAGAGATTTAGTCCTAAGAATAGGCTAACGTTTCTCTGTACAAGAACTACTAATGCTTTATTGCTTACAAATGCAAACAAAACTTCAATTTTATTACTCTCACACAATTACTCTAGTAGCAGTATTTCTAAGGAGTTCAACAGATTGACTTTTTCCATGTCTCTGTTGAAATTAAGCCACCCTTGCTTATGTGATAGACCCTGTCTATCTATCTGTACCACACAAAGAGTGGTTTGTGTCCCACATATACTGTGTGCGTGCATGTGTCTGTGTAGTGTTGACATGGATTCCTGTATATTTTACTGTAGCCAGCAGCTGGATTATAAAGGACAACCATTGGACAATTCAGAAGGACACAGCCACAGCACACTCATCAAGATATGCCGAAATAAATTAGCATCATGCAAAGTTAGGCAATGTTTAATTCATAGAATGTGGCTATATTTAGCCATCTTATTATTTGCAATATAATCCATTCATTTATTGAAGGTTAATGCCAAGTTTTACTCCTGGGTATCTGGTAGGTGTGTCACGGGTCAGTGTAGCCCTTTTGATCTCCGTCTATGAGATGCACTGAATTTGCTATAAAAATATATATGCGTGTGGATGGGTGTGCCTGTACAAACCTGCCTGCCCTAAGCAAGCTCCACTGAAAAGGGGAGAATTCTGACCACTGTTGAGTCACCTTCTGTTTTTCCCTTTCCTGAGCAAAATTCACAGAGACAAAAGAAATCTTCATAGTGGTTTATGAAAGAACAGTATCACTGCCTTCATAAACAAAATACTGTTGTTTTCACAAATGCAAAAGTAAAGGATAATGACCAAAGAGAAGGGGAGAAGGGCAATTGCCATCAGCTCTTGAGACACTTCATGAGACAGTGGAGAAAAGTCTCAAAAGGCACCCTAGAAAGAAATTCTTTGAAAATGATATGAAATGTAGGAAGAGGACTGGGGAAAAAAAAAAAAAAGCATCAAAACAGCAGAGTTTGAGTAGAGACATTAAAAGGTGAGAGTCCTGAGACTGTACCTGGGAAATGATGTTTGTTCTGGTGCTGATGTGATCAAAAATAGAGGTGGCCTAATTGAATGGAGAATATGAATAGCCTAGCCAGGTTGAACAAGGTGAATTAAACTGTTCTTCTGTAGAGAAGCTGCACTGGATTATGTATAAATTTAATATACTACTTTTGACAGGGGGTTGAAGGAATGTGATTTGAAATTAGTGACAAGATTTTGAAGGAGGAATACTTTTATATAGATCACACTGTCTAGGGATATGCCTAGTGCCAATCATTTTGATAGCTAAGTACAAGAGAGGCTGGTTTTCAAAGTTGCTGAGCACACACAGATCCTGTTTACTTCACCAAGTTTTCCCTTTTTTGGTTCTTGACACTATTGAAAAATTCGGCCTAGGTTTCTCACAATTAAGGAACTACAAAATTGCAGTCAATGGGGCAGGACAAATCATAAAATCATATATACAGAAAGAAATAGTAAGTCTTTCTGGACTACAACATGACAGGGCTCAAGAGAAAGAATTATCTATAATTTAAAAATTCAGGAGAGGTGCATTTGCAAAGCTGTGCAAAGTGATTAAGACCAGACCAAAAATTAGCAGCATGGACTGACTCATTTGTCCATGCTTAACAGGCACTTCAGACTGTGAACTTTGGAGGAAATCTGGACTCACATTTTTGGATATCTTATTTCCAGATGTCCCTCACACATCTGTTGGCCATGTCTTCTACCCTGTGTAAGCTTACTGGTACCTGTTCACTTCCTGGCTCTTAGGTTGTTCCTCATGATCTTCCCCAAAATATTGCAGAGCATGGTGTGATGGGCAAGGTTAATGGCAAAGTTAGTGAATCTCACAGATACCAATCACATCAGGAAAAGGAATCTCCTGTGCACAGTGATTCTTCTTCTCAGTGGCTACTATCTCTTGTGATACCCTTCTGCAAGGCAAAGGCAAAGTTTCTGCAACAGGTGGAATTGTGCAGAATGCAGTGGGAGAGGGACAAGATTTGGAAGAAGACAATTTGCTTCTAGCTCAGCCTGGAAAATCAGATGTGCTTTTTGGTACACATAAATTCTAATCTGGAAGAGAAGTTTCAGCAAGCCAAGCAAAGACTGGCAACAGTTTCCCTGAGTTTTACCTGGTCATTTAGGTAACTTGGGAGAAGAAGGTGCCTCATACCGCTGGAGAAAGTGAAGAACTAGGGGAGGCAGGCAATTGTGACTAGAACAACAGGGACAGAGTTCTTGACATCAGGACAAGACCCAACAAGTCAACCTGTGAGTGCAGGATCTGCTGGAGTTATGAATGTTTCTCCTCAGGCTTCTCAAAATTATGTATTAATACATACATATCAACAGTGTCTATTTGTTTGGTCGTATACTTCCATCCATCAGGAATTTAATTTTCCTGTGAACTTTTCATAACCAGAAATACCCATGCCTTATGGGTCAAATGAGTGGCATTAGGTTCTTCCTTACTATCAGTCTGAGAGTCTTAAGATTTTGAACCTCTGGTTGGCTTTTGTCCTGTTGAAAGAGGAAAGGATGCATAGATTCCCATGAAAGATATTGCTTTCAGATCATACTCAGTTCTTATTTTCTTCTTGACTCAAGCAATGTAGACATTCATCACTTAAGACTCCTGTAGGTCAAATGAGTGGCATTAGGTTCTTCCTTACTATCAGTCTGAGAGTCTTAAGATTTTGAACCTCTGGTTGGCTTTTGTCCTGTTGAAAGAGGAAAGGATGCATAGATTCCCATGAAAGATATTGCTTTCAGATCATACTCAGTTCTTATTTTCTTCTTGACTCAAGCAATGTAGACATTCATCACTTAAGACTCCTGTATCCTGTATCCTGACTTTGCATCAATGTTCCTGTGTTAAGACAGTGACTCTGGTGTTTGTTTCCAAGCTTTGCAAATTATGTTGGGTTAAGTTGGGTTATCACATGATACAAGCTGTCAGTTGAGCAGTTCTTTATCTTGCCAAACGGGTGAGCCAGGTTACTTCTGAACGCTCAGAAGGCATTATGGCCTAATACACTGACTCTCCCGATGTGCTTGTTTGGCCATGGATGCCATATTGTAAAGAAAAAGATGGTCTTTACAGATCATAGGAGAAATGAATTTTGCAAATCATAGGAGAAATGAGGATCATGCGCTCATATTCCTAAGCAGCCAACTAAGCAAACATGCAAGATGGGTTAAATAAAAAAGAATAAATGAGTTCAAACTCACTTATGGCTGTTTATAATTGTAAATCACAGTGGCAACTGTGCAGTATGGTCCAAGGACTTTGTTTCTTTAGAAAGATGAATCGAAGGTGTCCATTTGAGAGTAACAAATACTGGGGGTCTGCCTGGAAACACTGAGAGATACCTATGGCTTCTTGTAGTGGGTACTTAAGAAGGCATGAGTAGAGTTGTTTTCTACTCTTAGCTCTGCTTTGTAACCTTAATAAGTCACTTCACCTCTGTGCTTCTCTTTCCATGGCCACTTTCTGTGTGTCTTTTTTTCTTTTTATTGCTTTTGATGGGAAAGTCTCTGTTACCTTGAGTTTGTACAGTACCTAGGATAACTGGAACTTAACCCCACTTGCAGCTTCGTGTGTTACTGAATGTAATAGCCATGCCGAAAAGCTTTTATGTCAACAAATTTCTAAAGGACGAGGAAAACACAGCTTTTGTGACTTAGAGTTTGGAACTACCATGAAAACTCCAAGAGACAAGTTTACTGTCTTTTACTGCACATATTCCAAAGTCGTTTTTAAATTCATAAAAAAAATAGAGGTTTTCTTTACTCGCCCTGATTTTCTTAAAGGTGAAATGCAGTGGGACACATGTTTTTTTCAGTTACAGAGGTGCAATCCTCAGTGGTTTTGGCTTCACTGATTTTGTTTCTTATGATTTGTCAGTAGGCTGCAGGGCATTTTTCCTTGAGCTTGGTACTTCTGCAAAGATGCAAGCCCTTTTGTTTCTTATGATTTGTCAGTAGGCCGCAAGGCATTTTTCCTTGAGCTTGGTACTTGAACTTCTGCAAAGCTGCAAGCCTTTCTCCCTGGGGTTTTCCTTGCTAAGAAATAAGTCTAGGTCCATCCACCATGAATCCGAGCCTGACTCAGTGTGTTTAAAGCAAATAGATGAGACAAAATCTTTTGGACCACTTCCTGGAAAGTACTACTCGCTTCCTGTGAGCTAATGACTTGCCCTGCTGTCATGGTTATGTTGTTTTGAAGTAGCTGCTAGGCATTGGTTTGCACAGGTAGAGAACCTTAAAATAAATGGCTCTTAAAAAAAACTCTTAGGTGTCAGCTTAGCCCACATTAAGATGGGCACTATAGTGCTACCAATCTCAAAGCAAGTATACCATAATTGAGAAATTGGACCTCAGCGTATCTCCTGGTGCAGGTAGAGGAGTGAAATAATCAAGTAAAGGTGGGAGCCAGGTTCTCCTCTACAGGTTCCAGCATGCACAAAAAAAAGGTGTTGATAGCTGTAAGGCAGGGTGTATTCCAATAAGAATTTAAATACTAAATGAATTAATATTAAAGTTATTACTCCTTTCCTATTAATTAACAGGGTATTTCACAGTCCCCAAGAGAGCCTGGTCAAAACACTATTGTGATAATATACATGGTTTATATATTTTCCACTATTATATTGATTTCATTATTTCATATGGACAAGGATTTTTGATATTTAGATATGAAATTGCTTGGAAACAGCTGAAAGTAGTTGTTACCCTCAATAGATTAGCTGGTGCTGAAGAACTTGCACCTGAAGTGGAGTCCAATTTTAACACAATCTTCTGGCTTTTCCTGGTTCATGTCAAAGCTACTTTAATGTTTGACTCACCTGAATTAATGCTTACAAGAAACAAAGAGATGGGAAAAGAACTGATAGATGGGGATTGAGGAATGGAAGAAAGGAACGATTCAGAAAGTAACAGGAAGCTACCTGTCCTCCAGAGAAAACACACTTCAACAAGGAGAAATATGGAGAAAAGTGTTATTCATTTAATTTCTACATGGTTTTGTGTGGCTGAGAGCCTGGGTGTCTGATTTCATGTAGGGAATTTCTGTGAGCAGCAGTAAAGCTAGTGCATGAATTAAAGCAGAGAACATAGATGAGGAAATAAAAGGATCTGCCTAGACATCAAATGCGGCATTGGTACAGAACCTTATTCAAAATGGATACAAATGCATCAGTTCCTCAGAATTATAGGTGAATCAAAGGAAAATTTCACCCAGCAAGATAAAGCATTTGACCAGCAGCTTTACCATGTAAGAGGCAGAGATGCAACTTTTAAGCTTCCCGTATGTCTTGCCAGAAAGCCAGATGTTGCAGGTGGAACAATGTCCTTTCTGAGTTAGCATCTGGTTCCTGTCATTCTGATCCATAGAAAAGGGAGATGCGGAAGGATATGGAAAAAAAAAATGTTTTATAGCTTCATTTAAGAAGTCTTTTCTGTTGTTTTGTTTTGTAATAAAACCATTTTTTGAAATGAGCGTTTTTCTTTGCTGGCAGATGCTATGATGGACATAATTTAGCTTGGAGCTTGAACAACTCATTGCTGATCAGCAAGACATTATGCCGTCCAGAAAGTAATGTAATGCTGGAAAATTAGACTTCTTCACATTTGACAGGAAGTGTTAAGTATTTGTCAGAGATTTGAGATTTATGGCTCTTTGGTTCCATCCTCGGCTCTGTCACTGTCACAAGCATCTTGCAGCCTGAATATACTTTACGTTCAGCCTGAATATACTTTACATTATCCTCGTCTCTTTAAGGATATAACAGTGATGAGCTTTCTTATAAATACGGCTAAATTAATTCCCATCTATAAAAGACTTTAAGACTTTAAGACTGTTAGGTGTGAAAGCAGTTCAGACTTCTGCCTCCTACAATTTTAATAATTTTAAATTAGTCCTTAGTGATATTTGCATTTTCCTTAAATAAGATACATGGCCCAGATATACCAAACCAAAAGGACAACAGCATTGGTTTTTTTTTTCCTTTTTTCTTTTATATTTCTCTCTATATAGACATAGTCCTTCTCCAACAGGAATATCCAGTTGCTGTTGTACGAAGGTACTGTTACTGGAGAGCACTGTCCTGCTTTGAACTGATTGCCACAATTCTCCTTTAGTGTTATTACTTTTAAGTGTAGGTGTCATTCCAACTAATGAACTTACTTCAGCTGAGTATTATTTGTATTGACTGGTTAATCTGATTTTCTCCTACTCCAGTACTTTTTACCATCAACACTGAGGTTGTAGGATGTGAGAGTGGTGGAACTTGATGGGAAAAACAAAGACCTGTAGATTTAGGAGGTAATGTCAGCTTTGCCAAGAGGACTTTGCTAAGCAGGTCACAAGGCAAATGACAGAAAAAAGATGAGTACAAATGAGTTAGTCGCTCTGCCAGAATCCAATTTTATGTGGCTGCTGAATTCCTGGGATGGATCACTGTGAAGGACAGCAGGTGCATTTCTTGTCATGATGCTGCACACATCAGACCAAAAGCAAAGTCCCCATTTGAGTTTGGTTTTATTATTTTAAATCCAAATAGTTTTGTTTTTTAATCACAGAATTTGTAAAAAAGAATATATACATATATATAGTTCCATACAATCTGCCTATCACCACAAGAAAGGGGATCATGAAACCCCATATATGCAACCCTGTAGGCAGTGTCATATAAAATATGATATGACATGGTAACATAACAGACACTGACAGGTTATCCAAGTGCCTCTAGCAGGAAGGCAAGTATCTTAGTCCCACTGGCACATCATTATAGAAATTATCAGTGAGCTATTGTCTGCTGTTGGTTTCTGAAGGTGCCTCTGGGGTGAGGAGCAGGGTTTCTAGCAAAGTCAGTTTGTGGGAGAGGTTTCCACTGCAACTGGGCCATGAAACAGGGCTCAGCAATCAATTAATGACTAATGGTAAGAAAGCTGGTGGCTGGGGGAATCCATGGTGAAGCTTGCACAAAACCATAAAAGGATTTCCTCTGGTAATTGCTTCCCTAACATCACCAGTCAGGCTCTGTATCACTGAGTGCTTGTTATTATTCCTGAGAGCAATCACTGTGGTTTATAGCTAACTGCTTGGCCTGCACAGGTGATGTACAAGGATGCTGCTGCAGTCCGTGTGCTTCAATTTAGCTCAATCAACTTCCATGCCTTCTGCTATGTCTCCAAGGCCGGAGTTTTCTGGGGTCTTTTCCTCCCACTAAACATAAGTGTAAGTAGATCCCTTCTTACTTGTGCCCTTTGGTTAAAAAACGTTTGGCTAGACTTGTCCTCGGGCTCTGAGCTGAGCCTGTCTTCCCCGTTCTCTCTCCTCTCACCAAGTGCCACATCCAAATCTTCCTCCAGCTGGAAGTATTTATCTCTAGAGTGTAATCTTTCTTTCAGAGTGTGAAATACCCAAGTAGGGATGATGAAGATAGGGTCAGAACCTATATTTGCAGAGGTGGTCCAATTTAGTCATATAGAAGTGTATTTGATATCTGTATTACCTATGGATTTTAGGGTCTTTATCCATCCCTCCCGCTCCTTCCTTTCACAACCTTCCTATGCCATGTTGAAGGCCTCATGTGACTCCCCTCTATGCTATTTAGAGATGTCTTTTCACAAATATCTGGTTTAGGCTGCATTATTAATACTTCTGAGCACTCAAAAATCATAAGATTCTGCAGCACATAGAATTATGTCATTGGCTTAAATATCGGAAGATTAAAAATAATACCTTTTAGGCTCCTTTTATTATCTCTGAGGGATTTTTTTTGGCAGGAGAGGGAAGGTTTTAGAACATATCCCGGTCATGCTTCCAAGCTTTCCTCTGCATCATTGATGGAAATTACCTTTTTATTATTAAATGAGAGTACAGCTTCTCAGCAAATCACACGATCTCAGGAGTGGCAGCTTTAAGGCTGATACAGTTGGCAATAGTAATCCAGAATAGAGGAACATCATTACCATCATCTCAAATTTTCCTGTTGTCAGAGCTCAACGGAGAGTGCCTTGGCCCAAAGCTAGCTTTACCAGGAGTCCCAGAAACATACCACTCTCAGCATGGGTTTAGACTATGTGTACATGGTGCAGTGCAATGCCTTGTGGAGAAACTGTATTTCCTCAATTAGTGCTAATGTGGGTATCTTCACACAGCACTGTATTTGTTCACTGCACTGCAGTGACCTTCAGTGCAGCTTCAAGACATGCGGTGGAGCTTCAAACATCAGTGGCCACCTGCACTGAAAAATCAAGAGTGCTCATTTGTGAGCTTCATGCTCCTGGTTTGAAAACTGAAAACTTTTGCGCTGCAGTTAGGTTGCCTTTGTGATCCTATTAGTGGACACCAAAGTCTTTTCCCCACTTGCTTATCATTAGAAGAAATCCACCTAAGTGATTTCAGAGCTCATGCCTCTCATCTATATGAATGGTCTGACCATAAACATTGGTACTAAACACAGAAAGGAATGATGGGGTGATGATGATCTCAAGTGTGCTCCCGAAAACAAAGAAATCTCTCCAGATAGACCTTCGAAGTTCCACACCTGATATCTGGAAAACACCACACACACACACACGTACATACATACCAATGAAAGGAAATTGGCAATAAGCAGGGAACAACACCATTCTCCCTGCAGATAAATGGTTTCATATGAGCTATAGCAGCTTACTGAACCATGAAGGTAGTGAAGCGGGTCACATAATTCATGTTTCAGGCCATTAGAATGAATTAAGTCTCCACAACTTTATAGAAACATCATCTCTTTAGCTCCATTTAAGCTATATGATCAGCCTGAGTGAATCCAAACAAGATCTCCAGCAAACAGCTTTATTTCTTTTTTATTTTTTTTAAGCAATAAATATGTAAATATGTTCATGATCTTAATTAAAAAGTATATGCAGTAAGAAGTGACCCCTCCTCCCTTGGAGTAGACTGATTCTCCACCCCTGTCATGATCACGGAAAAAGTGAACCTTCTGCTCCCACCAGCTTGAGGTCATTCCACCTCCCTTTCTTCTCCAGAACCAGGAGAGGTGTATCATTCCTACCCTAACATGGTCCCTCTTGCCTAGACCCAATCCAGCAAACTGAATGAACAATCATGAGCAACTCCTTGTGCCAGATCACTACAGTAGATAGGGGGTCACTCTCACGGATCAACCTGTTTAGATGCTGTGTTCTTTTTCTTTACCCTGAGGTGCCTTTTTTATACTAGAGTGTTGGCCCATGTTGTATTTACCAACCATTGTCACCATGCTTCCCAACTGCTGCACTACAAACAGTAATGAAGTTTTCGTTTTGTCAATTTTTTCCAATAATTGCCAGTTCTGGTGAAAAGCTGTCCTTGGTGAGTCATTTGTTGGAGAACAGTAAGACTGATGCTGTTTTTTGTGTTAGAAATATCCTCATGCCTTGGCATACCCAGGTGAACTTTGGATGGTTTTGGAGCCCTGCAGATGTTTGCAGAGTCCGGCCCGAGGAAGTGGCCAGGACTGGTGCTGGCCGCTCAAGTGACTGCAGCAGCAGAGCATGAACTTTGCCTTTCAGGTGTCTAATTCTGCTTTCTTCAAAATTTGATTGTATAGGCAGAAAACTTCTCTTAGAGCATGAGTTTGCCTGTTTGCAAAATTTTCGTCATGGGAGGTGTTCTGAAAATTCATAAATCTATTTAGACGTGGTACGAGCTCCTGGTGAGAAAGACCTGTAGCAGTGCAAGGTATTACTTACCCCATGATAGCTGGCTGCAGCAAGTAGAAAAGGCTGTGTGATGAGCATCATGCTTTAAGAGTAGATCATCCAAAGTTACCTTGGAATTCCTGAGCAGCAGGGGATATTTGCCACACAATTTCATTAAGATCTATGGATGCTCCTCTGGCATGTGGAATGATATAGTGAAAGGGTCCACGGTCTCCCATAGCATGAGAAATAAATGCCTTAGCCTAAAACTGTGACTTCAAATTAAAATGCCACATGCAGTTATTTGGTTTCAAAAGTTACTTGGGATGAAAACACATTTATTAGAGTAAGTGCAATCTATATCTGATAAATGGGAACACATCTGGTCCATATCCCTGATACAAGCCCCTCAGTATTAATTATATTGATGGTTAAAGCTGAGGAGTGAGTTGAACATTATTTATAGTGATCTTTGCTAAGTAAATCATTTTAAAAATGGCTTTCTAAATGTAACGTTTCCCTTTTAAGAAGCCCTACAGAATTAAAGAGGCTTTACAATGGAACATGAAACATATTGCAGAGGGAGAGACAGAAGCTTGCTTGATTAATGCACACGATTATCAGTGATGCAAATCACTTTCACTTATTAAGTCTTGTTTAATATCCTAATGAAGGCTTCCTGAGTAGATTTGATAATTCCAGAGAAAGTGACTATGAACTAATGCCCTTTCAACATGTTGAGAATGAGCAGTGCTATAAAGAAAACCTCATTTACTCTAATTCCCACCAAATGTGGTATCCTTTTCTAGACTCCCACCTCACAGCAGGAGACAATTAACCTTTTCAGTGCCAGAAGTGATTCCCAACACATTCCAGCTGTGAAGGCCAGCAGGTCAGGCATGAATGAAGTTTACTTTCTGCTTTTGGTCTAAAAAACTACAATTATGCAAACGTGTCAAGAAAGCCCTGAGAAACTGCGGGCTGTCACGCGGGTTCTGTCAGCACGTGTTAATGTGCTTCTTACCTTGTAGAGAAGGGGTCTGCATCAATTCAGTAGAGGAGTGTCCCTCTCTCAGGCAATGCTGTGTATAATTTAAGTTTTAAGCAGATCTTTCTGAATGCATTACAGCAGCTGGGAAATTTCGCGTGCTTAATAGCTAAGAAATTAAACTCTATCACCCCTTTGCATCTGTAACACTCATGTTTTTGTAGCCATGAGGGTCTGATGATATAAGAGAGCCAAGGTGTGGTAGGGTAGGTAATATCTTTTATTCCACAGACCTTGCCTTGCATCTAAATTTGGAAGTGATTGCAAGTGATGGAAAATGGCACATTTTTCCTTTTCCTCCCTCAATCTTGTACACACAGTGCTAATACTGAGCATTACCACACTGTTCCAATGGCCACAACTAGGCACAGAGCAACATACAATTAATACTCTGAGGCTTGCAGGGGGTCGGGAAGGCCCTTGCAATCTGCACAAGTAGGGACCCTGCACCAGAACTATCAGCTTGGTCTTAAACCATCGTGTTTCCTAAGCAGAGCTGCAATTCGGCCCTTTCCAGGTCCAGACATTTAGAGATTCTCCCTTTGGTTTAAAAGAACAACAACAACAAAAAGTCAAAGTTATAAAGAAATAGCTTTGATGAAAAAAATAGCGATTTCACCTTGTGCTAATCTGGAGATTTTCTAAGAAAAAACAAGACTCACAGTTAGATTTGTTTTTAAAATAATCAGTCCCCTGGGAAGAAAGCACCTGAGGGGGAGAAACTGAAAGGCAGCAAATCCTTAAGAATTCTGTGATTATTTTTATTAGATCAGTATGAGGACAAAGAATATGGATTGGATAGTGTGCTTGTAGATCCGTTCCCAAAACATACTCTTACTCCAAATACTCACATTTCGTATACTCACTTTCCACAAATACTCACATTCAACATACTCACTTTTCATATAATTTTATAATAAACGCAGCTTGATGGTAAACATCTTCCACATGACTGAAAATTGTCGTATAAAAAGGGACTGTAAAACAAAACTTCTGTATTTCTATCTATGTATAATGAATTGAAGAGAGCTTTTCAAATAACTGGAGATGCCACGATGGAACTGAAAGGGATATTCACATTTCAGCTGCTAATAGAGAACCAGGAATAGAGCTACTTTAACATTTTTTTTATAAAGACACCTTCTGAAAGTAAGTAAAAGCATTAGTAAAGTGCTAAATTTCATCAGGGAACCTTTCAAAGGGAAAGCATTCCAGTATATGGCAATGTTTGCATATTTAATTTAAACACAAAAAGTACTTGTGCCTAAAAAACCTATGGGTAATACAAGGGCAAATAAAATGGTTATATGTTGTTGACTTTGGGATATCAGCTGAATCTGAGCCACTTTTGTCAAAGAAATGTAATAAATATGTTTGTTGCTGTACATGAAAATGACATTTAAGTTCTATACTTGCATGAAAGAACATTATGGTTTAGAGTTTCTCAACACTTCAATCAGAAGAATTGAAATTGCAAAAGAAAAGAAGTTTCTAATTCCAGTCAAAGGATGGTTTTCACTCCAAGTCCTCTTGTCATGTAAATGCTACAGATACATGAAAATTGTATATTTAATTAGATCAAGAACAACAAAAAGACATATTTTAGTCAGTTTTGCTTGAAAGTCTTAAAAAAGACTTTTTTTCCTCTTTTAGTTGAAAATAAGTTTTTTCGATATTTTTCATGAAAAAAAGAGATGATATCCAAGTTATTAGATTTTTCCCAGATAGCATATTTCTTAAAACTTTCTGATGGAGTTGTTGCACGTGAAATGGCAGAAAGAGAGTTGGAAAAGCGATGGAGAGAGGCACAATTTAGAAGCTAGAAAAATAGTATCTAGAATAACATAGGGAGAAAGTAGAGGGAAAATGAAGCTGAGGAATGGGAAGACAAAATACATTTAAGGTCACATCTTATGCACTCGTGTTATTCAGTTCCTAGATAATAGGCATAGGGTCACGCACTGCTAATTCTCATTAACAGTTGGCCCTGAGGCTGTGACTGTCCCTCTCTGTTATCGACATTTTCTTGTCTTTGTAACCTCTGTGTTACTGTAGGATAATTGGCCTGAGTTGACTTAAAGATCTTGAAAGTAAGTAGTACCAATGCATATTTCTGTGCTTATGGGTTGGGGGTCTGAGGAGGAATGTAGGCTTTCTGGAAAACTTACTGGCAGGTTGTTTTTTGGCTACATTCTTATTAGAAGTGCAGAAAAGCATTTCCCTCTAAGATGACCGCACTCACGTGGTGTGAGATTTGACCCAGACTCTCCTGTGCAATCAAAAGGGCTCTACAAAAGAGTGCTCCTAAGAAACAGGTGGGCATTTCCCACCCCAGTCATTTAATATGTGCAAAAGTCACTGAAGGCTGCACTTTTAGCATGTAGGAGTATTTAGTACCCACTGCCAGTTGCAAGTGATAAAATGAAACACAATGCTGAAAAATTGTTTTATGTTACACCAAACTACAAAATACCCTTCTGATGAAGCACTTAATCCTTAAAGAATAACTTCCTTTGCAGATAGAAAATTGCTGGCAAGGAGCAGTAGTAAATATGAACCTCCTGTAGATGACTGTTTCTGGTTTGTTGAGTCACTTATTTTAAAGCCTCACTGGCCACTCATCCAGCTCTAACTGAGCAAGTGGCCTTGCTGCAAATGTTACCATCATAACTGAAACCCATCTGGATTACACCAGAAAAGAAGCCCTGAGTTAAAGCAACATGTAGCCCAAAATGTCCTTTTAGCTCCAGAAGCATTTGCTGTCTGCCCAGATTAGGGCAGTGTTGGGATGTTGTAGAGAAATCACCAATTGTCCAGTACATGTTGGGTGAATAAAGAAAAGAGTCTCCATGGATACTAATCCACCATCTTTTATAATCGTGCCGCTTCTTTCTTTCCTTCTTACCTTTATGAATACACTGTATTTGTATGTATTTTCAGCTCAGAAATATTTTGTGTTTTAAAGCTCACTGCCCAAACAGATGAACACACCATGTTGTCCATGGCTCTTTGTGTTGATCTCGTTCTCTTTTAGTATAGAATAGAATAACATGAGCATCTTCCTCCTGGAAAGCACTAGCTTTTAGTAACTACAGATATTTAGGAGAACTCTCTGCCAGTCCCTACTGACTGCAAATTAAAATCCCATCTAATTCAGAGAACAACAGTGTGAATCACTGGTCACTTCAAAGTCAATGTACCCTTGACTGCACTGCACCCAAGACTGAACTAAGGGTGTTTATAAATAAATGTATTTTTTTTTTATTAGAAATATTAGAAATCTGTACCTTACTTACTACAGTGGCTGAAAGAAATCAGACTGGTGAAACAGTAGATGCTAATGATAGGGATACGTACAGATAAGCTTATTTCCAGAGACTAAAAGAGAATAAATTTCCTAGATGAACTGCAAATTTTGCCACCCACCTGTGGGGTGTGTAAATATAGATACTGGGTGGGGAAGCAGGTTTTATTTCACTACTGACGTGATGAAATGATGAACTCTGACATGCTGCTGACTGCGGTTACTTGATAAGTGTAAGATGTGAACAGCCAGCAATAACACTAGATGGTATCAGATCTCTAAAATAATATGTGTTTGAAGGTGTTAGGTAGAAATATGGCAGTACTAAAATAAAAACAGAAAAAGGTACGGTTCATTCACAGAGGGAAAGAAACATCAGAGGAAACAGATCTTTCTTTCTGTGTAAATTTTTAACATGGAAATCAAGCACTTAAAAAAAAAGTTAAAAATGATGTTTATTATTGTGGTGAAAACAAATGATGGGCTGCCAGAATTTTAAACATTTTTGAAAAATTCTCCTCCTTAGCTGCTGACCCTTGTACCTGAGTAAAACCATTTTCCCTCTGACTTTGACTCAAATATCATTAATTGCTTATCCCCCTGCGTTATTTCACATTGCTGTCAGTGATAACACAGGGGCTACAGCTGCTGTCTATAACCAGGCTAAAACTGTAACTAAACTGTGAGTGATACTGGCCAAGGCTCACTGACCTTTAGTGGTTCTGAGGGCATGTGAAAAAAATGTCCAAAAAAGCCTAACTAAAATAAAATCCTTGAGTTTTACCTCAGAACAACAGCCTATATGCAGTCAGCATGCATCATCTTTTTCTGGCTCAAGTCAGCAAAGACTTATTCTGGTCAAATCACACTGGATTAATTGCTTAATGGTTATATGGGAGTGTATTTGATGTCCTCAGATCATCCAGGTCAAGACTCCTCCAAGTACTAACTGACTTTTCCTGTCAATGAGTGTCTCACGGGATGGTTTTCTGGTTCTTCCTGGCTTTGGGTGGACCTGCATGATAAACTATTTGTTCTCTGCATTGTGTTCTGGAGCTTCCGACTTCTTTCACTAGCATGTTCTTTTCTTTCTTTCTTTTTTTTTTTTTGGTCCCCCAAAGAATCCCTATTTCTTGCATCCTCAGTGAAGTGTGGAATTACTTAAAGCTTCAGAAGCAGAGCTGAGAGTGGATACATCTGTTCTTCCACCAAGAGAGAACTTAGCGCAGAGAAGTGAAACTGGGTCATATATCTGGGCACTGTAAGTATAGATCCAATTCTTTGAAATAGATGGATTTAGAGCAATTAATAGCAGCTAAGGATCTGCTTCACTGAATTCCTGACTAGTGCAAGAGTGATGCCTAATGAAACTCAGTGGAAAAGGGACTGGTTAGGAAGACATGTAAATAAGCAGCAGCCGACCCACTTATGCAAGATAAAATAGTTCTAGGTAATAATACAGTTGTTAAGATCAAAGACATGACAAGCAGGATATATCACCAGTGTTTCTGTCTAGGGGGAACCTAGAGAGGAACATCTCATTTCCACTTTTGCTCGCAACTGCCTTTGTCTTGGTTATAGTTATAGGGTATAGGTATAGCTCTTCTTGCTTAGAAGCAGAGGTCAGGGCTTTCCCCTGCCTCTCTTGGATTGCTGCAGCAAGGAAGGGACATTTCCATCCCTCCTCATCATGGCTGTCCTTGCTGTCTCTAATGGCACAGCCGTGGGGGTACAGAGGAGCCTGGATGTTGTACAAACTCTGGAGGTCAAGCCAAGATGTTAGGTCATAAATATGAATTATAGGGATCTGAGATTACTAATGTGGGACATTTTAAAATATTCTGATTATCAGAAAATTAATGCTTAATATTTTCCAGAAAAGAGTTCTGGCTGATCACGCAGCAGGACGAGTCATTTTTGCTAAGGTTGGCCTCTGGGCACTTGGCTGGGGACATCATGCCGAGGGCTACTCCAGGAAGCTCTGCGCAGGAGCTCAGGAAGCTGAACATAAAAGCAAAGGCTGAACAGGTGAGTAATTAAAAAAAAAAAAAAAAAAAAAGGCAAGAGCATGTACCTTAGAAATAACAGTACCCAAAGGTTAGTGCCATTACCAGGGCTCCCACGTTGAAGTTACTTTTCCCGAATCCCAGCGTAGCTCTGGATGTCTCTGAACCCTTACCCAGCGTGTGGACACCAACGGCACCAGAAAAGGGAAAGTTCCCATACTGAATGCCATCTTGTTGCTTTGACCAGTCACCTTTTAAATATTTATGTTTTATTTTTATCTGCGTATTAGTGAGACATTATTTGTGCACAGGCTGTTAAAAACAGTTCTAAGGGAAACACACTTCCAGCTGGTTTCCTCCTGTTTTCCATCTGCTCTGTGTATGTGTCTTTGGAGGCATTTAACTGTTTCTTGTCATGGTAATTGGTATTTTTTCAGTGGTGAAGGTGGGAGGGGGTGGAGGAGAGAAACCCTAAGGCATCTGTGTTTGTGCTTGGTTGATCTAAAAGAGATTATCCTGTTTATTTCCTAATAAACATTATATGGTTTAAAAAAGATGGGGTGGGACAGGAAAGGGTACCGAATATCAAGTGACATGAAGTTTTTAAGAGTTAACTTCCCCAAATTGTATCTTTGTATTCTTCTATTTATGCATCGCTACGCTTTCCCCATTAATCTTAAATATGTAAATCCTCAATTTATCTGGAATTACTTAGTGAAAGGCTGATGTGTGAGTGTGGCAGATTATAATATTCCATCGCCACCCCTGATCCTCTTTACCTCTTATTCTTTTCATAGCAGATCAAAAAAAGCTGTATGCGTGCCACAAGAATATATTATTTTAAGAGACTTGGACTTAGAAATTGATTTCCTTGATGAGAAAAGGAAAAGTCTCCTTCTGACCTGAAGGGTCACTTCATAATCCTGTCACTCTGCATCAAAAAGCTTTTTTTTTTTTTTTTTCTTTTAGTAGAAGATGAGAATATTTCTGAAAAGGAATTAATTTTTCAGATATAGTGAAAACGATGACTTAAAGAGACTTAGCAGATGATAGAGGGCTGTCCTATTCAGAATACATCTCCTGTGATTAGAACAAGCTCTGAATATATTTTAGGGTCAGGCAGTTTTAGATGGAGATTGGGATTTGTACTTTGGGATGAAACTGATCTTATATTTTTATCGAAGTACTTAAGGTTTAAGCTGTAGTCTTCCTTTTTTTTGCAAAGGGATTTCACCGGGTTTTATAATGGGGATTGGTGCAAGCAGCCAATAATTTCTATGTATGGATTTTAGTTAATAGGATGTTTGAAATGAAATGACTTTCATCACCAATAATTAGGTTCAGCTGCTAATACTTTTTTCATGGTGCTTTTCTTAATAGAAAGCACCTGATACCAATGTAGGCTTTCATAATCTATTTTATTTATGTAATTACTGAATCTATCTTAAAGAAATTCCTTTAAATCATGTGCTTAGAACACAGTCCCAAATATTGCTACGTATTAATTATTGCTATTAGCAGTCCCAAATATTGCTATGTATTAATAGCATGATGGTTTTATATGTATACACATTATAAACAGACACACAAATACATGTTTGCTCATGTGTTTAGAGATGTGTAAAATGATGTATACAATGATTTAATAATTATGTTGTACAAGTGGTCAGAAGCTACGAAGAGGAGGCTCAAAACATTTATACAGCTTAAAAGCTCTTATACCAGCACACTGTAAAAAAACGGAAGGTTGCTACTCCAAAGATCTTACAATGACAACAAGTTTATATAGTGATGATTATTGCATAATGCTGTATGTTTGTAACATAAGCGACCCGGAGAGTTTTACAGTCAGATTTGTTATTACCTGGACAGCTAGTTACTCTAATTGCCAGTCCAAAGGCAGCAAAACACTCCCCACTGCTAAAACTGTTCTTAGGACATGAGGTCCTAAAGCTAAAGCCACTACTGAATACGTACAGGGGTTTACTTACTTATTTTCTGGAGGGCTGTTATAGCAGAATTTTTTTTTCTAGTTTTTTAGGGCTTTTTAAAAAAATAATCCATGAATATTTAGTGAAGGCTGCTGGTGTTTTGCTACTGGCTGCATTTAGAAACGTACAGAGAGCTGTATCATATTTGGTGGCTGGAAATCCAGCATAAATCTGTGGCATGAACTCTTCCTGGTGATTCCTGTTTGAATCTGGCCCCTAAATGCTGATGATGCCTCCAAATTGTAATCGCAGGATCCAAATTGTTAACTTGGCTTGAATTTAAAGGCAGAGTTTACATCTAATAACCTACTTTAGATTGGAGAGTTCCTGCAGGAATCTGGTGAGAGGAGCTGGTGTTTTTAATCAGGTTTCCCATGTTCAGGGTAGCGGAGGTCTGTGAGGATTTTTGGAAACACAGAAAAAAGGTTTCCCATGTTCAGGGTAGCGGAGGATCCTCACAGAGGATTTTTGGAAACACAGAAAATGCCCTGAATTTGGACCTAAGGTCTAAGGCTGTGTCTAAATCAGCTAATACACTTTACTAACAGAAGAGGATCTGCATGAGTGTAATTTGCAATATAACTGTGAATCTTTAAATGACAAATAGAAATAAAACATATGGAAGTTGTGAACTCATCCAGAGCAAAGGAGAGAGTATGAAAACCGGTACTTTTACCCACTGATACACAAAAGCTTCATTTGCTCAGATATCTCCTTAGGAAAAGAAACACTCAAACCACAAAGTCCGGGGGCAGTTTCTCATTTTCAGCCGATTCGCCCAGACCTTCTCAAAAGTCAGCGTGCTGAGAAGGAAAAATCTTAGGGGGAAAAAAAAAAAGGGGGGGGAAAAAGGAAAAATCACTGTTCGCTCCACTACAAATTCTCCTCTCTGAAGGCTGCAGCCCGCGTGCTCCCATCTGGCTATTTCTACTCGGACAGCGGTGGGAGCCGCGGGTCCAAGCGCGCCCTGGCCGGGGCATCCCGGGCTCCGTGGCCCCCACACTGCCCTTCAGCGTCACTCCGAGACAGAGCCCGCCAGCAGCGATTTTGCCACATGAACTTCCCTTTTGTTTTTCCTTAGCTCAGGACCGTCTGTCTCCCTAGTAACTTTTGTGGCCCTCCATACGGAGGAGCTCATTATGTAAAGCGTACGATGCCGATGCCATCGCCGCTTAAAGCGGCTCAGAAAGGCAGCTCGGAGCCCTCCATGGGCCGCTCGCTCCGGCAGGATATTAACTGCCTTCGTCAGCGAATGCCTCCGTGCGCTGCAGAGCTGCTCTGAGGCCGGCTGGAATACAAACTCGTTGCATTTGATCCCAGCGGAGGCTGGATGCGGCTCCTCTCTGAAGCGGCGCTCGGAGCGGCGCCTTCAGAACTCCCGCAACGATACCTGATCAAAGGCACTAAGCCCCAAAGTACAATATATAAATATTGAAACGTAGCAGGGAAAAACACACACACACACACAAAAAAAAGCAACCCACATCTATCAAAACTGCGGAGTCTAATGGCTGGAGCTGGGAGGTTGGTGCAGGATTTTCCTATTGTCTCAGCAGAGGGGAAAAAGTTGACTTAGCAAATGACTTGCACACACCAGCTCCCTGAAAAGGCAAACGTGGGGCCAGTTCCATACTTTCCGAATGAAATGTAACTGTCAGCCAAAAATCCAGGCTGTCCAGGTTGACAACATTCAGGAAACTGTGCTTTTCTGGAGAGATGACTGCAGTGGCAAAGATAAACCGGCAGGAAGGTTTCTTTGGAATGATACGAATTTAATGAATCATATCCACATAAAAAAAAATCCCAGCTGGTCTTAAATTTCAGGGAGATTTAAGTGATAAAAGATATTTTCCCTGTCCTCTCAGAAGTGTATTAGAGATGAGAGGCCTTAGATAAGCCCTCCTGGGAATCAAGCTTTCCTTTTTCTTTAATTTGTTTTAAAGGAAGAAAAGAATCAGGTATGCTCCTGAGTCTCAGATGAGTATAATTAGTTATTTGCTATTACTGGACTTTAAAAATTGTCTCCTCCTACTCTTTTTATATTAAATAATTACTTTTTTAAAAAACCCAATCTAATGAAGGGCATGTTGCCCCCCCCAAAATAAAACAGCTGTACTTGTTTGCCTTCCTCCTTCCATCATCCTTGTGTGAGTCGCATCCTTTCCTCTAGTAACATATTGATTTATTTAAATTAAAAATAATGATCTCCTTCCCCCTGTCCTCCTCCTCCTCCCAGCAGCAGAGGCTGTCTCTGATCCTTATTAACAGATTGATTGCAGTATTGGTGTCAGTACGGCTCATTTAGTAGCGCTTTTGCCTAAGGTCCAGAAGGTTGGAGGAGGGAACAGCTCCCGCACGTAGGTTTTGGCCTGGCTCCAAGGCGGACATGGTTGGAGGGGAAGGGACAGCTGCTGGGGACAGTGTGGAGACATTTAGCAGGGCCCCCTTTTGGGTGGTGAAGACCTGCCTGGAAGTTAGAAATTCCTCCGTAGCTCTGGGGAAAGGGTGTGAGATAAGCATTGCCAGCAGCTCGCCAGCACCCAGCATAAAGAGCGCTGGGATGTCATGAGGCCTAAAAATACCCCAAAAACCTCAGCTGCCTTACGGCTATTTAGAACAAAACGCATTTTTTATCATGTTTGGTGCAGCTGTGGGAGACCATCGTTTTTCCCTCCTTTTAGGGACTGGTCCATTCCAAGCTCAGCACAATGAGTGAAGGGTGTCCAGATCAGCTCCTCCTCGCAAGGTCCCTACGGGAGGTCCCACCGAGGAACAGCAGTGGGGAAGCAGCAGGGCTAGGAAGAGCAGCAGCCACAGATGTAAAACTCGGCAGGACCTTCTTGCTTTCCATCGTTTTTGTCTGTGATACTTGGCTTTCCACAACACACTTGCAGAAAATACTGCTGAAGGATAGTATGTGCTTACTCCGTGACTACACAAGCAGGTGAGACAGTGTCCAGGAACATGCTTCTAAATGTGAATCGTATCTATGTGACTTGGGGGGAATTTTGTTTGCCTTCTAAGACCACTGTCAACTTACGGTCTGCTGATTAACTTTTCTATTCTCCTAAATGTGAGCAGGCTATTAATGATGAATCTTCACGCGTGTCACATAACCACCGACCCAGTGCCTGGTGCATGAGTCCTGCCATTTGCGTAGAGAGAGGAGGTAGAAGGTGCAGCTGAGCTGCCCGTGTTTGCAGGTCAGAAGTAGGCACAGGATGATGGAGTGACTCACGCAAGGTCATCGCTTTCTCCGGTCCAGTGCCCTTACTCTGTCCCAGGAGATCCCATTTTCTGCACTGTGCCACCAGCATTTGGGTAGCTGTCTGATCCACTTGGTTTTCAGCGAAGTCCTCAGGCTTCCAAAGTGGTAGCAGAAACTCTGTTCATACCAGAAACCGCTACTGTTTTCCTCCTGCTCTGCAAAGCCCCTACCTGAGCTACAAAATGAGCTACAAAACCCTAGCAAACCTGAGGCTCAAGCTGAAAGGAGGTGCTGGCTCTTCTCGAAGTGTGCTTAGTCACCTAAAGCAGATGCTGTTTCTAGTTCCTAATGAGGTGATTTTCTGCTACTCCATCCTTTCCAATCTGACCACACAAACATGCTTGGAAAAAAATCAGATGAACACACATCTGTCCAAGACTTCTCACCAGACTGCAACACGAGTACAATTTAATTAGCAAAGGGAGAGTCTGCAGGTACAGCTGGAGTAAGCGCAGAGCTTGCTTTCAAAGAACCGCTTGAAAAATGTAGCTTCGTAGTCACGCAGATCAAATCAGTTTTCTCTCATTTCATTCTCTGAAATTTTATATTCTTCTCATTGCATTTTAAAATGCACTGGAATAAGCAGGGCTGTAAACTTTACAAAAACTAGAGTTATTGATCTTCTACATCCTTTGCCATCTGCTTAGTTCTAGTGTCTAAAAATATTCGGTCCTTGCTCTTGCTCACATGATTGTTGAGAAAATGCTAGAGCTGGTAAATCAGAAGAGCACATTGTGTTTTGGGGGAGGGGAGTTCTATTAGGAAAATACGCTGTCTGAAGGGAAAAATACAGGAAAAAAAACCCTCAATTTCTGAACTTAAAAAGGCAAAAATTAGAGAAAAAAAAACAATCTATTTTTCCCTGGGTTCCCTAAACCACAAGGAATAAAAATAGAACATATCCAGAGTGTTATTTTCTCTTTAGGACAATGCAAGCAAACTTCACATCTATACCATAATTAAATATGTATATATACACACACACACACATATTTGTTACATACTTCAAAGGGCTGGGGCACATGAATTCACGATTATCATGTTTTGAAGATGAAATCCAACTGAACAACTTACAAGTTAAAAATATTACCACTGGAGAAGACATGTCCATCTCAGGATATTACAGCACAGTTCCCATCTGAAAAATTATGCCTTGGGAAATTGTCACAGTGAAGTGTTGGAGACTCAAAAGGCTGAAAGAGATTAAAGCTTATTCTTAATTTAGCTGAGCAATAAACATGTAGGATACAGGACTTTGCCGGAGTTCCGGCAGTCTCAGTAGGACTGAGAATTTTGAAGTCAAATAATACCCATTTATTTCAGTAGGAGTTACATTGCTAAGTTCCCAGCTAAGCTTTAAAAATCTGAGTTTCTCTCAGGGTTGGTGTCCATAACTGCAAAACCTAAACATGTCTTAGAATAAATTTCATCACCATATGGAGGTCCCTAATGAAATCAGCTAGATCATTCTGTGTTAGTTTGTGAATTGTGGGCTGGTGTTTGAATGTGAACCCTCTGCTATGGGCTATATTTGAGTCTCAGGGATGAGGAATTTGGTATTGTTGGAATTGTTAAAAAGAAAAGCAAGATATATTAGCACATACTATTTCATGAATATGATTTCCTTATTTGCCCAAGTGACTTTTTGAGGCCTGGTGACATCTGTCAGACGAAATGACTTTAAGAGAAGAAAAAAAGAAGAAAAAATGAGTAGGACTATAAAGCAAAAATTTAAACCAAAACTTTTTGAAGATGATCTGTGTGGAAGAAGAAACACGGTTGGGTCCTTCCTTTGCTTCTTGGTGAAATAGAGATGTTTGAAATATTTTGTATGAATTTAGAGACTTGATTTGTTTTTGAGATCTAATAAATGTAAGATCTGAATTGCCAATACAAATAGGCAAACTGTTTATTTAAACCTGCATTCTGTGTTTGACCCAAACCAATGGCAGAAGGGAAGGTACAAACCTTCCACACAAAATTTGCCGTTGAGGAACTTTCTTTCCCAGTCTGCAGACCTTGGGGTCACATGTTCTGCACCAAAGCAGCTAATTATAAATCTGCAAGCCCCATTCTTCCCTCATTTCATCAGAAGTCACCTCTAAAGCTCTGTGAGTATACCAGAGTTGGGTAGGAATTCTCAGATGGAACAGATTTCTGTTGAAAAATGCCAAATCACTGAAACCAGAATATTTCTTGGAGCTACGCAGGCTTGAGACCTGCCAGCAAAACACACAAAGGTTGCACTGGAAGCCACTCACCTGCCAGGAAGGTTTTTGCTTCGGTCAGCCGGTGGCTTTCCAGAATCTGCGGATCCAGGCCATCTCCATCACTTGGACTGCTTTGGAGTTGGAGTCTTCAAGGCAGCCTGTTCCAGGATCAACACCAGCAGGGTTTATGGGCTCTGGGAGGGCCCAGCTCCAAGCTCTGTGGTGGGGAACCCCACAGTGCTTGGCTCTCTGGGCTTTGGTGGTGAGTTAGGAGGCGAAACATCCTGGGAATGGACAAGCTGGAAGATCATATGTCAGGTCCATCAAACAAAAGCCATGATTTCCCTCTCCAAAATTTGCTTCCATTTGGAATTTTGAAATGTTCATTTTGAAACAGGAATAGGATAACACCCAAGTTCCCTAAAGTACTGGGCGTGGGAACACCCGAGTTCCCTAAATTCCAATTTTTTGAACAGCTCCATGATCCTGAGGTTGACGGATCCCATATGTGGTCCTATTTAAAGGTGAAGTTGGGCTTTTCAAACAAGTAAGGAATTCAATAAAAAGTAAATAAAATACTAATATGTAGGCCAAAGTTAGGCTGAATTAGAGATTGCATAGCATATCCAGGAGCTGAACTACTTGTATTTCTGAGTGCCCCTGCCCCAAAGACCACTCAAGAGTGACAGGGTAACTAACCACCCAAATTTGCTGGCTGGGCAAGTGAAAAAAGACGACTCTTAGAAGCTCAGTAGCTGAACTAATTACCCGAAAATGATTGCCTGGGGTTGGACCATTTATTATCTCATCAGCATTCAGTACCACTTCCATAGGATGAAGAAGAAGGGGGAAAAAAAATGGAAACATAAGAAAGAGCAGATAAAAGGAGAGCCATTAGAAGAAAAAAAATGCTTCTTAACTCCACTCTGTACTTTTTCTCTCTAAGAGATCCCCCTTCCAATTCATGCTAAGTATAACAGCTGGCATGTAATGAGTTCTGCAAAGATGGATCATCGCAGCACACACAGACATTTCTGGGTTTGTGTTTGATTAGCTACCTGGGTTCCCTAAACTTTGGGAAGCAAAGGAAAGGAAAAGTGGAGAGAGTATCTTTGACATATCTGCATATACAAAGACAACCTTCAGCTCAGTAGCACTTCCCAGGACTTTTCTGTATTCATTGGCTGGAAGAATGGTTTGGATTGACATGGAGTTTCCATCTATATTCCAGAGAAGAAGTGCTTTGGACGCGGCTTGTGCTAAAACAGAGATCTGCTTCTTGGAACTGAAGATGCCTCCTGGAACCACATCTGGAACATTTGGAAACTTGGATTTGCCTGGGGTAGTCACAGCTGAAATCTCAACTTCGTTAAGGCATGAGGCAATAACCATCTTGAAGATGCTCTTCCACTGATACAGGTGAGCTGAAGTGTGGCAGAACTGAGCTGACCAGCTGCAGGCTGGAAGGGCCTTGAGCCATAATCGAGCAGAATCGAGCAAAAAGCTCGATTTTCTCCCAAGACAGTGTGCAAACACTCCTCGCAGTGGCTTTGAGTGTGCTCACCTGCCTGGTAGCTCTTCCTTCATCTCTCTCCAAGCTGGGACATCCCAGGAATTTCTGTGCCTTCCCTTTGGTGAAGTTTTCTTTTTCTTCCTTCTTGAGGAAGCAATGGATTGCAAAGAAGGTGCTAGCAAACCTGGCTCGTGCTTCCAGTGCATTTTTTAAAAATGAGAACATCCTTTCAGTAATCCATGTTTGCATTAGATGGAAATGTTTTGGCTCCTCTCCTGTCCTTGAAAGCCCAGTGGTGCAATAGGAATTTGGGAAATGCAGGCTCTCAAAAGTAATGTAAAGAACAGATCCATCTATTCAAATGCAAATTGCTAAAGAAGAGAACAAGGGAATTATTTTCTCCATCAAAAAAAGAAAAAAAAACCCAAATAATTCATTCTGTTTAACTTAGGGGCACATCCCGCATTTTTTAGGTGGTCTGTCTGGAAAAAGCTCTGGGATGTGCTGTGAGCAGATCCTTTCCTGGTGGTGGGACACCCACATAAAGAGACACTGAAGCTATTTTCCGTCAGAAGGTTAGTGTCACACATGAGGCTGTCACTCCCAACCTTGTGGGAAGAGCAATCCTCTTGTCTGTATTACTGCCGAAGTTGACTGTAAGATCTGAAGATGAGCCCAAACCCCTAGCACTGTGAATCAAATGCCCACTGAGAGCAGTGTGTTTTTCTGCTCTCTTTTGGGCTGCACTGACGCAGCTTCACCCCGTGTCAGAGGCCAGCAGCTAACAGGCAACCTCCATTTACTTCAGGGAGGATTCCAGTATGTTCCGTGAAATGCCCAGCAACGGCAACAGGCCCAACACACGGACAGCTGGAGAGAGACGAAGGGCCACAGAGCCCTGGAGCCAGTGTGCCTGATCAGGCCTCCAGGCCTGCAGCTCCAGGAGCCTCTCACCTCTGCTTTCACTGATATTGAGGCTGACAAAACTCCTTTAATCTGGACACAACCAGAGTTTGAGGTAGCGCAGCAAGGCAGCTAGGGTTTATGATGCTGATGGCTAAAATCAGTTGATATTCACTTATAAGGCACTATATACTCAGCTTTTGTGGCTACTTAGTGCATCTTCTAAAAGTAACTTTTCTGCCTCGTTTTTAATCATAAACAAAGTGGATATTTTTCTCACACCTTCCTCCATTTCCTTCTCTTTGCTGCTTCTCAGATGGCTCTTTCCCCAGTATCTCCAGACCTCATGATCACAGCATGCACACCCAGGGTTAGAAGCATGAAGTCTACACAGCTGTGGAGTATTTAGCTCTGTGTATTGGAGGATGTGAGAGCAATTTTCATGTCTTAAAAAGGCTGCTGCCCTCCAGGGCAGAAAAAAAAAATAAAATAAAACTCTTTAAAATAAAGATTTTAGGAAGGAAAATGTGTGCTTTTGCATAAATGTGTGGTTTTCCTTCTGGAGCAAAAAAAGTTTATTAACTGTTACAGTTGGGTGTAAGATCCCCATCTTGAAAAAATGCCTTTCATTGCCTGGAGTGGGAGAGACAGGTGCTCAGCACCTTTCAATCCTTGACCCTATTGCAGTGACTTAGTAGAAACAAGTAAAGAAACAGCAGAGGGCAGGTCAATAAGTCTCCAAGAACTTACAAAAGGAAAACAAAGAAGTTTTCCTATAGTTGTAGGCACCGTTTCCCTGCACCCACCCCACACATCGGTACCAGCCTTCTCCGGGCTCGTATCAGGCCAGGAGACCCTCGCTCCCCAGCCTGCATGGCAAGGTGTAGATTCCCGTTTCGCAAAGCCTCGGGATGGGGAGGATCAACATTTCTGTCCTGGGGTTCATGGTGAAACGCCTGGGCCCCTTCCCTGCGGGCCGGGAGGGGGGTCGGAGCAGGAACGGGATAGAGACTGGGAACGAGACCAGGAGGGGAGCCGAAGCGGGTCGGGAGCGCGACCGGGAGCGGGTGGAGAGTGGAACCCGGAGCGGAGCCAGACAGGGTCAGGAGCGGAGCCGAAGCAGGTCTGGGAACAGGGCCGGGAGCGGGGCTGGAGCGGGTCAGGAATGGCGTCGGGAGCGGGTCTGAGAGCAGGTCGGAAGCGGGTCCAGGAGCGCAGCCTAAGCGGGTCGGGAGAGGAGTCGGGTCCGGGAGTGCGCTAGGAGCGGGTTGGGAGCGGAACTGGAATAGACTGGATAGGGGTTCGGGAGCGGAGCCGAAGGTGGTCGGGAACGGGTCGGGAGCGGGCCGGGCCGGGTCCGAGGGTGGGCAGGGAGCGGGCTAGGAGCGGAGCCGGAGCGGGCCGGGATCGGGATCGGAATGGGAGCCGGTCCGGGCGCTGCGCTGCCCGCGGCAGCCGCTGGGGGTCAGTGAGCATCTGGATTGGGCACGCGGCGCCCGGCCGGGAACCGCGGAGCCGGGAGCTGCCCGCGGGAAGCCCTTCAACGCGGCCTTCCCTCCCCGCGCCGAGGAATATTTAGATTCGATTTACACTTAAGACGGCAACTTTGCTGTGGCAGCGAGGTTTTGAGCTTGAAAGAAAACCAAACAGACCCGAAATCCGTGCAAACAGACTCAGAAATGGTGATTGTAGTATTTAAAATGTTGTTTTGAAATGTAATTTAACTCCAGTCTGGTCAGATCCACAGGCTGATACTCTAATCCCAAGTGAAACTTCTCGTTCATTTAAGAAGCTTCTGTTGGACTATTTTCTGGACATAGAAGAAAAGGCAGAAAGTGGGTAGCTTTTTCTTTTAAGAGTTGAAAGCAGCACTCGTTTGAGGTTTTAAGAAGATTTGGAGAATAGGGATTGATCTGCTAACATCAGAGAAGAAATCTGGTGGCAAATATCAAAACCTTGTAGAATATTTTACCACTCAGAGATATTAGTAAGTATCACCTTTCTGGGTTCACAAACCCACTCATTGCTTATTCATATTTTTTAGCTGCAAAGAAAAAAAAAAAAAGAACCATTGCCTAAATGATTTTTAAGTTTGACCATGAGATGCATACAATATAAAATTATAAAAATGAATTTCCATCTGCCTCTTTAAAAATCTTATTGAAAGAAAGCTTAGATAAGTATGAGAGCTGCTTCATCATAACCCCTTGAAATATGCTGAGCCTCAGTTACCTGTAACAGTACCTGATAATTACATGCAAAGATTTGGGTATCAAACACCTGACCTGACCTTGTTGTAACCTAGTAAATGTCAGCACGTAACAGAATTTCCTCAGAGCGGTCACAGTGGGTTTTCAGCACAAGACCAGGTAAATGAAGAGAAGCAGGTGAAAGAATATAATTACTGTCAATGAGGGAATGGGTTTTAGTGTCACTCCTCCCATTGAAAACTCTTTGAGGGAATAAACCTCAAGCTCAAAAGCTTTTGAAGGGGTTGTTTGGGAGGAAAAACACTTCCAGTTTTCAGGGGATATGAAGGTTAAGCTGTATGTCTTTAGCTGCAGATGCATTCAGGTTTTGCTTTTGCTGTGAAGGGGAAGGGGGACAGAAAGAGGTGAGGAAAAAGCAGATTTTCTTTTTTTGATATCTTTGCTCCACATAATTATTACCTGATGTCTGTTAATATATTGACAGTAATAGACATGTGTCATCCCAGAGGATCCTAAACTGTTTACCATACACTTTACTTCTATAGGAAGTGATTCACCCCCTGTGGAAACAGAGCTACCTTTGGAGTGAAAACGACAACCGTTTAAATGCTACAGGCACAGTAGTTGATAATTTAGCATTGGACATTTCAGTGTCGTGTGGAAATCACAGAGGTGAATGTAGAGAAGCAGTAAGTCATTTTGTAACTGAGGAGGGATGTGACAGGTAACACCCTAGCCCCAAGCAGTAAAGCAGCCCACAAAAAAGCATCAGTTACAACATTGTGATGCTCCACGGAAACTCCTTCTGTCGTTTTCTCTTACTGAATTGCAAAAATGTCTTCTGTAGCATTTATGTTTTCCTTAGAGGCTTTTTTTTTTTTGGTCCAAATTCTGGCTGGAGTCAAGGCTTCTGTAACTTGTGAGAGCTGTCAAGATCAGAGCCCCGGGTGCTACAGCTGCAGGCCATGTTTAATAGTTAATGCTGAACAATGTTATAATATTTGTATCCTACTATTATCATGCTATTAGAAATTTGTGAATATTTTTGAATACACTGTATGGAAGGGAGTCTCAGACAGTAGTTTTCTGATGCTCCCACTATATTCTGCGGCTCTGGAGAATATTCAGATACAAACATGGATTACTAAATGCCCCAAGCAAATGTTTCTCAGTTTTCCAACTCTATTTGCTGTTGTTCTATGGGATTATAATTTGAAAGTTAGTAGATCTGTTGTGAATTATATCATGCTCTGAAGTATATATTATAGATGCCAGGCAGAGTGCGTGCTATGGATGCAAGACCGAGTTTTCATTTGGTTTTGCATGCATGATTCTTCTTGGTTCAGCTGAAGCTGATTGCACATCAGAGACCAGAGCAGCTGAGGACCTCAGCTGTGGTGCCAATGACCACAAAATGTTACCTTTGAAGGTCAATGTTCAGGCCTGCCCTCCAAGGTGCAAAGAGATCGGTTTAGCACTATGCTTTCTGAGCAACACATTCTTCCTGGCCTGATAACACCATCAAGGGTATTTGAAAAGGCTCCTTTTTATGTTCATCCTATTGCCATAATAAAGGAGATTAGAAGTAGATAGTTAATCAATGGGCATGCCGTGAAAGCCTTGTTGGATTAAATGGAAACAGAAATGGGCCAACACTTCACTGAGGCAAAAGACTGCTAGAAAAATAAGAGCGCTTCGTTGTACTACTGGGTATCCAGATTCACCTTTCTTGGTGAATCTGGGAAATCATCATTACTGGGGAAATGCAGAGAGCCAAACTCTGACAATACTAAAAGCCTGTAAAGAGCAGTGGCAAAGAGCATGTGTTTAAGAGGGGAGATGTGGGACAAGACTGACTGAAATCCGCTTTGGTGTGTAGTAAACATCGGTCTGCTGACAAAATTGCGGCCTCTGAGGTGGAGGACTGGAAGACACCTCTTCTTTCATGTATATCGGCTACTTGGTAATTCATAGCCTCTACTACAATATCCTTTTTTTCCCTTCTGTTTTTTAGGAGTCAGGGCCTGCTTTCCAAGAAGTGAAGCAATACTGGAAAATATGGATGGGCCAGACATTGTGCTAATCAGATAGATGTTGTTTTGAGTGGGTAGGTACAATTCAGAGGAGGTCTCCTTCAAGGAACATGTGTATATGGATGGCAGGAACCGGCTGGCAGTGAGTTGTTACACCTGTATGTCTGACAGGAGATTAAGACGGTTATAAATGCTCTTTTAGTCCCCTTTCTGTCTCCCGATATAACCATAGGTGTGCACATCCAGTGTGAGAGCTGCTCCATACCTAGGGAAACAGAACCAAAAACTTTCAGGAAAACAAACGAAGAAAAATTACCTTTGCTTGACATTTAGAGAAATGAAGAACAGAAAAAGGGCTACCCTAGGAGAGCCAAGACTGAATCACACATTCTTTAGTCACAAGTGTCCCGTCTTTGAGACATATTTACATTTGGTTACAGCCTCTGGTGCTTCTGATTTATCACCAACCCTAGTCTTAATTCTTAACAATTTGTCAGCATAATTATGTTTTCTTTTTTCTCTTTTCTTTTCTTTCTTCTCCCCTCTACCCCACGATTATTTCTTTGAAGTAGCCCAAGGGAGGTCCATGTCAGTAGCAGACTTGGAAATCAATTTTAAGCATGATTTCTTATTCATACTTCATATCTGTTTATTTATTTATTCATTTTTGTAGATCTAATTTTTTCCAGTTAAGAACTGTGTAAATAGCCCTAATGAGCCTTGAGGGCTGTCATTTGCTTAAAACAAACTGGGAAATCTCCAAATATGTGGGGCAGTAGGTATGAAACCTCACCTAAAGCTGGTCAAATGATTCTTTGTAAATCATTTTTCTGATGTGAGGGGGCCTTTTATACTATTTATTATTGTTTGATTTCTTTTTTGATTGTGTTTAAGTATTAATTTTTGTAACAAAAAGTTGGTTCTGCAACTTATCCTAAATGTGGTCATTTTGGACCCATTTGCAATTTTCAGGGTCTCTTGTGTAACTGATCACCCAAAGTCATATGATGTTGGCTCTTCATTATGCCGAATGGTCCTTCGCCTGTCTGCATATAGCCCCCCTGAGATGGTGTTTACAAAAACATTTTGTAAACAGTGTGGATGAATGATAACACATGTCTTTCTGTTACCAGCATTTCTGCAAAAACTCACCTGTGCCAGGATTCTTTCTAGGATACGTATAGAAAACTTGCAGGTCTTGCTCACCTGAATGCTCACTACAAGGGGGGAAAGCAAATTCAGCAGTGTTGCAGCACGTTTTATTTATCTAACTCTAAGCTCACCAGAGGGAAAAAAAAAAAAAAAGAAGAAAGAAAGAAACAAAAGTCCGTGAATTCCTCTCTGCGCTGTTTTGGAAGCTCTTTTGTTTTGCACAAAACTCATTTCTTTTACTTGACGGCTTGTTTGCTGAACAGAGGACATTTTATTCCCATTGTTTTTAGTGACATCATGGTCAGCTAATCCATACAGTTGTACCGTGCTTTCTGAGGTGGGATTATTTAATATGAAAGAAGATGGGGAAAAACATCCTTGAGCCTCGTGTTCCCGATGAGAGCTTGCTCGTGCTCTCTCCGCCACAGACCAGCTCCCCGTGCCGTTCCCCCAGTATTACCTTACCTTGGCGGCTCCTTGGGAACCGCGCGCTCAGCGGAGACGCTTTGCTGCTCGAACAAAGCCCGGCTTTGTCCCAGGGGCCGGATCTGGAACTCGCCCCTGCAAGAGCGTGGGCTGACCCTGAACCCTCGTTCCCCAAAGCAAAGCGCAGCAACCACCTCCCTGACCTAGACTGCGTTCGGAAGCATCTCTTAAAGGACGTTAACCTCCAAGCGCCGCGTCACAAGCAAAAGCCTAGGCTGAATAAAACGTTGTAGGACAGGGCTCCTGTTGACTGAGAGGAAAAATGGGGTGAAGCTGGGGTGTGCATTTTAACTTTGGGGAGAGATCACAGTGTGAGTGCTGGAGCCCTTCTTTCCATGTAGCGTTGGCTGCCTCTGCTTGGTCTAACCCTGAAATCTAACAAATACTGACCTTGTCCGCAAGAGCAATACATTGTTTTTAAACATTAGTTTCCTATTCCTGACAGATAAGATGAAAAGTTAACAATGCGTTAAGGCTGTAAAATGTTGGCCAGAGTTTGGATTTCACCTCTGTTTAACTTTTTGTCAACAGATTGGCATTTTCCTCCACATTCAGAACAGTTGGGTTTTGCTTTCAGCGCTGACTAATAGCTCTTAGATGCTCTCTCACGCAGAGATTTGAGTTCAATATTAAAGCATTGATAACACTCTTATTATCAGAAAGACATGGTCTATGGGCTCAAAGGGAATCTAAAACAGCTCTTTCGGCGCAATAAAAGAATAGTTCTCCATTATGTGACATGAAGTTCCCAGATATATTACCTAACCAGATCACGGCATGCTAGTAGATTCAGACCCATGCAGGCCTGCTAAGTCTTTCTGAAATGGCTTCCTTTCAAGAAAACAGCGCCCCAGTGCAAGATATCTTAGCTAACACACTGGGTATAAATTACTGCTCCTGCAAGTTAAACAGCACAGCCAATATTCCCAGAGACCGCTGGGACTCAAAGAGTTAATGATGTTTGCTGGGGGCTACGTTTCTGCTGCTGTACTTTGTGCTGTGCCGGAGTTAAATGCTGCTGAAACTAAGTTAAGGGCAGTGCTGAATATCAGTATATCCACTGAGCCAAGGAGATCCATTTATTTTTAATTGAATTAAATTGCTCACAAAATGAAAGTAGCATACTTTCATTAATATTTAATTACTTACAGTGTTAAACAATGATCACAAAGAAAACTTTGCTGGTGTCTTTTCCTTCTCTGCCTTTTTCTATTACTTTGTTGCATGACACAGCCTCGCTAGCCTTCCTGTGATTTGGATGTGAAAAGCTACCATGGTGCTACTGATGTTTTGGCATGTGGGGAAAACAGCAGAGCTCTGGTGCTGAAACCACCATGCAGCTACAGCCGAGAATAGGAGAGCGGGAGATCCTCAGCCAGATTAGAGGGAGAGAGAGGATCTTTCCTTACACCGAACGGGGCTAGCCTGAAAGTCATCCACAGAAGCATCAGTGTCTCAGCTGGAGCAGACAAATGCTACCATGGCTACTGCCACTATTCTTTATTAGTTCAGTGAGCTCTCTGGTTGATGGGGTAGGGGAAAAGGAAAAAGAGGCAGGATTTTCTTTTCTATTTGAAAACAAAACTGAAGCATGATTTTCGTATCTGTAAAATTAAACCAGGGTCCTGCACATTTCCAAGGATCCTCAGGTGCTGAGGGAGTTGCTTAGGTCTATCTAAAATAGTCTTTGCAACTCCAATCTCATACCATGAACATGGCACAAATATACATATATATGTTCTCTCTATATATATTCTTCCTACTTGTATGAAACACAGCAGAGTATTACGCAAAAAGCTGAGGTGGTGTGATCACAGCAGAAATTATCATGGAGTTAAGAAACTCCTTCATATGTTTCCTCCCTTACAGAGAAAAAAATACTAATGGCATTAAAGGTTCACAGCTTTTATTTTTATGTATAATGTTCTCCTCAAGAGAATTCAATTCAGACAGGAATGAAGTTAGTCCCATAGTCCAAGAGACTAGAGCTCTAGACATGTAACCAGTCTAGCTGCTTGTTATGGAAGTAGGCTGACTTACCTGAGCCTGGCCATTGGCAGTACTGGGTGCATTGAATTAAAGTCATAACTTCTGAAATTAAGTGTGCAATTTCTATGTTATTTTCAGTAAAGAGCAACTCTTCTATGTTTCGCAGCATATCCTTCCATTATTTACGGAAAAGGTGATGCTATTAAGCCAGAGCGATTACCTTCAGAAAGCAAATTGTAACTGAAGATTATATGGTATTTTCCCCTCAAACCCTTGAATGATGCTAAAGAAATTGCTCAGCTCTTCATTGCTATTCTGACTATGTCTGTTTGATTCAAAAGGCACTTACAAAAGTAGGAAATGCCAGACTTTCTGTTTCAATATGACACTGAGACTGTGAATGTGAGTAGTGCATGTCTTACATTAAGGCTTAGTTCCATCTTCATTCACCTTCCTCCCTCTTTTGGGATAGTTACAGATGCTCAGATCTTTCTAAGGTGTAAGCTTTCACTGTCTTGAAGAAGGAAATGGTAGTTCCTCCATGCTCCCACTTGAAAATGAAGAAATCATCAAGAAAAGGAAAAATGTCAATAAGACACTTCAAGCAGTGCATTTCTAGGCCATTATGCTACTTTCAGTGTGGTTTAAGTCAGTTGGCCTTTGGACAAATGCCTCGTCATAACACCACCCGAGGTGTGTGATAATCGCCAAGAAATGCTCTACCTGTCATGTCTTATTGCTTAAATATTTATGCTTATGACATTTGATTCCTACACTCTATATGTCATCAGAATGTTTCACTCACAGTAGATATGTCATCACCCACCAGGAACAGCTGACACTAAGGATTAGAACACTTTCAAATTAAAAATCCCTAAACAAAGAAATGACATGCTAGTAATTGTCTAGCGTAGTATAAATCAAATATATGATGATATGAACTAATAGATTTATTACATTAAGCTGACCCAGCCATTTAATTTGATGATTCCTGTACCTCGCTTCACTCTCTGCGAGGAAAGCAGAGAAGGAATAAGACTTGTATTAATGGTAGTTCTTATTTTGATGAAGGTCATGGTGTATTTCCTCTTATAACCATCCTGTGAAGTCAATAGGGGAAGAAGATGTGTTCTGTGGCAGAAATTGTTAGAGAGAGAAGTATGCAAAATGGAATCCTTTCTGGAAAGTTGTTCCTGTCTGGAAGGGTAGTTTTAAAATGCTCCCAGTGTTTCCAGCACAATTTTGCCTGACCTTTAATTGGAGATCCACTTCTAATAGACAAACCATTTCCAACTATTTCATGCAGGCCAAGCCCAAATTCTCTGGTAGAGCAGGTGGGCCCCGTTTTGAAGTCTCCTCTCACTAGGCCTCCTTTCCCAGCAGTGGACCAAATGGAAGAGGTGCCTACAGCTCTCAGCCATAGTCTGTGTCCAGGGCAGCAGTTCTGCCTCTAGGTAATGCTGGAAACACTCTCAGCCATGCAGAGGTGCAGCAGGGTGCTCAGCGTTTGGTAGGGCTCCATCAACTGCTGGTGGTCTCCACGGCAGCAGCCATGGTGGAATGTATGCAAGGGTGTCATGAATTAAATTTGGCCCTCATGGGCTTTCCTCCTGGATTCCTAGCTTCCATCAGAAGACTCTTTTTTAGACTGAATAGCCAGGAAGAGGAAGATCTGAGCTTTCTCTTTACTCTCATCCAAATGTGCACTGTAATCACAGCAGCTAATTTCCTGCTTGTGCACAGATGTGTTTGCTTAGGGTCCTTTTCTCTCTAGCATCCGTCAACATTCAATAGAAATAATTATAGGGGCACTAATGGTGCAAAAGTCTAAGCTCACTCCACACATGAAAATACACAAATTGAAATACATGCCTGTATGAGGTAGAATGTAGATATGTAATTCCCATTTTAGCTGTACTCCTTCCCATTTCTAATCCAGTTAAAATAAAAATGATTAGTCAAAGCATTGATTGCTGGTAACAGATGAAAGCAAATAGGCTTGATCTTTCACCACTGAAAGAATATTGTTAGTTAGTGACTACAGGCCCATTTCTAACATTCTTCAAGCAAAATTCCACACAGACTTGTGCAGTGGATCTTGGGCTGAGATAATGTGCACTAACTACATGTGAACAACACTCATTGATGTTAATGGGGAATCCAGAACATTGGATTTGCTCTATGGCACTAAGTGAAGGATTCTTCCTTTTGTGTCAGAGTAGCATGTATCAGCGCTTTCACTCATGGATTCTGTACATCTCCCTCAAACTAGCCCAAATACAGCAAACACCATGTGATCTCTTCTGGCAGCGGCTCAGCAGGGTGGCATTGAACAGCTATATATATCTGGCACAACGTGTCTTACACACTGTGTGTGAATTTGAACGTATGCGGTGGCTCACCCAAAATGGCTCTGCACACCCACAAAAGAAGGTCAGTTGTCCACAGCCATTGGCCATGGCAGGAGCAATTGCCTTCCACATCTACTGCCTCGCTCGCATAGCTCCTGGTTATAAAGTTATCAAATGTTATGCCCTTCTCTTTAATAAAGGGGTTATCCAAGGGGAGGGAGGGGACGTTGTTTTGGCTGGAATTTCACAAGGCACAGGTGGTACAACCAGCTGCAAGATCTTTAGTTCTTGTTGGCTGTACACCAGCTCTTGGTCTTTTCATAGTTCTTTCACTGGTGGTGAAGGAGGAGGAGTGGCAGGAAGGGACAGTGGGCCCTTGATGATGTTGTTCAGCATCAGCAGCTGTCTCAGGTTGGCATTAGGCTCTGGAACAGTTCCTCAGGAGGTGTTTATGCTGAACAGTTCCCTGGTGACACTGGACGCAGCAGCAGAAATGGTAATGCAGGGAAATGCTTATTGAAAAGAATCCATGTTAAAGTCAGCCCCATTTCTGAATTTTCCTACACAAATACATCTTTTACATTGTAAGTTCCTTGGGTGATAACTGCTGTTTGTTTGGGGTAGTATAACAAGGAAAAAAATATATATCTAAAAAAGACAGATTCTTCCACCATTGCTACCCCCGAGTACTACAATGTAAGCTGTCTAAAGAGGCATAGAAGCTAAGCACAGAACTAATCTTTTTTTTTTTTTTTTAGAAATTTGTTTGGTTTCTCACTCTGAGAGCATACATACAGGTATGTTCTCAGAAGGCTCTTTGGGAAAGTTCCTTTGAACTTCCATAAGAGTTTTTGACCACAGAAATACAGACTGTAAGGGACCCTTCTGAAGGACATCTGGTCAGCCGGCTGCTTGAAGTGCAGCTATTAACAACTGACCGTATCATATCAGCTACGATTTTTTTTCTTTCAGAGACTTGAAAATCTCGCAGGATAGCGTTTGCCTTGTTCACCTTTGGAGGGGAATAGCTACCAACTGGACAATACTTCAACTGGTGATCTGAGGCCCTTTTTGTCATGGCGATCATGGCTACTCTTGTGAAGACCATGATTCACAACGCACAGAACTAACAAGGAACAGACTTAGGGAAGGCAGTTTAGAATACCTAAATTTTGCTTTCTAAAGTGGTGGAGGAACTTGGGTAGGTTGTCAGCAGCTAAACACAAGGGCTTTCTATCAAAGTGAAACAGGCCCAAGCCATCTGAGACCTTCAGAAAGTGCTGCCCCAGGTTTATCTCAGACAGCTTTCTTTTTTCTCCCCTCTTGTGTATAGCACATTGTAGAAAGCAGTCAAAGCACATTTATTCAAATTTACCGAAAATCAAACTCCCCTTTCTCTGCTTAACCAGGCAGACACTAGTAGCCTACAGACTGATACAGAAAGCCTTGCTTCCCCACACAAGAGAAGCCTGTCTCAGTGAACATTTAATATACAGAATGTGTGAATAAAAAGAGGGGATGCAACATTTGTGAGATCCAGAAGCTCGTGACAGCCACTCGGAGAACTAAACACATGTATTATGACAAAATCACAAACTGCTGGCTTGGCAGATTCCCTGGGAACAGGCGGGGAAGGTGATAGCTGCTCGAAAGTCAGAGAAAGGATCAATATTGAATAAATCAAAACAAATATGTGATAGGTTCTGAGAATGTTATAAAAATTAAATACTAGGGAATCTGAGGCATGAGAATCTCCAATTACTGGGTGACTGCTACAGTCATTGTGATACTGAGAAAAGAGGGTGGGAAAATGAAATTACTGAGGGGTAAAAGATGATAATAAATAGTTCTAAAATTTTCACAGACAGCCTGTCTCAAAATACTTTATATAGGAGATATTTACTACTGTTTTTGTTTTACAAATGGAGAAGCTGAGGTACAGACCATAGGTCTCTTCTTCCAAGTGCCCCCCCCCCAGGTTTCTCTGCTGTAGCAGACAAGGCAGCCCACTTTCCTTTTGCTCCCTTTGTTGTTTCTAGCCTTTTATTTCATCCTTGATCCAAGCCGGGATTCAAGTTTGTTGTTGATGTTGCAGTGCCCAGCCACTCCATTAAGTAGAAGGCTGGGCTTCCTTATGGAAAGAAAATAAGTTATAATGTTATTCATGAAGGATAAGATCCCGAGATGTTAATAGAAGACTGGTATTTTTCTGCTTATATTTAGCAATACTTTCCATTTAGAGCAGTCTTGCTTACTCTGCCTTTTTTTTTCCTCCCCTCAGATCTGCTTGCTTATATTCTCAGGTGTTTTCCTTGCTATTTTATTCTTTTTTTTTTTCCCTAACTTTTTGTCTCCCTCTGTCTTTAAATAAAAGCACTGAATTTGAGAGAGTCATTACCAAAAACTTAGTGGTACACAAGTGCTGGGCTGGCTATCTACATGGAGGAAACGTCACCCTGGGTAGCTTTCCATTAGAGACAGGCTAACTTTCCAGGGAAGAATTTCCTAAAACAAACAGCCTCTTCTTTCATTGTTCCACAGTGGGTTCAGGCAACTAAAGCCAATACTCATGACAGTATATGTTACTGGTTTTTATTTATCTCATAACTGTGTTTACTGAGCTAGCTGCCATATAACCATATATAAAGATACAGTTGCTATTCCAGGGAGTCTCAAATGGTGACAGCTCCTGTCACCTTTCAATTTTGTGATTTATTTATGTGAGAAAAAGGTGATCATAAGACTGAGATTTTAGAAAAAATTATCCATAATGAAGGAAAAAATCTTTTGTCTTTCTAAACTTTCTTCCTTGGCATTTTTCTCCTCCCTCATTTTTTGTCTCAGAAGCAAGATATGTTGAGTGGCATAACTTGATTTATGCTCCTTTAATACAAGAAATATCAGCAGACCTAGCAGAATGTATGGATTTTCTTTTATCCTTAACTGAGCACATAATATGTTAGCAAAATGAACATACACAATTCTCAGCCTACTGAATTTCTCTCACATTTTTCAAATGACTTTACCTAACACTTTCTGCAATCCTCTAAAATAACATCTTGTTGTAGTTTATTTGTAAAATTATCTACGCTGTAGTAATGTTACAAATGCTACAGTAAAAGATGTGGAGAAAGTAAAGGAATTGAAGGAATGGATGCAAGAGTAATGTTTATGGTGCACACTGAGATAGCTTTTGATGGAAGATGCTGTAAAAGTGCAAAGCTCTATTATTATTGTTATTATTTCTTTGTTATAGGTGGTTACCAGACAGATCTATGATTGGGTGAATTAAACTCAAATAAAAGCAAGGAGCGATTTCAGCTATTCCTTACTTAATCCTATAACCAGTCAATTGATATCTTAATATATATTGCTGCTACTCCTGGCCAGGAAGTCAAGGAAGGAGATAAGGTATTATTGGTTTTATCTGTTGTGCATCTTACATAGAGGGCAAATCCAGTTTCTCTTTTGCATGGACAGATCTTGATATTTAGCTGGGGTCCTCTGTTCTCTCAAAGCTTTAATTTTGTGGTAGAAGCATCCAGATATAGAAATTTGGAGCTAGGATATAGCAAAATAGCCTAACTGAAGGTGGGCAAGAAATAGCCCATTACTTTCAAGTAGAATATGCTTATGCATTTTTTCCTGGCACAGAAAAAAAAAAAAAAAAAAAAGAGGCATGGGATTAAGTATGCATCTTGTTTTCTATGCTAAAGTGGAATATAGGATAGATCTGACTGATCTTCATGGCATCTACATGAACAATGGTTTACAAAATTAAATTGCTTCTAATATAAAGAGATTGAAAGCTGGTCTGACACAGACTGTTATAACGCTCTTCATGTCACTGTGTCTTTTTGCTGACCTTAGCCTGCCAGAAACACATAATCCATCCCTTCCAATCACAAAACTGAAGAATTTTTTTTAATGACATCTGCTGTTTATTTGCTTTGCTTTCTGGCTTCTGGGCTTTCCCTGCAAAGCTAAGTCATACTTCTAAGCATGTCTTCAAATGCTGATGCTTCTTTAGCCACAGACTCTAGACAACACCAGTAATACAGAAATCCTCATGTAGTCCTTTGACTCTGGCACCTGCAGCTTTAGCAGAAAAACTTATCTGCATGATAAACTTTCTGCAAGTTTTATCAGTGAGGATCTGATTGAACAGTACTGCAAGATCTTTGGATAACGCCTAAGTGATACCAGCAACTTCTGTAATTCAACTTTCTGTGGCAGGCAAAGTGTTAAATCACTACATTTCATCCTCTTCAGAGCCCCCGCCCCTGTGGCACCTCTCTCTCTAAGAGTGAATATTTGTCTGGTAGAGTTAGGGTCAAATCCCACGGTTTTGCTATATTCTAGCCCCAAACTTCCATATCCTGATGCGTCCCACCACAGGGTTCCTCCTTCTCTGAAGGGCTGCAGCCATGACGGACAGCCCATCCTCCTGGCCAGGAGCAGGCCCTCGGTTTCTGAGGCTTGTAGCTGGTTTCTGAAGGAAGGCTGAGGTGATCCCAGGTTTCCCATCTCCTGAGAGATCCTCAGGACAGGCCCATGCGGCCTTGTCCCCTGCAGGCTGTTTGTTGTGGGCCAGGTGGGAGCTGCAGCACAGGCCCAAGCATGGAGGGCACATCTCCTTTTGGCGCGGTTCGGCCCATGGAGCTGAATTTGGGGCGTATATAAATATAACCATCCTCTACCTTCCTTTCCCATCCCTTTCAGAATAGACTAGATTGAACCAGACCATTGAGACAACAAAAACCCAACCAGGAGCAATAGCAAAGAGTGAAAAAAAAAAGAGGAAAAAAGGAATCAAAAACCAACCATCCCCTTCCATCTCTCCCAAACCACCCTTTTTGCCATGAACAAAAAACCACTAGCCTCACTCAAATTCATTTTTGGTAATAACAACCCCAGAAATTTGCATCTGGGCTAACAATGTGTGTAGCGCATGTTAGCCCAGTGTGATTTCAAATTGGCAAGTTAGAGCAACCCTCTGGAAAACCAGGATTTACAAGGGAAATGCTGACAAACACTTAACTGCGGTGGCACTTGCTCTATACTATATAACGCGTAAAACAGCGCGACGGAACATAAGTCTCGCCTAATTATTGAAAATATTTGGGGGCTGCCTTGTGGTAAAAACACTCGTTTTGATCTTGCACGGCAGATCATTTTTGCTCTCAAATTTTGTTCTGAGCCACCTATCTTTAGACCAGAAGCTGCGCAGTATATGGGTTTTTGGGATGGAAATGTAGACTAAGAGGAATTTCAGGGCTGTATGGACTTGTGCAATACCATATTATTGCACGAGCTAAAAACCACTGGTGAGAGGTAATAACCATTTGTCAGAGGCAGCGTGGAGGGCTGCATTATAACCCTTTGTGTGTATGTGTTTGTGTGTACCCTTTATAAAGCAATCGGACACCTTCCAATCTCCAAACACCTGATAATGTTAAAGTTTATTTTATCGCAGCAAGGTTATATCTTCTTTCAGCTTCGCACTGACCCTAGGAAGAAAAGGAATAATGGATCGGGAACCTATTATCACTATTCTGTGTTAAACAGCCAAGTAAAGGGCAAATATAGTTCTGTGGTGGAATCAATCACAGAGCCCATCAGTGCAAATGACCCTCCTGGCCCCCTCCTTCTTCCCCGTGCCTAAGAATTTGCCATATTCAATCTTTAGGCTCTGAACCCAAATGCCCTTTGCAAGTGAATTTATGATCACTTCATCACGCTGTCTATTAGCTCACTTTCTAACAAATAGGATTGAGAAATATATGGCAGCAACTGCAACGGCACATTTCCAACTAATGGTTAAAATGTCAGGGTAATAACGTACAAGAGCGGCTGCCCCCGCGCACAAAACCCGGGGTGGCTTTGCAAGGGCTGTCGCCATGCCGCTCCAGTTAAAGACTTGCAAGCCTCCTTCTTCCCTTTGCAGGGCTGCAGCTTGGAAGCTGCTGCATCTCATCAGGGCTCGCTCTGCCAGTGCTGCACTGTACTTCATTAGGCAGCTCTATTTAATGGTTTCAACAAAAGCCATCATTTTAGCCCAACTGCCTTGACTAAATTAAAATTTCCAATCTCTGTTTTAGTGTTCTGCAACTGATGTATACATAAGCAAAACTGGTCAACATCTGCCAGGGGGTTGGCCAAAAGTTCTGTAAAGATGTACTTCACATTTCTGAAGCATGTGCAAAGTAACAACGTACTTATCCTCCTGAGGGCTCTCATGATTTTACTTCACCATTTGTTCAGACACACTTTAGCAGCATATAAGCCATACAGTTGATTCTCCCCTTGGTTGCAGTTTTATCTGTAGTGTCATTTTGAGTAATTGGGGTATGGTAGCTGATCAACTTTCAGGTTTCTCATTGGCAGAAAGGGACTGTATTGGCACCAAGAAAGAATATGATGGGTCCTCTCGGTGCCTGAGCAAGTGTCCCTCTTTTGCACTTGGCTACCCAAGGCCATTAGAAAATAAGCTTAATAAAGCAACTCAGTGTATACATCTTAACTATTCCCAGCCAAGGGGATGCAGCTATAGAAGAAATATTTTAAACCAATATGAAAGATGGTAAATGTACATATTTAGTCAGTGATCTGTGAAAGTTTTTGAATTAGTTTTTAAAGCTTTGTTAAGACCAGAACGCACAGATGTTGAAAACAAGTTCAGATGTAGCGACAGATGGTATTTGATTATGAAGCAGACTGTTCATATAATACAAAGATGCTGCTTCTGCCATACACAAGTAACTGCAGAGAGTGCAGTAGAAATTTTGGAAGGCAGAGCAGTTCAAGAGGTTCTTTGTGCAGCAATAACTTTCACGTTTTTCCAGCAGTGCTAGAATTGGGATAATTTCCTTTCTTTCGCAGTCAACACCCTTGTTTCTCCCCCCCTTTTTTTCTCCCCCTCTCCTCTGTTATATAGCTATCTTGCACTTTTCTACTCTCTTTCCAGGTCATTCTTAATCAGACTGAAGATGAATATACTTCATTTATATTTACAAAGGAATTAAGTTCCTTAAGGTTAATAACAGCAATAATTACACTATATTACAGATATTGTATACTTTAAACAAAGGAAAAAAAAGCATACAGCTGAAAATTTCGGACAAATCCTGAATTTTCCTCCTCCTGTAACTCAGCACCTAGAGCCATGGAGCAGTTACCTGACTTGGTGACTGGGTCTGGTATCCATGCCTGGTGTGAAAAATACCGTGCTACCCACCACGTCCGTTCCCTTCCCTCCCTCCAAGGGACACCAGAGTGCTGCTGATAACTGGAAGTATTGATGGTTCGAGGACGTGGATGGCTTGAGGACCCCCCTATCCCTGTGTTATTGCCCTGTTCTGCCCGGGGGCACGTATCAGACCTGTGGCAGCCTGTGCAAACCCAGCACAGGCTCTGTGGCCGGCGGGATGCAGAGCGTGCCAGAAAGCGACATTCCCGTTAGGAAATAAAGCTGGGATACAGGTTGCACAACTGGAAACGGGGGCGCTGCGAAGGCCGGGGTGAAGCCCTTGCTGCGGCCGTTAACGAGTAACCGCGGGTGTTAATGAGTAACGTGGCGGGCTGGCACCACCAGCACCCACGGGGACCTGGCGAGCTGGGCAGGCAAACGGCCTCGGCGATCAAGGGGCTCGAGGTTGCCCTTCTGATACTCAATACACACTGATGCTCCCCCAAAACACCGTGTTTTTATGGGAACTGGCATAGTGCTAATGCATAGTTTGCGCAGTGGCATTGTGAGTTTTATTTTGCACTATTTCCCTTGGTTTTAAATGCACGCTTTGTATTTGGATAAGTTCGGAATGTGCCCCTTGAACTGGGCAGCCTCGAGCTTGGAGGCTGCTTGCAGGCTCAGCCCAGCCCAGGATGCCCGTTTTCACTTGCCTAGACCTCACACAGCCTTTGGAATCCACTCTACATACCCGGGAGCTTCCCTTAAATATGCCGACAACTTTCCCCACGCATGGAGAGCGGGTCAGGCTCCGGCGTGAGCGGCCGCTGTTCAGCCCAAGGCAGGCGACCGTGTCGTCCCCGAGATGGGCATTTTTGGAGGCTTGTGTCCGTTCCTGGGAAATTGTTAACCATGGAAAAAAAAGCGCACCCCCCCACTTCGGGGAAATCTGGGCTCGGGGTTTTCACTGGAGCTTCATCTCTTCCTTTAAAAACTCTGACCAAATTATTGAGCTGATAAGCGATTCCCCTTGGTTTTACATGTGCTGGCATGAGTTATCCTTGAGTGCTGCATATTAGGGTTGTTTTGTACTAAAAGGTGTTAAACACTTGTAATAAATATTTTTCCTTATTTCCCCTAGGACACAGTTCCATCTCTGGTTGGTGAAGCATAAAAAAGAGCTGTCATGCCCAGTTTTAATAGGCAATAGGATTTCAAGCCCCCAGAGTTGTTTCACAGTCTGGCAGTGGCCGTAATGAAACTGGCCACTGTTGCCACAAGACTTTTCCTCTCATGTGTTCTCCCCTGTTACCTCCCACAGCTGCCTGACTGGCAGGTCTCATGCAAGCTGCAAACATATTTACATTGGAGCTGGTAGCATTTCTTTAGCTATCTGTGTTCTGTGGCAGTGGCCGTATTTTTTTTTTTTTTCCTTTTCTTTCTTGCCCTTTTTTTTTTTTTTAACTTGCCTAGCTAGGGACTCAAACTAAGGTCTCATTTTAAAGGATAAAATGAAACTGCACACGCAATTAACTGCCTTTGCATGTGAACAGCAGTTCATGCTCATGTGTTCTGTTGTGAAGCAAATAGCTTGTTTATTTGTTTGGTCTTTTCACACCGACTCCCAAATAAATGGGAAAGTACCACGATTCGCTTGCCCAGGATTTATTCATGGCAAATAATCACGTTCTCCCAGGCTCTGGGCAGAGCAAGGTGGTGGGGGACCCTTCTTTGCACAGGGGCCAGTGTCACACTGCTCTGCAGCTCTGCAAACAGGTGGAGTAAGAGGAATTTATTTGGAGGTTTAAAGAAATAAATAAATATGTAGATAAAATGCACCTCCATGACCTCTCCGAGGTCTCTGCACGTTAGCAATATTAATAAGTTGTGCGTGACGGTTAGCAGCATAACAACGGATGGATTTTTCTGCACCCATCAATCGATCAAGCTTAATAAGCAGCTTCTCCCAATGCCCCTGCCCCGCTTTTTTCTTGAAAATCTGGAAAAAGAGGCAGGCTCGAGACCAGCCCTGGGGCTCAGCAGACTTGGCCCAGGCAGGGAAACACCCCCGCGCCCCCCTTCCTTTTATCTTGCCATTCTGTCACCACCATGGGAGCTTTCCATCACCATTAAGCAACAAACTTCAGCTAAGATTTAATTTGCTTTCTGTATCGTAGCCTTCAAATAAACACAGCGCCATATTTTAAAACCGAATCGGATTAATCTTCTCGGAGAAACACCGCGACCCGTTGCAACGAGCGACTGCGTCGCTTGCCGTTATTTCCTCAATGCAGTCGCAAGCTGCAACTCGCCACTCAGTTCCCTTTCCTTCCTAACAAAGAGGAAAGACTGGATCAGAAGGGATCATCTCCATAGAAATTGTGTTGGCACAACCTGGGCTGGGCATAAATAAGGGTACAGACCAAGAAAACGAGAGCAATTAACTCTTTCAGGCGCTCCCAGGCACAAAATGCAGCATTTTACCTTCTGTTTCTCAGTAATTTGTCATGAAAAAGCTCTCCATTTCCTAGTGATTTATCAGTAATACAAGACTGCTGTGTATGTCTTGGTCAGAGATGATTCATGTCTTCCTGTTTTAAAGCTAGAACGTAGCATATTCCTTATTGTGAAAATTCCAGGTATTCAGGGAGTAGGATTTCCAAGCACAGATGGCCAGATCTGCAAAATTTGGATCATTTCAGGGTGCTTGAAGCCTGGGAAAGTTGATTTGGCCCTTTGCAGTGACAGGGACTACTTGCCAAGTTCCAGTCTAGCTCTGAACTCCTGCAGTATTCCGGGGTGCCAAAAGCTAGGATTTCTTGTTTCGAGCTCTGTGTGCCTTCGGCTGCAGGGCAAGATGGCAAATAGTGTCTTGCAGTTCACAGAACAAGCACATTTGAGAGGAAAAACTGATCAGGGCATAGAAGGAGCTGCTCGTAGAAGGGCAGAATGGAAATACCAGTGACTCACGCAGCTCCTTCCTTTTGGCCATTACCTGGGCACCTGGCGATGAGCTTCCTCCCTCTTTCTCTGCTTAATTCCTGCTAGGCTAGCACAAAAATGAGCCGTCTGCATCACCCCTGGCTTCTTTAGTGAGCCTGGCCTGGGCTGACTCTCCTCATCCGCTCTTATAACGCCCTTCTGATAAGGGAAGCATATGACATGGCCTGGGTTTCAGATATTTTGACCAGAAAATGCTTCTGGTAGGTTGGATTCGTAACATGAATGGATGTGAACAAAGACGGGGAATTTTTGTGCAGTGAAAGCAACAAAAGATCTTGCTGCTAAAGAACTGTTATTTTTGTACATGCACCTGTATTGCCTTCCATGGACTTCCTTTTCACCTGGCATTAACGTGGCCCAGCAAATGCAACTCCAGTTGTATGAGAAGAAAGAGAGTTTCAATAGCTGTTGCGGAGGCAAAGTGTTTATTTGGGTCCTGCAATGTAGCTAAAGCTGGATTCAGGCCCCAGCTCAGCAGGACAGTTTTTTGAGCAATATCAGTGAAGACTGAAAATAAGTGACCTCAAATAAAAACATATTTTTAACATACTCCTCTTCAAAATCAGAAAATTCTTGCACAATTTTCTGATCCAAATAAGCTACCATCTTACTGCCATCTGCATCGGTTCTAAGCCAAAAGATACCGTTCGATCTGAAACGCAGGCAATATTCACATCAGCAGTTCATTCAACCTCAATAATTTAAGATGTGCATGGGACAGGAGAAATAGTGAAGGACTAGAGAAAAACAAAGAAGGAATGAGGTGTTTGGAGGCAATGTGAGAGTGTGGTTACACACAAAGCCAATGGTTATCCAGTTTGAAAGGAAAGTGGTCCAGGAAGGAGTGTTAGGCTGAAAGAAATAGAAAAGGTTTCCTGGCTGCTACGTTAGCAAGGGCAAACGGGTAAGAGGAGCAAATGTGAACCATGGCAAAACAAATATGCCTCTAGGTTCAACTAACTTGTGGAACTCATTGCTGCAGGATGCCAAGTGGCAGGTCTATGCAGGAAATGATTAAACATCATGAATGAAGGTACTTTCTAGCTCATTTTGGCTGCATTTAATTTAGAGGGCTCTCCAAGCTTCAGAGATAACACGCCTCCTGCAGAGAGCTCCTCCTTGTTGGAGAGACCATTGCGAAATAACATTCATTATCTTAACCTGTGCTGGAGGTAGGACGCTGGATTAGATAAATCATTATATTCATTTTGCAAGAGGGCTGGCAGTTTCATTAATAAATAATTCAAACTAAGGGGAAAAGGAGAACCTTTGGAGGACTACCGTCTTGGGCATGGCCCGACCGCAGCAGAGAGCTGCCAGCGATCCACCTTTCGATACGGAGTTAAATCCGCTCTTGGAAAGAAATATAAACCATGGCAATGAGCTTGTAATTTATATTTTATTTTGCACAAGCTTGCATATATACTGCACATACATTCAGTTTAGAGAAGATGGAAGGCACACAAGGCAATTGAACTACTGTATCCTTTAAGTGGTACAAAGCAAAAAGGTAAAAGTCTGGATAGTATACAAAAGCTTTAAACACACAAAATAAAATCCACCCCCCCCAAAAAAAACATTTTTTTTCCTGTGTTTATCTTAAATTTAGTAGCTGCCAAGCTAGAATTGTAACTTTTTTTTCAATCAATTGTCTACTGCACCTTTTTTTTTTTTTAAACGGACAGGGGAGTCTTATTGTTTTATCTTGTCATCAATTAATATTACAGTACATCCTTGGTAATACAAAATTGTACACCTTCATCAAATAAATTAGGATAAATTAAACCAATAAATTATGCAAAGTCTTCAGAACAATAGACAACAACAAAAAATCCACAGTTGAAATTGCCTCTAGCTAAAAAATAAAATAAAAAAAATCAAAAATCGACTTTATCAGTTCAGTTATTGTACTATCTTCAAATTAAAGGGTCTTTATTACAAAAAAAGAGCTTAATAATGCTATTTACAACATATTGCTAAATAATATAAAGGCAGTGTTTTGTCACTTTTGTAACTATATACATATGAGTAATGGCTGGGACAATATCAGTTTAAACCTTAACCTTTGACTCTTCTGGGCAGCATTAAAACCAGCCTAAAGAGATTTCTTTTTTTTTTTTTTTCTTTTTCAGTTTCTTACACACTATATGGTAATGAGATGGCTATTGTGTTTGTCTAGTATTTTACTCGAGTGGTACAATTAATGCAGAAAGGGTGGGTTTTAGAGAACATGTAAGCTCGCTGTTTCTTCTAGATTTGTTTCTACATATCCCAGAATATTCGTGCATTTGGAAGGTGGCTGCTGAGGGAGAGAGGTGACTGTGGCTCAGATGAAAAGACTAAGTAAAGTCAAAGTGCCACCACCTTTCATACACTAAAAAGGATATTCCTAAGAAGATACAAAGGTTAAATACCAGTTTTCATCCCAGCTCTAAATATGAGCATTTTTAGCTTCAGTTTATAGATGGTTTACAACCAACAGTTCTACAGAAAACAAAATTGCATTTCCTTCAACAGAACATTTAAGTGCAATACAGTAACTGCTTACTCATATAAACCAGTTACATTCCTTAAGGGGAGCTTTTTGAAAACAATGCTTATTGGAATTTTCAAACACAGAGTTGGTACCAGAAGGAAACATTTGCACTATTCACACCAATGATTACTATATAATACACATGGCAAATATAGTTTTTGCTTTCACTTCTCATGTACAGTGCTCATTTTGGGGGTTTTGTAAACCACTTTCCATTTTTATATATATATATATCTTTCTGTATATATATATATATATATATGTATAATCTTTCATTGCTGCTGGTGAAAATCCTATCTTTAAAGCCACAAAATCTTCACCTTTATTTCTTAATTAATATTAACCTGTGGAAAAAAAAACATTTTTCTATTAACTGACTTCATATACATAGAAAAAATTCTGCAATTTTACAGAAACTGTATTACCCATTCCCTTGACATCTGATGAAAGAGACTTAACTTTCAGAAGTAGAGAGCTGGATTTTCAAGAATGCTTTCAACTATCTATACAGTTACTGTAGTGTTTCTTATAAATTCAACAGATGTTTTCAGAATGTAGTTATTAAAATCTTATGTCTTTATGCAAGAACAGCCTTAAGGTTGAATATTTACATTGCTTTATAAAAGTTCCCCTCGATTTTCAATGTTCACCCACATACCTGGTACAGTAACAAAGATTCTGCAAACTTAAAACACTTTAATTAAATAATACTCAGAGGCACAAAGCAAACCTCAGGAATACATGGGTGAACACTTTCTTAAATAATTACTACATTCTAACATCTTCCACGTGTTTACCATTAAATGTGAAACGTTCCCATTAAACAACCAGAGATACAGTAAGAATTAAATGTTTTGTAGTTTCAAATAGAACATTCTTTTCACAAAACATAACAAATGTCTAAAATAGGTTCTTAATCTAGATAGGAAAAAGGTAAGCTTTTCACTTCATACGCATATTTTGTGTGTGTGTTTCTGTGTGTGTGTATATATATATATACATACGCACACACGTAACTTGTCTTTGTGTGTGTTAACACTATATGTATATGTATATACACATATACCACGTATGAAATATTGCTTCTATACTACTTTTCATCAAGCTAAGAAAACACAAGATTTGCACCACAGTTACAAAAAATTGGCTTCTACAAGAATTTTCAAAACTTGAATGCTGCTCAAACAATTGAGAAAAAATAATTTGCATTATCAAACTGTTCTAAAAATTCTCTTCTTCAAAAACGTATTCTCCTGCTTTGTTTTTTTTTTAATTTTTAAAAAGACATAAAATATGCATAGCTATCAACATTATGTCAAACAGCCAGAAAAAAAATAGTGTTTATTGCAGCTGTAGTAATTGAAAAATAAAGTTTAAAAGATGAAAATTGTAAGCCACAGAAGGCACAAGAACAATTGTACTTGTGGGGGAAAAACTGGTATTTTGAAGGATTTTTTATCCTTCCGCTGGTGCATTTAAGGTCTAGGCACAGACTATAACCTCAAGTTTATATGCAGAAATAAATCTGAACTAGCACTGAATGAATGGCAACATGGGATTTCTACATGGATTTTGAAATTCTTT
>NW_010577255.1:262231-277231 GCF_000705375.1 Tinamus guttatus | reverse complement strand
ACTCTGTATCATATTTTACAAAGCTTCAAAAGAACAATGTCCTGTTGAGTGAAATTCAGTAGCATTCTGTAAACATTAATTTAAGGAAATCAATAGGCTCTGTGAGCTAAAGCCATATTGCAAGATAAACTGGCTGGAGTGCTACTTTGTCAAACAGATTTTAGTTTTCTCGGCTAGATAAAGACGGTTTCAAAATGGGGTAACGTGTTGCAACCAAGGTTTGAAAACTATGTGGCCTTCAAACAGTCTGCTTGTTCCTACTACAAAGCTGGATAAACATACTTTAAAAATGATAAGATTGAGTCAGGATTGATTTTACTTTCAAATTTTATATAAAGTAGAATTCTTGGTGAGTGTTTGTTTGGATTTTTTTGATCCTAATTATGAGTAGAAATAAACAAGTGCCGTGCAGACAGCTCAAGATGTCAGTCTGCCAGGAGAGGTTAGATTATCCAGATGCAATGTCTTTTTTTTTTTCACAATTGTAGGACTTCATGGATTTAAAAAATCTTTATTCATGTTGACCCGGTGGGCAACAAGTCGCCTTGCCAAATAGGAAAGCCAAAATCTCTAGTGGACTTGGGATCAGAGGTCTTCAGCTGGTGAAGGCTGCTCACGTTGCAGAGCGCAAGGTCGTGGTAATGGGAGGTAAACAGGTTGGAAGGGGTGAGGGGGGAAGGCCAGATCACTCTTCTAGCTGGATCATCTATACAGTGGCAGCAGAGAGGGACACTGCAGGGAGCCTCTTAACCCAAAGATAAGGTGCACGCAGCATCTATTTTACGTCAAGCAATGGAGAACCTCTCCAGGATGGAGAGCGAGTCTCATGTCAGGGGAGCAGTCTCACTATGTGCACCTTCAAGTCAGAACATTTCTACAATGGGCGCACGTCAGCCCAGACCCGCGCAGACACAGAGGATGATTCAGGGGAAGTATTTCTTTCGAGGAAACCTAACACAAGGCATGAACTGGATGAGCACAAACACCCCCTGTCCCCAAAATTGCCATCATGGCAGTGCTGGGGGATGCAGCGAGGCATCAAACCCCTGCGAGGCTCAAGGGGAGGCTGACGACACTGCCACCAGCATCCCCTCAGATGCACCCCTGGGCTTGCAGAGGCTCGAGACCCCTACGAGGATGAAAGGAGCCGTGTGGCAGAGCTGGGGACCCTTGAACCAGAAGAGGATCCCTCTGTTCCCTGGCCCTCTGCAGCCCAGGGCCTTGTGCAATTTGCAGCTGCAGGTACAGATTTGCTGCTGTTTCCAAGAAAGCCCTGCCAGAGCAGCTCTGCCCTACAGCTGCTTTCCCTGGGTTCTCAAGGGCACCGTGTGCAGCCCCTTCCTGGCTCCTCACACGTTTTCCCAGGCCACCACCTCCCTTCCCACACATGCACACACACATACGTGCACACAGACCCGCACACACGTGTACTCTCTTTCCCCGAGCACGGCGAGCTGCTGCGTGGGACCATCTTTGTGCTGCGAGTTGGTGTGGCAGCATATCAAGCAGGAGACTTTGGCTTCCACACAGAATTTGGAGGCAGGTTTTGGAGTAAGTTGCTACACTTTTTGGCGCGAAAGCCATGGCAGCATATGGCCCAATGTTCTCAGTTTAAGTCTGACACTTAACATTATTTAACAGTTTCTGTGTTAGGTGCTTTATAAGGTAAAGGAAATTAACAATTTTCAGCTAATTAGATCACTCAATTGGCTGAACATCCTGGACACCTCTTAGAAAAAAAACAGGTTGGCTCAGGCAATGGAAAGGCTAATGCCTCTTCCATTATCACTTATGAAGAGAGGGAAATAGTTGGAAAGGATGCTTTTATTTTAAAAACACAAGTGAGAAATACCTCAACTGTTGGACACTTCAGTGAATACGCTTTTCTCCTAACCACCATCCTACTAGAGAGCGGGGCGCTAATTTGCCCGCTGCGTGCGCATCCATCTCCTTGACCGCGACCGCGGCTCCCCGGCGCCGCCGCGCTCTGCCTACCTGCTGGCCCCGAGTTTGCTCTCACAGCACTCGCTGCAAGGATGAACAAATATCGCTGCAATTAAGAGGCACATTTTTTGGAAGGGGAGAAAGAGGGGCAAGCAGTTGGACCACAGGTTGGTCTGCTCTCCTCTGAGGCCCTGACAGGTCTCAGAGCTACATGAAGAGGAGGCCACTCTGTGGAGGCAGCACCCACAACACAGTGCTGAGCCTCGCGGTTAGGAAAGCAAAGAGCACTAGCCCAAGCCAAGCTCAAAAGTGAAAAATTAGGCAAACAAGAGAGGCTTCTTATTGCATTCATTGTTACACTGGAGCTTTTCTACTCTTTGTAAGCTACTGCTGAAACACAAAGCTGGAAAACACTTGCCCTCAAATGATTTAAGAACGCATTTTAAAAGTGTTTGTCTGAGATGAAGCTCAGATCCCTCATCCCTTGTGTAGGGTTTGGGGCACTAGCAATCTACTGCTGGCTTACTATTATCTCCTCCGCCAAGCTCACAATGAGGAGAGAGAATGGCATGGCTCTTATAAGGAAAAAAATTGACAGAGGGGTTGCTGAGAGGTCTGATAATATCAGGGAAGTGAAAGTGGTAGTGCAGTGAAAATGGATACTGCGTGATACATTAGATTTAATCACTTGCATTTCAATTAAGCTTTCCCACAAATAAAGATTCTGCAGTGCCTTGCCGGCTCCCTGCACGGCCAGCGCGCCGAGCGCGCAGCCAGCGCCGCGCGCCCCAGCTGGGTGCACACGACGGAGCGTCCAGCGCCTCTCCCGGCCGAGGCTCCCCTCCGCGCGTCCCTCCGGGTGTGCCAGGGCTCGCTTCCCGCTCGGCAGGAGGAGCGAGGCACCTCGCGGCGCGCGCCGCTGCTTCGCCCGCGGCCGGGAGGGTCCCTGTCCTGGGACCGCGGTGCCCTTCGTGCGAAGGATGAGCATCGCCGACACACAGCTGCTCTCTGGTGCAAGCAGCATGACCTGAGCGTGGCAGTTTCAAGCAGGCAGCTTGCTATGAATTCGGAGCAGAGCCATGTTAAATAAAAAGACTTTTCTTTCACAGTTTCTTTTGGCTTTTGCACGTGAGATTTACTTCTCCCCTTTCCTCATGCTCAAAAATGATCAATAGCATTTTACTGGGGAGATGATTATCAAGTTTCCCTGCCCGCTATCATGATGAATTAGGACTGCGTGAGATGTAGAGGCTTCTAATGGAAACTCTGATTGCCCTTAACACTTTGCATTGCCAATGGCACTGCTGCAGTATGGAAAAATCACTAGGGTTCCTGAGGCTTATGATGGTTGGGGATTTAGTATCCGCTGGGGAATATAAGAAAGAATCCCGGGAGGGGCCACTCACACCCAAGACACTGTCTCACTCCAAAACTGAAGGAGAAATAAAACTCATGCACGCAAAAATAGTCTAACTTTAAGTCAGTCCCGCTGCGGTGAAACACAATCTGCTCCAAGAGGCTGCTTACAATGCCAAGTGGCACATCACGCACTCCAAATTCTGGCAGGTACCACAGAGAGGCACCCACAAAACACCTGTCCAGAAAAGTAAGTCTGAGGATGACCCCCCAGTTCTGGCTCTGCTGCAGGAAGAGCAGGGTGGTTATTGCCAGACTCTTGATAGATTAGCCAGGCAGGAATCCACCATATTCCTTATAAAGGCCAGGAGCGAAGCCCAAACTTTGAGGAGCAGGTACCCTTTCACCAGCAGTAAGTCCTCCACTCTCCTGGTTTATTTCTGTGACTACGAGAACTGGTCAGGCAGAACCTGCTGGACCACAGATATGCAAGGGAAATATTTTGTGGAGTTTATAGCGCATAGTGATCTTTTTTTTTTTAACCTTCAGCAGAACTTGGTCCTGTAGATGAACCGTTAACACTATACTAGAAGTGACAGTTAAAAGCTTATATATCTAAAGCACATCTTATAACATAAACATAAAATCTCACGGCACTGAGTAAACATTTATAATTGGTTCTTGTTCACTCTTCCCACCTCTCCGCATTGCAGTCACCCTTGTTGCCTGTGCCTGGCTCTTGAAAGGCTGCGACTGTTAATGCAGCGCCTTTTTCGTGCTCAGTGTGTGTGTTGGGTGCAGAGGGGGGAGCGAGGAGCGAGGTGGACGAGAGGGATGGGAAGCAGGTGGTATTTAATCAGTCTGGCAGGGAAACAGCCTGTCGCTGGGGTCCTTCTGGGGGTGGTATGAAGGTGGCAAGCATGCCCTCTGGCACTGCGAGGCCTCCTTTCCTCTTCCCTGTCACACAGGGCAGAGGCAGGGGACGGGGAAGGAAACGGTGCACGGTTGTGCACCGGGCCATCGCGAATGAAGCCAGCTGCCCCATCCCAGGCTCCTCCCAACGAAAGCAAGCATCCCTGGGCATCCAGAGCCCATTGTGGTGGCATGAGCTGCACCAGTCACTCCATTCTGAGCTGAGTGGCTGGCCAACATCCCGTTATAAGCCTCAGTGTGGGACCTGACTGGGACTGGTGAGCCTTGCAAGACCTTGAAGACATCTTCAATCATACTGGATGGAGCTGCCTTTCGCTAGATTCCTCTTTATCCTTTGCAGAAGGAAACAATTCCAGACTGTGCTGGATGAGATAAGCTCGAGGCTGGGCCTCATTTGGTGGAGCCAGCCCCCTCCTCAATTTCTTGAGATAAGTCATTTCACTTTCTCCCTGAACATGGATATTTGGCAGTGAAAGGGCATTTCATCTCTTCCATGTTCACTTCCCTTCTCTCCGCTAAAAACTTTCTGAACACTTCTGCTTTAAATGTATTTATGTGTCTATGTCATCACTTCCCCGAAAGTCCCAATCAATGAAGTCGTCTTTCTGCTTAGCAACAGAGTTCATGCCACCCGGGTGCGCTACTCTCGACACAGGCTCTCCATTAAGTACAGAAGCAAGTTCAAGGCCACACGTTTGACATTTCAACTCTTTCAGTGGCCTGGGCTACTACCTGGCCGTGGTTTCTTCTGCCAGCACATTTCCCACAGAGCCTTGAAACCTCCCCCGTCCGGAAGGCGGTTCATGAGTCCCTCAGGTGGCACCCTGAAATGAGGCAGCACCGGCCTGCGCAACTTCCCCTCTGCAGATAAGCACCATGAACCTTGCCCCTTGCAGGCCTGCAGGGAGAATTCATCTCCAACATGCTGATTACCCTCGGCCGGCTCCTCCTGCTGTCCTTCTCTCCCTCCACCCCCACGCTTTTGCTTTCATGGGTCAGGGAGACACTGGGTTCTTTTTCTGCACTAGAAAAATGTGGCAATACTCTAGGACTGCCGGGGATGGGGTCCATGTAAACATGGAAATCGATCCAGCACTCTGCTGAGGACTTTCTCGCTGTTGGGTTGAAGGATATCTCTTGACTTGATCTGCATGGCTATCTCTGCAGTAGTTCTGCCCCACCGTTACTTTGTCATGGTCCCAACAAAAGGCCTCTAAAGTTGAGACTCATCTTGCCGCTTGACAGAGTTTTGCCCCATAGATTCAGGTGTTGTTCAAAATAAAGTTATTTGTGAGCTCTAAGCTCATGTGAAAAGGCTCCTCTGCAAACTTGTGCTCCCCCTGCTTTCTCTCCCCAGTGATACTGCTTGTGGAAAAGGGCAATACTCCCAAAGCTGTATTAGAGAGCCACGCCAGCACAGGCAGTGATGGTGCAAAGTCTCTCGCATGGTTCCCAAAGTTAATGGTCTAAGCTGTGAAAGTTTGCTAAGTCACATTATCAGAGCCTGACTCCTGGATGCTTTAAAATGCATGGAAGAAAGGAAGAAAATAGTCAAACAGTGTTTTGCTTAAAGGTGACCTATTCAAAGTCTTAAAGGATGAACAGCTCTTTCTATATGACTGTTACTGAAGTCAGGAAAGTTTTTTTAAGAGTGGTAAGATGATACCATATAAAAATACAAACCATGTCCCCTCTACCCCAGACCTATGCACATTATAATTATGTGGCTCCAAACCCAGGTCTCCATTTGATTTTTCCTTTTAAAATAAAAAAAAAGATTTTTTTTCCAGTTAATATTCAACAAATACTCACATACTCGACTATATAATAATACAACAAAAGACAGCACTAGCTCTTTCACACCAGAATCTGCTCCCAAATTTAGTTTAGCATCACGTAGAACAGGCATGTAGTGGGGTGTCAAGAAAAAAATATTACAGAGTTAGCAGCTAACTCACTCGTTTAGGTCTGTCTGGTAGCATACGTGTATAGAACAGATAGATAAAGTTTAAAATATCTTTTTTTCCCTCAATTTTCACAATAGAGATTATTTTTACATATTCTAATGTGAAAAAGGAGTAAGAACACACTGCATATAAGAATTTTCGTTCAATTAGGTCTTGCTCAGAAAACACACTCCTCATTCACAAGATAGCACTGATTTCCAAGAGCTATGAATGAAAAATTTAGCTATATCATAAAAGAAATAAAAAAAAGTCTGAAGGGAACATGTGCATTAAATGGATGAGAGAATTCACGGCTCAGGGTTTTGGCTTTGAGTTTTTGGGGTTTTTTATTTTTTTTGGCAAACACCAAGTTTTAAAATGTTCCTGGGCATTGTAACTGGCTAGCTGGCTAGCTGATTAAAGGAACTCTTCCTATGCAGGATGATAGAAAATGCATTTAAGCTTGTGAGTGAAAAGACTGGCCTAACACGGGTTAAATTCACCTTGCTTCTCACTCCTCATCTAGGACTTTTTTTTTTTTTTTTTTTTGAGAAGGACGGACATCTGGAAATCAGTTTTACACAGAAAAACAGAAAACAGGGAAGAACTAGGAAGATGAATAAAGGCTCATCACAGACACAAAAGAACAGAGCAAAAAGAAGCTTGGATTTGGGTATTCTTGTCTGGCAAGGAGGCAGGCAGTAAGGCTAATGAAGCATTTGCGATATGGGACGTATGCCAGCGTAACAAAGAAGATGTGCATCAGCTCTGCAGATGTGCCAAAGCCCCCAGAGCAAAATAATGACATAATCACCATCAGTGTCACAGACCAGACTGTACACAAGGTGACATGGGAGAGAATAAATAAGAGTCTTTAGAGGCCTGTAGTACACACACGGGAAGGAATAGCCATTCCTCACAACTGCCACAAGAGAGTGGCGAGATGTTGGGCATAATGTGTGCAGCTAGCAAAAGAAATCTTGAATTGTGCGAGGATTACGCACTATAAATTGGTGCTTCTCTCCATCTCCAGTTGACGTTTCAATTCCCACCACCCCTTGTTGAATGCAAAATGAAATGGCAGTAGGAGCCGGAAGAGTTTGCCAAGTTTTGGTTTGTTTTTGTTGGTTTGGTTTTTTATTTTCTTGGAAGGGGCTTGTTTTGTTCTAGAGGAGGATGGGGCAAAAAGGACGAGGAGCAGTAAATAATTACATTTAAAAAAAAAAACCCTCAAAGCAAAACACACCACACCAAAAAGCACACACAACCCTGCACTACTCAGCTCGAACGATCCTAGGATTCCCCCAAAGGAAAATTAGAAACAACCAAGGGCAAGTTTTGCTTTTTTGGGGGTGTGATTTCTGGTTTCCTGCTATTCATGAACGAAACTCAGAAAAATCCCACTAAAATATTTTTCTGCACTAAAAGACAAGATTAGTATTTTATTGATCAGTAATAAAACACCGCTTAGGGCAATTTAGTACTTAACATGTTATTTGCGGTGGGGAGTAATCTGAAAAGCTCTGAGTAGCCTTAAATCATTTAACAACAGCTCTCCCTGCGTAAAAGCAGGCGCTTGTCTCAGTACAGCTGTGTGATTTTGGGCTGTATTTTTTACACGACTTCTGTCAATTTTTAGAGGGAACATCTGCTGGATAAAGTAAAGCAACACTAAGAGCAATCCACAGGCCTATCCGGGAAGGCTGTGGCACAGGAGGAGATAGATCCAAGGCGCCAACAGGACTCGCGCGTAAGGACCGCTCAAGTACGTCATTGTTTGCAGGATCAGGCCCTACCAGAGGAGCTCAGAAGAACAAAGCACTTGGCTTCGCCAGTGTCCCTTTTCATTGCTTCTAATGAAAGATTCATAAGAATAACTTTAATTTTTTATGATTTTTTTTTTGCACTACGGTATTAGCTGCATCTACTTTGTACGTAATTTCTTCTTAAATACAGAAAACCTGCTCCAAAATGCCTGGCATAGCAACTTGATCAGTACAATAATTGATCCTGATTGTTGCTGCAGTCCTTCTTAACATTAAGAAAGTGAGGTGGAGCCCATAAAATATTTTTACACAATTATTCCTTCTCATTTCGAAGTGATTTGTTTATGAAGAATACAGGTAAAGTTCCGGAGGGGAAGGTGATGTTTTTTTTAAGATAAAAAAAATTACTAAAACCTCCCTAATTTGCTAGCTAAACCGTTCAGTGGAAGAATGATTATATTTGTTTTTTTTGGCTTCGCCCAATTAATTGGAGCGGTAACATAACGATTGTTAATAAACAGCCCTAATTTGACTATACTTCCTGCATATCTACTAACTGCACCGTATCTTTGTTTAGCATATCATCGGGGAAAACAAGGAGGCATGTATATAATTTTGTTCTGTTGTATATGAAGTTTAATAATTATGCCACAGAGGATTCTAAATTAATCACAGAAGGCCCAACAATATTAATAATCTGTTTAGCAAACTCCAGCTTCTTTGCACTTTGATGTTCCGAGCAGAGGCTGCACGAACTGTGGCAGCTTTTTAAATCGGGCAAGTGTTTGTTTCTGCTGAAGCTGATACCGATGTTTTCCTTTATGCTTTTTCTATTATCGGAGTGTGACCCCTCAAAGAAACCAAGAGATGAGCCAAGGCTTATTTGGGTGTGTTCTGAGGAAAGCTCCCAGATCGCATTTTTTATTTATTTACCAAGGTTTTGCTACAAGAATTTTTTTATCATTATAAAATTTTTATTATTATTATTATTTTTATTCCCCTGGATGAAAGAGAAGGGGCTCCGAGAAAGTTTTAAATTAGCTAAATCGGTCTGCGCAGCCCAGATGAAATAAACCCGCCAGTTTGAAAGGGCTGTTAGAACTTTTCTGGCCGTTTAATCCATAGATGGCTGAACACAATGATCCGTTCCACAGAAAGCTACAGCCACCACCAGCAGCTGTTAGAAGAGAGCTTGCTCCCTGCTCCTATTGATAACCCTTTGTGGAATGAAGAAAAAGAGCCGAGGGAAGGAGAACTGAATGTCAGACAATAGACATCGCTACACACACTGTCTCTGAACTTTCCTCATCTCTGAAGGACAATTAATTATGAAGGCCTTTGGGGTAGGTCGAAGCAAGGGAAAACCTACTGCTGGCCCAGCACTCCAGCCGCTATCTCTGTGTTTGTTAAATGGTCGTGCCTGTTGGGGAACCAGAGTAGCAGCCACCAAAATAGCCAATAGATCATTTAGGAAAAAAGAGAGCAAAAGATTTTTTTTTTTATGTGTGCCTGTCCTTGTATAATTCTATTCTCACTGTGAAATCATCCATACACAAAACACAAGGACATTTTTTTTTTTTTTAAGAAGAGCCACAGGGTAGGTTACAGTCAGAAACGGCCTCTCAGTGGTGTGTTAAAAAGGATGGTCTTTTCACCAAATCATTTCACAGAGGCAAAACAGACAAACACAAAGAGTTGAGACTTTTTCTCCTACATTAAATAGAGTAACTGATAAGGTCAGACATATGATACCTAAAGACATGAATCTGTGAACTCTTGAAGTCAAAGGACTTCTCTGTGCAAAGGAACAATCTTTCAAAGGAAATAGATCATAGAACTCCACTGAATCCCCTTTAAACTTTATGAAGCAGGAGGAGAAAAAGCTCTAAGTAGGGAAGCTTGACAGAAGAGCCTTGAACTATTTTCTGAAGGAAAGATGAGACCCTCCCTAGGCTGCCACAAAACATCTTTTTTTTTCTAAAGGCTCTTCTGAACTTTGATATGTGCCAAGACACCGCTATTGAAAGCTGTATAATTATGTGCTATAGCCACTGTAGAAAATGCTTTGTTCACCACAACAAAGAACAATAAGCAAAGTAAAGTGACATTACACTGTATCTTTTTCTTTAAGAATGTTGAGAAAGGTCAGGGTACGTTATAACTAATAAAGCTGTTGAGTAAGGAAGTTTAAAGTTGATCTTGCTGTGCTTAAATGTAACCCAATGACAAAAAGACAGAGGGAACTAAAATTGTAATGACATTAAAAATGGATCATATATCAATGTGCCAACTTCATTATACAAACACCTTGAATCCAAAGGACACAAACATAAAAATCGAGTGTAGCTTTGCGACTGTACTCCACTTGCCTCTAATAGCTTCCAACTACAACGTGCAGCTCAACTAACTGCACAAACTGATTAACAGGCATTAATTGACGCATGCGATGCACGAACCTTCTCCCGAAAGCCCTGGATTTTGTTACTGGATTTACAAATCGGGCTCATTTCCTGCGCAGTTTTCAAGGAAAGCTCTGCTGTTTCACAAGAGACTCCCTTCAAAATTTTCAAAAAACAAAAGACAGAATACGCCTGAGGGCATTGATTTTATTCCTTGAAACCAAGATTTTTAAGGAAAAAAAAGGAAAGAAATTTCACCCAGGCATATATGTTCCAATTTTTCCTTTTAGCAGGATCCCGACGGCAAGGCATCTTTTCGCCTACGCTCGCTATTCTCAAATTGCAAAATCAGTTTCATTTTCCTCGCTGCACACCATAGGACAGACTTTTTCTTTAAGACGGCTGAAAACAGCACTGAATCTCTGTAACAATAAAGCCCTTGAATGAGGAAGCATTCGGCCCAAGGGAAAGAAAAAAAAAAAAAAGAGAGAGAGAGAAAGAAAGAAAAAGGAGGGAATACTAAAATAAACAACTGTCCCATTGGCTGTACCTGCTTCCGGTACCATGAGAAGAACACAGACTGAACCTATGATCTTCGAGATGGAATTTAGCAAATTATTGACTTGATTTTCATTTCTGCTAAGGCCACTGAACACTGCTTTTGTGGTATAAAGCAATTTTAAGTGGCCGTAAATTCTACTTTACAGTGCCTGTATATTGCAAAACAAACAAAAACAAACAAACAGACAAAACCATGTTGAATGGCCTTAGTTTAAATAAGACTGAGGTCCAAAGGCTCCAACTCTCCTTTGATGAACACCAACTGAGCTCAGGACGAATCCTGCAGATGAAACTAGGGAAGAATATGGGTTCCTAGAATAAGCGCGCCTGTGACCAGCATTTTCAAGAGGCAGTAATTAAGGATCCCTTAATTTTTGGACGCACTGTTGGGCACACTTCGTCTTCAGGGAATGGACCGTCAAGGACTTACTGACAAAGTGGCTCTCATTAGCAGACTTCCAGTTGTGCATCCCAAAATGGAATCAGCCTAAAAACATCGTTGCTTCTGAAAATTCTGGCAGCCAACATCCATTCAAGCATTTGCAGGCCACTAATATGGCTAGGTTATTATTTGGTTTTATAGTTGGTGTGATTTGAAATGTTTTACCTAGTCTCATGGATCTTTGCGGGACTAATTCAAAGTGCCTTAAGTTAAACACCTTGCTAAGACTTGAGCACAACTGCTCTGAATTAAGTTTTCCCACAGTGTTACGGTTCCCTGCTGCCAAAAATAGAGCAAAAAACCTCCTTAAAAATTGTTTGCCTCCCGTGCTAAACAATGGCACGTGCTATGACTAGTGCTGTGAAAAGGGGCAATCATCGCGTGAGGCCTCACCGTACCAACATGGCACAGAGGGTATTTGTGGAAATAACGCGGCTTGGCAGACGCTTCGACAGACGCCGCTGTGATCGACCTCGGTGTGCAGGGCAATGAAACGGGCGCAGGAAGGCGCTCGCTCGGGTGCTTCTCGGCAGCCCAGGCACCGGCGCGGGTCAAACGGGAGGAGGAGGTGGAAGGGCTTCAAGCGAAGGCCCTAGGACTGGAGCCCTGCAACCTTGGAGCAAGGAATGAGCCTTTAGACACACAGGAACCCAAGCACAGCATCTTTTGGAGAATCACTAATACACGAAGGAGGAGGAGAACAGGGAAAAAAGTGCCGGGGAAGAAGAATGGTAGAGGGGAGCGAGCCAAATAAGGCTAAAATCCAGGTGTTGTGCTGAGGCCAAATTATTTTGCTCATTGCAAGTAAATAATAATAATAATTTAAAAATCTTCTTTATGGGTTTTAACAATATTTTTATTTTAATTCACATTTTGATGTCTCCCTTGCCTGAAATCATCCTGTCACATTCACAACTGTGATCTCCGTTAAGGCGGATTTTTGAAAAACAGTTAAGAAACGGTTTGAGATTTAAATTTTCTTTTCTTTCTATGCATAGCAACAATACCTGACTTTAATTATTGCAGCTGGCATTCAAAAGCTTATGGCAACACTGCAGATGAGACAGATATCAAGTGGCACAGCAAGCTGTGCTCCCTTTCTGACCAACTTCGGCATTTGCGCTGGGACACTGACATTTGCGGCTCGCGCTCACCAGGATATAACCCACCTTCCCCCTTCCCCGAAAGAGCCGTCCCAGAATAGAGAAGCATCTTCACCTTTTGCAAAAAAAATACTGCTGTTTCCCCCCACCCCTTGCAAAAAAAAATAAAAATAAAGGGTTCAAATTGCTTGTACTGTGCAGCCACACACAGCACAGGTTTCTTTGGCCTGGAGAGACACAGGGAACTGACTGCCCGCACATACACACGTGTGCGCGCGCACACACACATGCAAAGTCACTGCACGCCGCAGGAGGTGGTGTATCTATCTCTGGCTCGCAGCCACGAGGGTACAATGGCAGGGCTAAAAACGATAGGACATGTGGTTTGTTAAACATCTTATTTGACTTTGCGAGAAGCTGTCAGTTCCAACGTGCTGGGAGGGGAGCAGAGTATCGCAGTTTCCTGAGCAGATCAATGGCACAGCCTGATACGCACCAAATGCACATTTTAGCTTTAGCGCGTTTTCCTAATAGTCAATTTAGGGATATTAAAGTATATGCATGAATTTTGCTCAACAAGAGATAAAGGAGGAGTGTTTCGGAATAGCAGTGTAGGTGATTTAAGAGAAACAGCACATCAGACTAATCAGAAGATCAGCAATGCATCACCAAAGTATGAGAGGAAGGAACTTTGATGACGCTAAATATGGCAAATGCTCGGTTTGCTAAATCCCTTTGGATCCAATTTCAACGTTACAGTACTCGTCATTTTTGCTTTCCAGCTTGTGGGGGTGGGGCTGGGCATTTATCAGGAAAAGTTACACTGGCAACATTAAAAACCGTACCGTATAATTTAATAATCTCTTAACTGATGGATCTTCAGCGCAAAAAATAAAATTTCAGATTCTAGGATATTCTCTTTACACTAGATAACACAAGAAAGGCTGTATGAAAGAATTTGAAAATCATAGCCATTTATATATGTATATATTAACATATAGTCGTTTGTGTATATATATATACACACACATCTGAAAGGCTTTTCATTCATATATGGGGAAAAAAGCAAGGGGCTCCTTTTCTAACAGCTACAGACCACTTTACTAAGGAGTAAAGTATGTTTTCAAGCACGTTTTCTAATCTACTTGAAAATACCTGCCTCTACCCCACGTTTCTTCAACAAAGTAATTAATGTCCATTGACATTGCAACTAGCATTCTGGAAAGCGGCAGTACTGACCAAAAACACTATGGATGGTGACATTTTTGAGAGCACAGGAGATTTCAATCTATCTTTTGCACACAGAAAAAAAAAACTTTCATTAAAAAAAAAATTGAGGGATGTAAATTCATTTGGGCAGAAAAGAAAGGTAGCAATGCTTATCTCCCTGCATACTTCCCTTTCTTTTCCTGTGTCTCCCTATACATATAGTTAGCATGATACAGTCAGAGCTCCCTCCCAGGGACAGGGACCCCCATGTCAGGAAGGTGTGTAGGTTCATGAGGGGGCCTTGCTCCCTGGCCGGTGCCTGGGGTGCTGCAGCACGTCATACATGAAGCCTAGATATCATTGCCAGGCTCAGTGAATGGTAAATCCCCCCTGGAACATCCTCTTCTGCCCTCTTTCTTCACCTGGCTTTTCTGTGCAACCATTCTCCTAGAAAATGCTGCATGTCCAGAAGACAGAAAATGAGCTGAGGTCTTTGCTTAGAAACTATCTGAACTTAAGGTGCTGTGAAAGTGAGTGCTGCTAAAACTTCCCTGGATGGATTTCGGGGCAGGAAACCACCCTCCTTGGGCTGACAAGTGTCACTTCTGCTACAGGACCGGGCTCAGCTAGTGAAAGCTGCACTCACACAGACTAGCAAGGACACTGCCACTGTCCCACCGGGCTCCACCAAGAGGTGGTTCCTCCAGCCTCCCTCTCATGCATCCCCTTTTCGGGCGCCTCATTGCACCTGACTCCCTGGACAAGGCAAAACGCCATCCTCGGTGTGGAGAAACCCCCTCCTGTGGCGTCGCCGCCGAGGGTCAGCGCGTTAACGGTTACAAAAGGCTGCTGAGCTACTGGGCTGGCCCGTAAACAAGAATCTTAATCAAAGCCACCAACCCGTTACAACGGAAAAGGGGGAGCGTTTACTCCTGGCAGTGGTTCCGTCCTGCAGCCAGACAAGGCAAGCGCATTGCGGCGGCGCACACCGAACGGAGGGCTGCGGAGAACGGTGCGGGAAGCGCCTGGTCGCACCGTCACGGAGCTCTAAAGTGACTTCCTCGCTGCAGCCCCTCCGAACGGAAACTTCAAAAAGTTGAAGCTGAGAAACTTACCCCCAAAGTGAAAACTTTTATCTCTTGTCAAGCCCTAGCTAGGCTTAAGACTCCAACTAGCACAGCTAAAAAGATTAGTCGGCGCCACTCGGAGACGAGTTGCGCGCAGGTTCCCCCCGGTCACTGCGACGATGAAAAGGTGCTTGGCTTTAAACGCTGCCCGAACTACGGAGCGGCTCGCGCGCGCGGAAACGGAGATCGGTGCCTACCTCAAAATCATTTGCTT
>NW_010577255.1:252231-257231 GCF_000705375.1 Tinamus guttatus | reverse complement strand
CATGGAGAATTTCAATGTACTGTTTCTTTTTGACAGAAAGAAAGGGATTCTACACTGTGCTTATGTAAGCACAAATACGAGGAAACCAACCGAAATGAAACAATAAGGGAGCACTTGAGAACTGCTCCAAAATGTTCTTGGAAGTGCATTTCCACCACCACAAAAATCTCTATTTTTAATAGGATATGTAAAATGAAAACTGTTTGTATTTACTGCCATAATTATTCTTGTTTTGTTCTGAAACTTCCAAGATTTTTTTTTTTGGAATTAAAATCCTCCAGCCTCCCCCTTCCTCTTGTAGGCACAAGCAGGGTACATCTCAACAGGAAGAACAAATGAATAAAGCCAGCAGGAACCTTTGTGTACCCAGAAATAATCGTTATTAATCCCAGATATGATAACATGATACTTTCTCAGGCCCAAATGCAGCACACATAAGGGAAAAAAATAAAAGGAGAGAGAGTTTTTCTTACCTTTACGTCTGAGAAGTAGGTTTTCAGCATATTGGAACTTGGGTACCGGGTGTAAAAGAACATGAGCTTGGCCTTTTTCAAGTGATTCGGTGACAAGCCTTCCTGCATGTAGGATTGAATTAGTGAAGGAAAACGCTTTTCTTGAAAAAAAAAAAAAAACCATGGCAGTTTGCAAATGTAGAGACCTGAAAACGTGCCCTCTTAAATATTCCGTGGACCCTGAGATTACACGGGAATTACTCCCATTTAAGCTGCCGCGGTGTGATTTTCTGTAAAACAGCTCAGTGAAGTACATGAGGAGAGGGAAGCTAAACGCTGTATTTTGCAGTGCCCAAGTTTTAGTGCTGGGTCTCAGGAATTTTGCAAGTTTGGGGCTTGTGTGCCATATGTACGTGCACTTGTTGCTAGGGAAACAAATGCACCAGGCATGTGCTGCAGAAAACTTACCGCGAGCTTTTTCCTCCCTCCGCTTGGCGAGTCCAGCTAAAGTTTGCTTTCCCTCAGCGCCTGTACAAAATGCAGCCTGTACTAAATAAAGCTAATGCACGTGCAACTATCGGAGGTGCTTTATCATCTCGAACGGTGCTTCACGCTGGCAGCGCGTTTTACCTGCTTCATTAGCGTCGATAAATTTTAACATCTTGAGCCAGTCCCTAATCCTGTTAGTGCTTTGCTTCAATTGCCGCCTTCTCATTGAAAGCAACATTTCTGGAAGGCAGAGGGAGCCCCCCCTGCCCCCGGGTCCCCCCCAGCAAACGCGCCTTGCTCTGATTTACACAGTTAACTCCTCCGAGAAGGCGGCTGTATTTGGGGCGAAGCGATCGATGACTGTGGGCTAGCGGATCAATAAATGGCCACTTACCCTATAAGGCAGCCTATTTATCCTGGAAACATCATTACCTTTTAGATCTGTAAACAGAAGCAACGAAAACAGTTCCCAAGGGAATGTGAAGCTAACCATAACAATCCCGGCTTTCTGGTTTTCTCCCAGCTTCTTGTCTCTCTTTTGTGTGCTGTGCGCTAGGACAGCCCTGGTCACATCTGTGCCGCAGGCTGGCCCTGCCATTTCCTCAGCAAATTAATGGCTTTATAATTTATCAGAAATGAAGATGCACGTGGAGAAAATCAATGCGCCCCCCTCCCCTTTCTGACCCCCCCCAAGGTCAATTAAGGGTTCTTCCCAGAAGCTCCTCTAAGGACTGTTCCTCCTAAACACAATTGCTGGAAAATTCACCCGTTTCACACCTTATGGCCGGGCTGGGAGGGGGGGAAGGTCACACAAGTTCGCCGCTCCGGCGCTGCCAAGGTGCCTCCACCTTTCGGCCGGGAACACGTCAGCACGGAGCATCCCAGCCCGGGGCTCCGCATGGGAAACGCAGGCACCTACGGACCAGCGGGCTGCTGGTTATTAGCCAGCTCTTTCAGGAGAATACCCTCTTCTCTAATTAGTGAAATCTACCGAAACCTTCCCGTTTATTCTGTGGCAAAATAAGAAGATTCATTTTTTAGATTGAAAAAATGTGGCATTAGAAAGAAAGAAAGAAAAAAAAAGCCATAGATAATATTAGCTGAAAAACCTCTTATTTTCTGGAAGTACGCAGAAAACGGCTCAGCTGAACTTGCATTTTGTTTTAGACGCTTAATGATTACAAAGAAGATAATTTATGACTGACATACTTCTTGTGCCAAGAGAAGAGTTGAAAGAACCTCCAGTTACCTCCATTAGACTGATAGAGAAGTCTAAAAGAGCATTACACTCTGCAGTGCCATCTGTCAAAATACGTAAGTGAAATAATAGTAGCAAGCTGTCACCTATTGCTTAGTGATAAGAGTTTTAGACAAACCAAAACTTCTGCACCAGAAATCCTTTTTGCTATGAGATTTGTCGCAGGGAAGTGGGGGGCTGGAGGAGAACTTCGATAAGGAAAAAAAAAAAAAAAAAAAAAAAAAGACCCTAAGTCTCCTTAATTTGTAATTCTTCTGGTGCTGACAACATGTTAGAATCATGTTTGGCATAGAGTCTCTTTCAATGGAAACTAAAAGATGTACTTAAACTTCTAAAAAAGCTATCATATTTGCTGGATTTAAGCATATTAGACAATTGTCTCAGTATTTTGTTTCCTTTTTTCCTGATTTAATTTGCATTTAGGATTTTTAAATATTTTCTGCCATAATGCCAGAGGATATTGATACTGAATGAAACATGTATTAAAAGATGTTCTAAGCCTCAAACTCCAAGAAATCCATTTTTTATTAAAATTATACTTGTTCTTAAGCACTTGGCAGCCTTAAAGCGACATCAATAATGCAACAAATCTTTCTATCTTGATCCTAAGGTTAACGCTTTACTGAGATAAAAGATATACTCTGCAATAAACTATCAAAAAGCAGTTAATGATAGACCGAAGGGCTAAGAATTAGATAACCCATGGCTATTTCAGAAAAAAAAAAAAAAAAAAAAAAAAAAACTGACCAATTGCTTAATTTCCTTTTTAAGTGCTTGGGCTGAAAAGCAACTGTTCTTCCAAGAAAGCACTAGCTGTTTCCAGGATACTTACACACGCACAATGACTCATGATGAAATAGATTCAGTAAACATACAGCTGTACTGAACACGAGCTAAGCCCCATTCAAGGCCAGGAAAGAAAACGAGCACAAATAAATATTAAGGAGGTAAAGGGAGGAGGGGTGCCGAATGGAACGCAAACAAGCTCTGTCCCAGCAGCTCATGTGGCTCGCCTCAATTCTCTTAGCTATAGCTTTGTGAAGACAGATGACATTCAATTCTATGGGTAATGCAAAATAGACAATAACTGCTGAAACTTGAGCCAGCTGCCAGGTGTAAAAAAAAAAAAAAAAAAAAAAGGAAAGGAAAGGAAAGGAAAAAAAAAAGGAGAGAAAGAAAAGATGATAAATCCATAAATTAATGAAAGACATCTGCTCAGGAGCATAAAAGATCAGAGAAACAGTGTAGTGCAGCTGAACCTAAAGCAGTGTTCAAACAACCTGCGCGTCTCAGTGTTGTGCGTTTACACAGGGCAGCGCAGCCTCACCTAAGACAGCAACAGCAAAAAGGCAAAATGTAAGAATGGGAAGCAAACGCTGGGGATGAAACCTGTGCTCACTCTCATGTGCCTTAACTGGGGAGCTACCACTTCATGCCATTTGGCTCATTTGCACTTGGATCTTACCAGGTAACTCTCCTCTTTTCCAAGAATATTTTTTGGTGGAGATGATTTTTCTGTTACTCGTCCTGAGCCTCCACAAATACTCTAATCGGCTTTTCTAGCCTACACATGCACCAAGCAGAAGGAAAAGATGTAAGAATAGGCTATACCAGGCAAAAAATCTGCGCTTGCAAAGCCAAGCTTCTCCTGAAGTTACGCACTAGGTGCTTTTAACCGGCAAAGCTTCAAACTGATGTATTTCAGAGCATCTTTAAAACCCTAAAATGGGCTGCCTGGAAAGTATTCCTGCATCCCACAGGTTTTATCAACAGGATAAAGTTATCCAGCTTGCTGTAAAATTGCTTTCTTTTTAAAAAAAAAAAAAAAAAACTTTAATTAGTTTTATTCTAGTCAGATGTAATAACTCCTCATTTCAAAATGTTGTAATTCACTAATTATAGCTTTCAAATATTAGGACTATGAAACTCATTCCAGTTGGATCGAAACTCTGCTTAAAAATAAATAAATTGTAGAAAGTTTCACTTGTGTTCTAAAGCCCTCCTGCCAGGGGGAAAAACAAAAAACTTCTTCACCTTTACAGATGTCTTAGCAGCACACAAACTACTGTTGTGCTTCAATTTTGATCTATGCAAATGTTTTGGGGCTGAACGAGGCTATTTTTCTTGAGATGCAAAGAGGAGGCACGACAAAGGAAGACCGTGCAGAAAAACAATTGGCTGTCTGTTTCTTTGGGAATTTGAATAAAACTTAATATTTGATTAAACAGATTAGTTTGCAAAGATATAGACTGCATTCACGAACAAGATGCGAACTCATGCTGCAGGTGCCTCTTATCTCGTTTAGCAGCATACGCAAACATTAACCATTTCCTTCTGCAACTCATCAAATTGATCAGATGCATTTTAAATGTGTTGGTATAAAAAAAAAGGGGGAAAAAGAAAAGATGACAGGCTGGTTCAGTATTTTACTACTAAAGCCTCAGCTTGGCTGTATCTCCTAGTTCTATGCTCTCATTCTGGCTGTGTTGTCCAGGAAAACAGATGTTGCTTTCTGCAGCGAAGAGAGAGCTGCCTCTCAAGAAATATATTTCTTATATGTGCACATGCAACCATGTTCACATAAAAGGGCCGCCGCAGACTCCACCACAAACAAACCAGCCTCCGTACTGCACCTCTCCCTGGAAACTGCTGCCAGGCAGAGCCGTCCCCACCGCTGCGTCTGCGCCAGGGCACAGGCCCTGCACCGATGCTAGCTAAGAAACCTGCTCCTCCAGCAGCTTCCTACCTAACCCCAGGTCCAGCTGCAGCCTGCAAGTGCTACTGTCCAAGTGGGAAAGTCA
>NW_010577255.1:217805-231392 GCF_000705375.1 Tinamus guttatus | reverse complement strand
GAGGAATTTATTTTTTCTTTGGACAGAATATTTTAACTGAAATATTGTTATAAACAGATGTGCCAACTCTTTATTAACCCCAGCAGTATAATTTCTTATTACAAGACTCTGATTCAGAGGAAACACCACTGCTAAAACAGCTACAGTGTCCTAGCAAAAATGCAGCTTTCCTCAATCAGGTCCTTTTGTGACCTTGATCTGAACTTCAGTCTGTTTTAACCAAATTCTTTTTATTAGCCGTTCATGCTTAATCACACTGCTAATTTTCCTGTTTTTAAACTTATAGCGGCTTTTTCGTGCAACTAATCAAGCTGATGTATGTTATCTTGGCTATGATTTCTAGTAATTATTCTTGAGAGTGTTTTAAGTCTGAGTTTTCCATAGAAACTGTCAAAATTCTCGGTCAGGGTAGAATGCCATGTTTGGGTTATATTGCACGTACAATTCTGCTTTCCTATCTTCAGTGAAAATAGTCATTAAGAGACATGGTGCGAGGAATCTGAGCCTCATCTTCTTTCCTTCCATCAGCACTTGCTTTTTATTAGTATTATTATCATATTCAGGAATTACTGGAGGAAAGAAGGGATTTCAGGATTGGGGCCCATTGGAGATATTTAGGATAAAAAACAAGCATATATTTGCATCTGTCCCTCAAATATCATAAAATGTAGCAGCTAGTGACTAGCGATTTTTCTTTGCCTGTGTTATTAAAGAACAGATTGTGGTACTATACTTACCTCTACCTTTGCAAACAAATACCCCAGGAAAATATGACTAGCAGAAGACATCATGCGTGTTTTCAAATGCTTAGCTACGCTGACTACAGGTTTCCCCACTTTTTTGGCAAAAACTCCAAACCAGATTGTCGCTTGGTTCACCTCACAGCTCTTCCCAGTCGGTGCAAAGGGAGCCTTCCTGCCCAGCTCACTGCCCAGTACTGCTGCTACTTAACGTCCCTACAGTGCTTGCATGGGAATCCCAACTCCGTGTCCTGGGCACTGCACCCACAAGAGGCTCTTTGGCCACCGATAGTCCCCGAGATTAAACCAGGTCATGGTCTCCGTTGCCTGGAACTTTTTTGGGGCCACACAAGCATGTTGAGCTCTGCCCCGGTGAGGCACTGGTGGTGACATGGGGACAACACTGGGGAACAAGTGCTTCCAGCCTCAAGTCTCACTGGGTAGGTGGGACTTGGTCAAATGGCATGGTAATGTTTTTGGGGGAGCAAAACTGATTTCTCAATTGCGGATGCACTTCTAGGTCTCACGTATATTTTCCAGCCCGAGGAAGGAGAGAATCCAGAAACTCGATACCTTCCTGCAGTTTTTTATGTGCAGAAGATGCTCAGATGTCCTGGTAATGGTTTATGGTGCCAGATGGAAGGCTATGGCTGGAAATGTAGACAAACAAAGATTTTTCACAATCCTTTTCCCTAATTAACTCTTTGTCCCCTCCCCCTCACTTTTTTTTTTTTTTCTGGAAAAATTCAGCATTTTCTCCATCAGATTGAAAGGACTGCCGTGTCTGATTGTTAAAAAAGCTACAAGCTAATTGTCTTATATGTAGCTGTCAACAAATTGATGGTATATGCAAAAATGGAAGCAAGGGCTCCCGTAGCCAGTTAATTAACTCGGCCCTATGGTTGGCACGGTTGGCATTAGAGGGAAGAATAAAGCCTTTTCCACCCCAAACCTGCCCTCCCTCCTCATGCTTTCCAACTCTTCTTGTCACTTCCTATTAGCTGATCATGACATCTTATCTCTTTCCTGAAGGGTGGGCCAGAAGATTACTTGGGAGCGCATGTAAGTGACACTCGGGGGATCGGCCGGCAGCGGGTTCAGCGGCGCCCGGAGCCGTGGGATGTCATCCCGGTGACATGCCTGGGATCCCCAGCTCATTCCTCAACTGTCCGGTCACAGCAGCATCTCTGTCATGTTGCACTTGAAGCCTGTCACCGGCACGGCTTCGCGCTCCTCACCCAGCAACTCTTCTCCCTTTTGCTGAGGCTGGTGTTTTTATTTTTAACGCTGAGTCCTTCACATCAGGGGCAACCAGTGGCACTTTCTGGTGCTAGGTGGGATTCGGCCACGGGAGCAGACGGCTGGGAGTCGTGCAGCAAATGCACATGCTGGGAGAGGTCCTGGGACTATCGCTGCTGCAGCATAAATGAGAGCCTGCTGAAAAGCCGGTGTTTTGGGGCCAATCTGAAAGGTTTTGGACTGGTGTCTCTGTATTCTGGCTCCGCTGCCCGCCATGGAGGGTTGCGTGGGAAGCAATATCCCGGGGGAGCCGGCAGACATGGGATGCTGTGGCCGCTGCTCTCCTCCCTTCTCGACACAGAGCTGGAGCTGGCGCCAGTGCAGACAGGGAGCAACCGGAGCCCTCCCCGCCAGCACGAGCTGCGGCCCAGGCTCTGCTCCGTCCCTGCAGCCTGGGGGGATCTTGGCCGAGGCTTTGGGAGCTTCCCCAAGGAACCCGCAGCTACAGCCGCGTGCATGGGCACCTTGTCAGGCATGGGCAATCGGCTTCTCTCGCGCCCTGCTTCTCCCCTCACATGCACGCAGAGCCCAGCGCAAATCAGCAAAGTGGTAAATAAGATTAAAATGATGTGCTAGTGCATTACCAAGAACTGGGCAATTCACAGGCTGTGGTTCTGAGCGAGAAACTCGCTGCCCTCGCTCGGGCTGCGCATGCGCTTTGCCTTGGCTGCAAAGGGAGGGCAACACGACTGTGCCGGGCCAGCCGCCGTGCGGGAGTCGTGACCTCTGCATCTTCTCTCTTGCCTCCTCATTTTTGCCTTGGTTGTCTCTAAGAATGCTTTAAGTAAAACTAGATCAGAAAGCAAATCTTTTAAAAAGCAGGTCCTTCTCCGTGTAACAAATAGTGACACTTGGGTGGTGAGCGATAGGTGCACTGTTCAAGAAGTTATTTTATCATATACTCTTTCTATAATATTCCAGCTCTGCAAAGCTTCTTAGCCTCTTTCCCCAAAAGAAAAAAAAAAAGTATGAAAATTGTGTACTCTGCTTGTACTGTAGTGGGCACCTTTGCGTGTTTCGTAAGGAGCGAGTACTTGCATGCTTGCCATCCTTGGCTCTAAATTTCTTAGTAAAGCAACTTTCCCTTGAACTCTGAAATACCTGCTTTTGCAATGATTATCTTTAACCTTCTTTAAACACACTTAAGTGCAGGCACTATTTTTTAAAGCAAAATCGCACGGCCTGTGAGCAAAGGCTGTTTTTGCAAGGGGAAGGTGGCAGACCTGCCCCGCACAACATTGTGCCAGAGATCCCTGCCGAGCCCTCCGGCTTCAGCACGAGAGGATTTTATTTCCTCACTCACCTCCACTCTTTTTCACTCTTTTTTTTTTCCCAGCACAGCAAATGAGATGGGTTTTGTGAAACAAGTCATGCAGCAGGCATGGCTAAAGGGCAGTACCGTGAAATATAAGCGCCGCGGGGCTTGGTAAGGTGATCGTGGGGAGGGTCTAGCGGAGGGTGGCGATGCTGTAAAAGAGCTGCATATCACGACAGGATAATTTTGGTGCCGACGCAAGCTCCGTGTAGCCTTGACGAGATCCTGTGCCAGCAGCGGGGTGGCCGTGGGTGCACGTTTTGCATTTGCTTGGATTTACGTTTGATGAGGGAGCAGAAGTTGAATAATTTATGGCACTGGCCACTTAGATACCATATGTCATGGGTTATTTAAAGGGGTATGTTCTCCTATACACAAAAGGGAGCAGGCTCTTTGGGCTGGATTTTCTTCAATTCATTTACAAAAAGAGTGATTAAAAGTGATTAAAGTACGGGCAGCCCATCGGACACGCTCCGAATCTGCAATAAACTTGAATCCTCGGCATTGTTGTGTTTTTGCAATGAGAAAAAATCCAGACAAAGACAAGATTTTTAGAGCAGCCTCCCTAAGACCGCACACCTCAGAGGAGCTGCAAAGTCTAGAGAAAGCCTATTCCTGCCCATCGCTTAAAACATACATTTAAGCAAATAACTACTTCCTTCCCATCTTGCAGTGCCTCCACGTCAGTGGTAAATTTTTATAGGTAGTGAGTCCTGTTGCTTCTGGGACATCACATTGCAAACATACTGATGTTTATTTTATTTTTCCATGACAAAAAAAAAAAAGAAAAAAACGAGATGTGTGTGAGCTGGGAGTTCACATGGCCCTTTAAGTCTTAAAATATGTTAATTTTACATGCCAAAGTCTTAAGAAGTGTTTGACTGCCCATGGCTTTTGTGTGCATCTCCAGATGGCAGATGCCATTTTGTGTTTCACATTAATTGAGTAAATTTCCTTGCTCTTTGTACATATTGCAGAGGAAGCCATTCTCTGCTTTCAATAGGACAGAACAGCTCTTTGGCATCAAACCCTTCTGGTCTGGTGGTGCTAAAACTGTTTTAAGGTGGAATTCGGAGAACAAGCTGTTGGCAATACAGATTTCCTCTATTGTAGATGAAAGCGAGAGGTTTAGCAGTTATCTTAGAAATATCTTGAGGGTTTTTTCCTGGTGAATGTGAAACAAACCAGCTAGGATAACTTTGCGGTCTGCAAACATAATAAGATGTGTGTTTTTTTCAATATTTATTTAGCTGATGGAAAAAAAAAAATCCCTTTCATCTTGGAGGACATTGTTTTTCATTCATTTTCTTACCAGTTCTGTTTTTCCTCCCCCCTCTCACTTTCGGCATCTTTTTCAGTGATGTCTCGGGGCTTCCTGCCTTTACAACCCTACGCATTGCCCAAGCGTGCGAGCGTCGGCAGCAGCGTTTGCCACGCGGGTTTCCCGCGGGAATGGCAGCGCAGGATGCGGCAGGAGCACCTGAGGTGGCCGTCACGGCCCCCCTGCTCCTTGCCCGCTGCCAACCAACTTGCCCTCAGGATCGCATTAATTGCAGGGGAGGTGCGGGAGGAGCGGACCAAAGAAAAGTTTGTGTAAGAGCCGGCAGGATCATTTTTTCCATTGATTTCGAAGGAGCGAGGCTTTCCCTGGTGTTAACTTAATAATGTAAAACATGACATTTCACACCAAAACTCATTCAGCATGTGCTAAGACATCTTAAATTTGAAAGTGGTGCTGTGCAGGAAAGAAAAGCTTAGCAGTTATATACTTAAGCATGCCCTAAGTCCAGATGAATTTATATACTGAGTTTATAGCATTTAAACATTTAAACATTTTGATGTGTGAGAGAAGGAGAATTCACACACAGTCATGCTTCAGAAGTTGCTTAGCATCTTTTTATACAGCTGACCAAAAAGGTTTTAAATAACCCTTTTTATTTTTTCCCCACTGTTCGTTCTTCCAAACTCTCTGTGAGAGGGAAGCAAAACAAATATCCTGTCTGTTTGAAAAAGACTATAGAAGATAGAAGTTAATGTTCATCAAAGAAACCAAGATTATATGTTATGCTATTAATCAGATTTTTATCATGGTAAGTGGTGTCCAGATATAGTTGAAGTGGGCAGCGTACATAATAACATAATTATGGGTGTTAGAGTGACGTAGCAGCAGCAGGAGCTCGGCTCCTGACTCCTTTGTTTTCCATTCACACCCACCATGATCCACGGCTATATTTAGTTGTTTTTCACAGTGCTACCTAATACTGTCATCCCAAGTATTATTTTTTAAGTAAAAGAAAAATAGAGATAAGACCTTATTGATTTTCCATGGAAGCTTGCACACTGGAATCTTTTCTTACAGATGAATATTCATATTGAGGGTTTTGGAGGTTTTTTTTTTAATTTATTTATTTTTATTTTGTAGATTATTGCCATCTTTTGTGTGTGGATTGCAATTGCAATTGCAGTCGGGACAAATCTGCAGCTGGTGTGAACGGTCCCAGATCCACTGCCTTCTGCGGGCTGGGACTCTTGGTGTCTGCTGAGGAGCTGCTCCAGACAATTTAATGCAAGCTTGTAGAGCGTGAAAGAACTGAGATTATTATATAACTAAGTAGCGTCTGGGGATTTAAATAAAGGAAGTTTTGACTGTTGAATTGCTGTACTTTAACAATTCTCAGTCTATCATTTTTGGCACAGCTGGTTCGCACAGGCTTGCAGTTCCAAGGACACCTGAAAAACACCCGTGTACTTCTCAGGTAGCGTTGGCACAGCGTAGGCAGCAAAGCTCAGACCCTGGGAGGCATTTGCTCTAGGCAATGCTGTGTTCTGCTAGCACCCCATGGAAGTTAGGCATCGCTCTGCTTCCAAAAGACCTCATTTTCAAAAAAATTAGATCTTTTGTGGTGAGACCTACCTACTGAGGTAAACTAATTATTGGTATGTGGGGCTGTATGTCACCTGGGCATTGTGCTGTAGCCCACAACAACAAAGAAGAGGTTTAATGCCCCAAGGAGCCCTGATTTTTTTTCTCTATCTACCTCCTTGTTATCACAGAGCAGACTCCTGGATTAAAGCAAAGGCTTTGTCTGCAAACACCAAACCAAGCACATCACGAATGAAGCTGGCAGTGGGAATGTCAGAAATGTCCTCTGCGTTGCAGTATAGCAAAGAGTAATGCTGCTATAAAGAAAAAATGCTCTCAGGAGTTCCAAACTGGGTGAAGCCGCAAGTCCAAGAGCCTTGGAAGGATGTTGCTTGCAAAATTTACAATAGGTTTATTCAGCAAGTGTCAGCAGGGTTGCCTATGTCTGTCCCTACAGTCAAATCTCATTCATTCTGTGCAACATAGGTCAGCTCTGGTGCAACTATTGACATCTGTAGAGCACTTGCCCTGCTACTGTGATTTAAACAAAGCAAAACAAAACAAAACAACACTGTAGCCACAAACCATAACTAGGCTCCCCTCAGTCGCAGCTCTTATTGCAACGTTGCAGCTCCTTCTTTCTTTAGCTGAGCATATACTGTGTCTTACCAGAAGCAATGTCAACATGGGAGCAAAGATGGAGAAGGGTTTGTGCAGAAGTTTTCAAAAATTATTCCCTCTTTTCTCCAAGACTGTCTTTTTTATATTTTAGCATAACAAGCAAGGGTCCTCTCCTCACCCTGGCCGCTGTTCTATGCATAAGTATAGTGACACTGCTTTGGCGAGCTAGTACATTCAAGTTTGTTTTTATTTTAAATGGCAGCATAAACGACAGCATAAGTAAACACTGTCCATCCTTGTCTTCTGGGCCACCTCAGCTGTGTGTAGGGAGGTGGCAGTTTAGCACCCAAGTCATTGTGCACGTGGGTAAATTTTGGATCCATCCACAACTGCTCATTGCGATAGCTGCCCGTTGTCAAATAGCACCCACACACAGAGCTCATGTGTGTTTAGTGCCAAGATAGGAACTTCAGCTAATGAGATCAATGCAGTCTTCCATATATAATAAGGCTTATGCTCAGTCTGATGAAGGTGAAGACAGGAATTCCTAAAAAGTGCAATTTCAATAGCCTTATTCAGGCAGAATTTGCCTTGTTGGGTGGTGCAAAAGGTTTAGAGAATAAGACATGGGATTAGGATGTGGGAAAGAAGAGTCCCGTTCATGACTTTGCGTGGCATATGGAAGACCACTGCCTCAGTTTCCCTGACTTTATGGTGTTGCTCTTTTTCCCCAAAAGGGATTTTTGACTGAACTCAAAAGCATGAATGAGGTTCTCATCTGCCACAAAGGCCAGAGAAAGGCCTATAAACATGTAAATGAGAGTTTTGCTTTATCCTGAAAAGGGCAGGAACTTTCCTCAGGAGACTTTCCATGTCTTCAGGAGAGGTTTCAGTAAGTAACCCCAGCAATGAAGAATGGGAGTGCAAGAATAAATTAATTGAAAGATGTACGTGCGACTCCTGCCACTCCCCAAATACCTTTCCCAACTCTGAATGCAACACAAATTTTAATCATGGAGCAACAGATGATTGATGGATGATTAATAGCTAATTTGCTAGATTCATTTAACTTCATTTTACTTATACACCATATGTAGAATTAGTTAAGGCTTGTACAGGAAAGGAAGTGATGAGCCATTGTTCCCATTAAATTATAATGACAGCCTTCCTCATCGCTGTATATTTATTATGTAAGAAAAGGAAATGTCTAGTAAAAATCTGTATAGGTTAATAACACCTTCATAATATAGTCCCTCTTTTCTATTGACTTGAATAGCCCTCCTACTGACTTTTACTGGATTATTAGAGTTAATTACATCAATTGCAATATAATTGATTCTTAAATACTATGTAGGAACCTCATACAATTATGGAAAAACAAAAGTCATCTAGACATCTCCGATCAGAAAAGATTTGGAATTCCTGCACATTTAATTCCTGATAATCACCAGTCAGTTTGGACATTAAGATTGCAGGGTTTCTTGTTTTCTTTCTGTTAGGTTTTGACAGAATTGATAGTTTTACAACATTTAACTCAGTGTGCATGGAAATACAAGATTAAAAAGACGAATGCAATTTGCTAAAATCGTTACTTCATCTCCTAAAAGTGAAATGTATTACCTGCCTGTCTATATGGAAATAAAACTTACACTTACACATGTATGCTCCAGAGGAAAAAAAAAAATCCCTGAAATATGTATTTATCATTCAAGGTTGAAGTCCTTTATCCACAGGTGCAAGCATTCCTACAGATCTCGCTTGCTAAAGTCACCAAGGGCCTTCAATGCAATGACATGAAGCAGAGCTGAACACTGATCTCCAGAGGGTAGGAGATCTATGCATTATTTCACTGAGTAACTTTGACATAAAAACAGTTTCTAAAGGATGGTCCTGTATTCCAGATAAAGATTACAGACCATTCAAAAGAAGGTGCTTGAAGATAAACCCTCTGAGGCACGCTACAACATTATTAAGCAGCAGTTCAACTTTAAAGCCAGTCAGACATAACATTTTTTGAGTCTGTTCTTGGTCAGAATCCCCCGTGATACCAGTGTAGGAGATGTAACTCATTTTATTTTTTTTTTTAACTGGCTTTGTTACTGTTCTCCGATGGCCTTCTAGCATCCAGGCCATGCTTTGTAGGAGGGAGTTTGCTTTGTGTTTGCAGGTGGATTGTGCCACTAGTGTCTTCACAAGGTAAATTCAACACTTTATGGTGCTAAATGAAATGTCCTCGGCTCACTTCAGCTGGGGTGAGGGTATCACTGTAGAGTTTCAGATGAGCGATATATGAGAGTTAGTACAATGTGAAACAATAACTTCTGTTATTGCTATTATTTGTAGTATTATTATTAATATATTTGCTCTACAGCTTAATGCACACACTTGGCCACATTCTGTCAGCTGACTATCAAAGGCTTCCCCGGGGAAAAATAAAGCACTTAGAGGAATAAATTATGAAAAGTCTGCTTCTAAGGGCACCATCCACCTTGTTCACACAACCGCTTTAAGTGTTAAGTAAATCATAACATCCTGTTCATCGTGCCGTCAGTAGAGGTTAAATAAGTCACTGTAAATGAGCTCCAAATCACAGGACTTTGCTGGCGCCCAAGTTTTTTGTTTGCAAGAAGAAAAAGCTCCAGGCCTTTTGATGGTCGAGCTCTTTAAGGAAAGCCTTTTTTTCCATTCCAACTACTTCCTGCTAACGTGGAAATGGGAGGAAATGAACATAAAGCAGAAGGATGGGCCCACCCTTTTCCAGTCGTGTGCCTAATTTGTCAGGTGTAATATTGGCACCTGGAGGCTTGTTTTGGCTCCTATTACATCCTTGCTGGGGAAATATCAAAATACTTGTAACTAATGGCATAGGACTTCAAAGGTTTTTTGTTACAGGGAGAAAGAAGAAAGGATGCTGTCCTTAGAAAGCACAGAACTGCGTGGCCCGATGCATTTGCTAGGGGTAAGGGTTATCAACAACAAGAAGTTAAAAAACAAGAGAAGAAGCATGTGACCATTCATTCAAAATCTTCTGTGACTGCTAAGCATGTAAGGAGGTAGACTCCATAAAACAGCCCCTTAAAAATATACATGCCTTAAACGGGTTCTTTGTACTTCTGAGTCATCTTGTAAAATTCCCCATTCCCCAGGACCTGTCAGCATATATGTGTCTTTAAGTAGAAGGCTTAAAGGTGCTTTTGTAATAAAGCTATTTATGGCCTTTAAGTTATGGATGTAATAAAGCCTTTTTAAGGGGTTTGGGGTGTTAGATCGCAACGTGCAAACCTGAAGTGTGAGCTCCATGCTGAACACCTCAGACATGCCTTCCCCGAGGGGACTATGCTCAGAGTAAGGAATTGCCCAAGACGTGTGAGGGTGCCCATGATAGGCCAGTATGTTAGTGCTGTGTTTGTCCAACTAGATCTAAAGAAAAAAAAATGCATTAAACCTCTGGTAATGGAAAGAATGTGACTGAAATAGAATTTATTACACAATATTGACCTGAGAGGTGAAAAGAGGAAGGTTGGTTTTTGGTTTCAATTTTGAGAACCGATTAACATTTTGGACCAAAGTAAACCAATCGTGTATCACTTTTCTGTTATGAATTACAATTAATTAGTGTTTGTGGGAGGAAGAAGGAGAAACAGTGTAGCTAATTATTATTTCGTTCAGGTAAAGCATGGTAAATCAAGCCATGAGTGATATATACCGACCTGCAACTGTTCTGAGAGCGAATCCATTCAGTTCAGTGAAATGAGATAATAGACTTGGGAAATCCAGCTGCTATGCAGATGTTGGGTGGAATTTTCCAGGGAAAAGCAATCATGTCATTTTTTGTGCCTGGTTCTGCAGCCCTTACTCGTGACGAGCTCTGTCTTGCTAGGGGTTTGCTTGCATGCTTGCTTGCATAAATGCCTCGAACCAGTTACTGTAGATAAAGCAAAGCCAGTGCGGAGGACACATCAGTGGGCCTGGGCCTCACTGACCCCTCTCTCCCAGGTTAGTTCAGTTCATATCTGGATTAGATGGAAGTCTTGAGGTCTAGCATTCACGGTCAGCTCTGTCCCTGTGAGCGGATGACATGCTATGCCTGAATTCAGCTGTCACAGGCAGCAAGTGGTATCAGTGTGGGTGCAGAAGCAGGCTGTGTGCTTTGGAGAGTTTTGCTTCTTTCTTCACCTGAGCATTGCTAGCTGACCATACATTTGCTTGCAGGATGCTGTCTCTTGCAGTCCCCAAAGATTTGTTTGTGATCCTTCTCTGGTTTAAATTTGTCATGAGACTTTGAGGAGATGCAAGAGCCCTAGAAGTTAATGCAACCTTGGTTCTCCAGGTACTTCACAACCTTTTTGTCAGAGCCAGTGATTCTTGGCCTCTGTCTTGCCACAAATGGGCTGACTGTCTCTGGCCCAAATCACACATGAATGAAGCAAGTGCAAGGGAATTGAGTCACCTATTGGCATCCACAAAAGACTATTAGAGTGAAAGTCCAGACCAGTCTGAGGTTAGTACAGTGGCACCATGTGATTTAGCTAGTTAACTTCCTTACTTTGTAATTTTTGAGCTTAAATATGTCACCATCTGTAAACCCAGATGCCATGAATTTGGGGGAAAAGTAACTCATCCTCCTTGCAGGCAGGATAGAGCCTTGTGGGGAGAATATAACCTCGTTCTAGTGGCAAGTCCCACTTTGTGCTCTTCTCAGTTTTGAGATTCAACTTCACTCTTTTGTAAAAACACCCTGGGCTGCCTTCCCATTGCATCAATTACCAATTTCTATGCAGCTTCAATGAATATAAATAAACAAGTCAAATACATGAGTTTCAGGGCAGTCCATGACAGCACAGTAATTATCACCTGCTTAGATTATTCATGTCTGCGAGTTCAACCTGGATTGTGGCAGACATGACATACCATTTGTGCAGTCCAGGAACAGCAGAATTCAGTACTTCCTTTTCTTTTGTTTCAGGGAATTATAGATCAAGTCTCATGTTGGTGCAAATATAGCTGGTTGGTCTCCGTACTGGTATCTTTTGTACTGCATGTATAGCTTTGATAAGCAGCACATGTGCCTGCTTCCTGGCTATACAGTGTTTCCACTCTGATCTCAAGAGCAAAACTAAATCAATATATCCTTTGTCATGTGCAGATGGAAATAATCTCCTGAAAGATGCTTTTCTGAGCTTTGCCCAGGATGCATTTATTTGGTAGGTGTAGCTGGTTTGTGGTAGGGTACAATACGAGAGAATATGTGAGTCCACTGCTAACCCTGTTTGGGCAGTTCTACCCCACTCTCGTGGCCCCCAACAGCCTGAATAGGATCTCCAGGAGCTGCCTCTGATGTGAAGGGAACTACAGAAAAGCCAGAGTGTTGCTTTGCCACAAATCCTATCTATTGAACTGGACCAAGTGAAGACAGGCCATTTCCATCATAGAATGTCAAGGCAAAGATTTCTCATTCACCTCTGTCTACAGCCACTAGTTAGTGGACTTAAATCTGATTTTGCTTCCTAAAAGAGTTACACTCTGTAGTAAAAAATCACATGATGAAAGGGGTCGGAAACCACGAGGATCTGACAAATCAGGAACACCAGTAAAAACAGCTTGAGTATCAATACTTATTTCTCCTAATAGTGTTAGTAATAAAATAGTGATACTAAATATCGTAAGGGTGAGATTCAGCTAACCAGATGAGCTAATAGCTCTCGTCTCTCTTCAGAGTTCCTTGAGAAGCATTTTTGGGTGGAATTCTTCTCAGCTATTTGAGAAGATTACTTTAGGATGAAGTGAATCTTACTGAACAAGTGCCAATCTCTCTTCATGGATTAAGAAGAAAACCTAGGACAAGTAACATTAATGCAAATATACACAGCTGGAAGAAATGAACCCCAGGCCTTGTGGAGGCTACTGCAGTTCTGCTCTCAATTCCCTCAGAATCGCCTGAGAAACCCTGGATAGTCACTGAACTTACTGCTGCCTCCACCTGCTTTATTTTACATAGGTGCAGTTATGGCTTATAGGGCAACCAGAAGTTTTGTGTCACCGCTGTCACCATAGGTCTCTTTAAAACCCATGCTACCTATTTAAAAAGTATTAGTCTTAATTAAGTAGCACAGTCCCAATTAAATAGCACTGCTCTGTGATTTATTCTTACATTATCTGAGAAAAGAGTTAAGCTTATAACAATATATATTTTTTTGTCTTTGCATTTGTTTTTTGCCTATGGTGAGTAGGGTCACCAAAATCACAGGAATTCTGCCTGTGTGAGTCCGAGTGGGTTTCAGAGGCTGCTCTCAGCTAACACTGGTAAGACCAGGTGCAATAGGTATGTGAAGGCAGTGACGCAGTAGCCATTAGGTGGCTAAAGGCATGTTGAATCAACTATCTTTTGACTTCTTTCTCTGACCTGTAGTAAAGTGGAAAGAAGAACTTCCAACTGATAAAACACATGTTGAATCTTGTTGCTGTGGCCATTTCCTAGGAAATCCTGTGTCTATTTGTACAGATTTATTCACTGGTGCTTTAAAATTTAGTTCCTTTACGCAAATCAAGCTGTAAACCTCCATACTGAGCTTTGGTTCCTCTTAGCACCTCTTTACAAGGTAGCATAGCACTGTGGTGTTTCCCTGAGCAAACATTTTATGGAGAAAGTCACCCATCCAATTTTACAACCAAAACCCTGCCTCCTATAAACACTCAGGTGTTCAAGCTGATATTTTCCTGTGAATAAAACTACTGTGGTTTCAGCTCAC
>NW_010577255.1:190395-217778 GCF_000705375.1 Tinamus guttatus | reverse complement strand
AGATATTCCCAGAATAGTCTTTTCTCTGTCTTGTTCTGCTCTGATCACCGTCTTCATGTTATTAAGCGCTAATTTTAAACACGGTCGTAGCTGCCGGTGAGACAATACTTTTAAATCGCAAGAGCTTGTGGCAGCATCAAGCACGTATTGGCGGGAACTAATAAATCAGCTCTGCTGAGAGCAGCTGCGGCAGAGGGGAATTTGCAGTGGAAGCAAAGCTTTTGCCTATAAAAGAGGGACTCTGCGTGTCCCTGGCTGCGCGGGTGGCTGTGGCACTCGGGCCACGTGCATCGGCACCATGCCCAAAGCTGCCCTGCTCTCCAGTGCTCACAGGTCTTGCTTTTTCTTGGGAAAACTAGAGGTGGATTCCCAATAGCAATGGCTGAGGCTCATATTGGGTGCCCGGGGCTTGCACGTGCACCAGTGATGCAGTCCCTGGGCAAGAGCCACTGGTCGGGCCAACGGGACTCGGGTTGCATGAGCATCTTTTGCAAATTAAGGTGCCTTTTGGCCTTTTGAAACAAGGGGCATGACTGTGGGCTACCTGTCACTCATTTCTTGCCTGCTGCAAGTCCTCGCTGTGCAACCGAGCCAGCTGCAGCGTGGCATGGGCACACATGACTTCCTCACATCGTGCACTGGTCAATACTGGAGAGAGTCCTGGCATCCCAGAGCAGCTCTGCTGTTTGTAATGTGTATTATCAGCACCGCGATAATGCCTGAAAAAGGTTGCTTCGTCCTGAATAAAAGGGAAGTCGCTGTTCCTGTCACAAGGATAAAAGCTGGTCTGGCTGGAAATCAGCGTGGGGTGCTGAAAATGGGCAATGCAGCTGAGCAAAGAACAGTGCTCTGCATTGCCAGCGAGTGCCTTAGGGTGCCTGGAGCAGAGACTGTTGCTTCTGCACCAAGTGAGCTGGCCCTCCCTTTCCTCCTGGAGTAATCTCAGTGGAAAATTTGACCCATTCACCAGAGTGGGACTGCCTAAGCTTAGTAGATATAGCAGAGTCTGCTCCTGGCTGCCCAAGATGATACCAGCCTTGTTTTCACACCCTCATTAAGGATCTGCTAGTTTTGTCTCCTCTACCACTCCAGCCCCCTGAGTCCTCCTCCTTTAACTGCATCTATTTGGCCTCCCAGAAATGTGTGCTCCTTTCCTCGGTGTATTGAAGATGATACAGTATCAGACTTAGGAGAAGCTGATCTTCAGGAGACTTTAGGATGAGAACGATGGAAAGGCTGTTATAGGACAGCTCAGGAAGAGGATGCCTGAGAGAACTCAGCTCTCTGACAGAGTATTAGATGCAACATTACCCATGAAACGGTAAGGATACCAGAAGGTAGGAAGGAAAAAAATGGGATGGGGGAAAAGTAAAGTGATTTTGTTCTCCAGAAAAATACTGTCTGCTTTCATGGTAAAAAAAGGAGAGTAAGAAATGATTTTTTTTTTAATCAACTTGTATCAACTTGTCAATTTTGCAAAATGTAGGTCTTGCACTCTGAAAGGTGTTTGATGTCTTCAAGATACCATTTCAGGGAGCTCATATGCCTTGCAGGATCATGTCCTCACTGGAAATATGTATCACTGCATGAACATTCCAGCAGCACAAATTAAAAATCCTTCCTTTTAACAAATTCACAGAGCCTCTCAAAAACCTATGGGAATATCTGGTTTTGCATGCAAATATTTACCAAGTAAAAATGGATACTTTTGCACAACTCCTAGATCTGGGCTTCTTTTGCAGAGAAACTGCCAACTGCACATGCATGCTGGTTTGGCACCAGCACAAGACATTCCTTGGAGAGCAGAACGAAGCCGCAAACTCATTTCACTTGTGAGCTCCTTTCCACAGAGCAGGTGAAAGCAAGCCCAGCTCGCCCTTGCTCTCTAAATGTCATTTGAAAGTCTCGTCCCCCCTCATCCCTCCTCCCCCTTGCCCGGTTTTATCCCTCTTTCGGGAGGCAGCCATCAGCAACAAAACCACGACGCCGGTCTTGGCTGGCTGAATGCATTCGGCAGCTGCTCTCTTCCAAGCTCTGGGCAAGCCGCAGCTATCCAGATTCCCGCTTGTCCTATGTCTTCTGCCTCGGTTGCAGCACAGCATCTTGAGCTAGAAGGACCCCTAATTGACCAGCCTGGACGGGCTGCCAGCGCTGCGGTACAAGCAGCTTCCCATGCCCAGCCGTCCGTGCCTTTCTCCCCTTCGTTCCACTTCCAGCCCTTCCTGATCCAAAGCTTGCGACATCTTCCAAGCCCTCCTTGCGTTCAAGACTCTAATTCGGCATGTGGTGTGCTGTGCTTTTCCAGCAGGCTGCTTTTCGTCATTATCTTTCAACCCAAGTGAATGTTCAGGATGGGTATGTTCTTTCTTCAATTATGGCAGATAACTAAAATGTAAGCAATAAAAGCAGAAGCCAGATTTTTTATAATACAAAACATCAAACAAAATCTTTGTGTTCTCGTATAATTATTCTGAAAGAGTTACAATCCTGGAAATGAAAATACAATTCTCTGTCTTAAATATGAAGCAGTGTTTTCCTACAGGATGAGATAAGAGTGTGATTTAAGTTTGCTTTAGCTCATTTCTTCACTCTGTTGTGCTGACACGATTGTTCAAAGAAATTGTGCTTTTGGAAGGAAAAGGTTAAAGTTTGCTACTGATATTCATCAGGAGATGGATATTTAATCTTTAATCTCTTGTTCTAGGCCCCTACTTCGGATCAACTCATTATCCCGAATAAACGATGTGTCATTCCCATTATTTATGTTTCACTGCAGCCAAAGTATCTGGACCTCGTTTTGGTAAGCACCATTCATTTCGACCCATTCAGTATTAATCTCCCTGCTAACATCTTTCCTGTCCTATGTGCTGTCCCCTATTTGCTTTTATGTTTTCCGCAGAGTGTTTATAAAAGGATAATCTTTTACAAAGCAGACAGAATTTTTGTGTATAAACTGCTCTGTTTGAATGCCTCATTGATATACCATCTAAACTGAAGTGTTCAGCAAGATTAGTGCATCCACTGAGCCACTGAACTGGGTAAAAATATGGGAACTGCTCCTTTCTTTATAGCGAGAAAGGGTAGCTAATGATGCCATCGTCTTTTAAATAGGATACTTTTAGCAGATGGACTCTGAGAAAATGAATACATTCCACAAATAAAAAGTAATCAGCAAAGGAGGTGGCTTGTTGTGACAAATAAAGGGAGAAAAAGGCACAAAATATATAGATTATGTAAAGACTCTGAGCCAGCTTCCATCTTAGCAAAACTGAGGTAAATGCAGAATAATTCAGTCAGAATGACCAGACTTAGTGGGTTTTTACATCATTTCCACTCTTATCAGAATCTGGTCCCTTTATATCTTAATTGCGGATGGCTTCAGCTGGGATAGATGCTTGCAATTCCTTGAATGCAAATGACACTTTTTTTTTTTTTCTTTTTCATGCTGATATAAATTTCCAGTGAGACTGCTGTGAGCATGATCCTCTCCTTCCTCCAGGAAATAAATAAGGAAAGTGTGCCTGGCACACATAAAGTACCCTTAATACAGCGATCTTCCGTGCAATGTGTTTCTGGTGGCATCAACTGCCACCGACACACCCTCCGAGATGCAGACACTGTATGTTAGATGAACACAGTATGCAAGTGAATCAGTGCCCATATTCCCACATTTAGATGGGAAAAATCCCAAACAGACATGTGGTAGTATCATTTGAATGGCATAGATTCTTAAATACATTTGTTACTCTGTATACTTGCCAGCTCTTCTTTGAAGATATAAACCATCCAAACACTACAAATTTTATCCATCATGGTTCCGTCAACATGTAGCACTGTTTAGCACTTTATTTTTGGTAAATTACACTATTGTTGTCCATCTATTATGACATAAACTAGGATTGGTGCCCTTGCATCAAAATTAAATGAAAACTGTAAGAAAGTGTTGAAAAGAAAGCATATTCAGGAAGTCTTGCCATTCATTTAGGCATGAAGGAATGTGGGAAAGAAATATCAGCATGAAAGGCTTCAGACACCCTCAGGTTCCTGCTTTAAAGGGGATGACTCAGGTCCCCTGAGTTTCCAAGGCACTGGGTTTGGTTTAATATCATCATTGACCACTGTGGGTAGAGAGGGATGGGACCCCTCCAAAATGCTCCCTTTGTTATTTTCAATCCAGCTTCCCCCCAGTAGGCTCCAGGGCTGACTTCTAGTAAGAAAACACTGGACACGGCTATTTCTGGAGCCTGTCATCACCATGGCAAGGTTAGTGAGAGCAGTGAGTGGGTCAGGGCCAGAGGTAACCCAGCTTGCAAGCCAGCAGCTCAGGCTGCCGTGTGGCCGCTGCTCCTCGGAAAGAGTCCATATAGCGCCATATGCAGAAGGGGTCTTGAGGAAATCATATCTTATCCGCTCCCAAGAAGACTGGTAATGAGAATGTACATTATTTTGCACTTACCAGTAGCTGAGATAAAAATCTGTTCTAGTTACTCTCCAGTGTTCTGTGCAGAGTGGATGGGTGGCCTCAACACAGGAGAGAAAAAAAATGTCACCATATTTGGCACAAATTGGCCTACTTACCAGGGCGGATCAGGATTGCACTGGTCTGAAGAGAGAGATATGCTTTCGTTGTTAAGACCAATTCTCTCCAGAGCTCTGTGTTCAGCAGCAATATCCTTTGCAGAAACAGATGCTCTTTCCCCTGTGCTGCTGAGGGCCAGTCATTGAATGGTGTAAAATGGAAGAGATTTATTGGCAGACTGGTGATTTTCACCAGTGCGTATCTGGTCTATATGTTTTTTTTTTTTTTTCCTAAAGGTGATCAGACACTATCTGCTGTCCAACAGATATAGGTGACAGAGTAGTTTTGCATGATGAGATGCCAGATTTCTGGAAATACCACAGGAAAGGTCCCTGCATCTTTTCCTCAAGCTCATTGCACAGGTGCTGTAGAGGTGACTTGTGTATGGGCAGGGAATCCACGGCTCAGGAGCATGTCAGGATGGCACATGTGAAGGTGACTCATTGCACTGACTTTGACACAGGATATGGCAGCCCAGGCACTTTTGAAGTAATTCCGTTGATAGGTCAGACTCCGTCAAACTTCGATTTTTCTCAAGTACCAAATTCAAATGAGTGAAGTCCTAAGAGAAGCAATCTTTTGAAAAATTTCTAGGTGCCACTGCATGGGGACATCTTTTGGGGTTACTTATTTGCACATAGATAGACTCTTTAATGGTTAGTGCATTGCTTATTCTCTGCAGGGGAAATTCTCCCTGCCTGCCATATGCAGTGGAGCTGGCATGAGTCCACTACGTGCTTCGTAGTCACATCTGTGGAGCTAGGTCCGTGGTATCACAAGAGAGACAAAAGGAGGATAAGTGGGGGATGGCAAGAGACAAATTAAGGGAGATTCAGCTGCATCCCAATGGACCTACATTCATAGAGATAGGTAATGCAAAGAGTCAGGGAAGTATTAATAATAAAAAGGCTATGCTTTTATGCACAGGGTGTCCTTGTATAGTTAACATACCTAGAATAATCAGAATGGGCTGGTAATACGCTCACAAGCAGAAGATCAAATGAACATGCACTGAAGAGGAGATATGATATATATGACATGCCTCTTTCGCATCACATCGGGCACACCACCGAGGACAGGGGATGAGCCTCAGGGCTGTGCCACAGGGAAAGGCTCATGTCCAGCATCCAGATACACTGGCCATGGACCTGTGTCCTTCCTGCATGTCCCTCTCTGCTGATTAATAACACCTCTGTGCTGAAAGACATCTTTTCCTGTGGAGTATCTGTCATGGCTACATAGAGAGGTGGGATGTCCACGAGGAGGCCAAGTACCACTGTCCTTTTGGTAATGTGTGGTTTTGGATAGCAGAAGGCAGAGTTGGCTATGACTGAGGAAGGGTCCCAAAGATGCCCATTGACCACCATCATAATCTGGGGATGCCTTCATATAGATATTAAGCAACACCTGGATTTTATCCTGACCTTCAATGGCATCCACTGTGCTATTCCTGGATTTTGCAGTATGCATATCTCTCCTTCTGCACATCTAGTCCTAAGCAAATAAAGGTGTAGGAAATACATGGGAAAGGGGAAAGATGAGACAGTATTGGAGACAAACCAACAGCGGAACATTTGACATTAACAGATTTTTTCTTCAGACTTCTGCACGTGGTGACAGTGAATATTTAGGGAGTGAGGATATCCCATCTTTACTGAGGCATGAAACCTGTTAGAAGAGAAAGAATTTTTAGGAGCTGGTTGTAGACCCCGAAGCAGTATATCTTGCTGGTATAAGGACATAGGGATCCAGGCAGCATCACAATTAACAGCATTTCTCAACAAACAGGATTTTCCACATTCATATTACTCAGAAATAGTCCTTCGTAAATTCATAAAGTCCTTCCTCCTCCATAAATGATCAAAGAGGAAGCTTTTCCGAGGGTCATCTAGGATAATCAGTCCTGACCACGTCACCTGGGGAATAATTGGGAATGTTTCCTAGAGGTGCTCTCTCAGTGCACAGAAATGCCAGAATGATAGAAACAGTTTAAATATCTACTCAGTCAGACAGCTAAAGATGGTCTGTCCCCGCATCTCTCTGTCCCTTGTATCATCATGTTAAACTGAAGTGGAAACGTTTTGCATGTCAGATCCTATGGCTCAAGGCCAGAGCCTTGCACCTTTACTTGTGGTTTGTAATGCCTTACTGCACAACTAGTGCCACTGACTTCTCCACAGCAGTCCTGGAGGAAGAGGCTATTTAAACTTGGGGCTGGAATCTAGGAAATGGGGCTGCAACAATTTGAGGCAATGCTAAATTTTATTTTTAATTAATTTAAGAATAAAGCTAATTAAAAGAAAGTTTGTAGCTTTAGCGAGTCGTCTCTTCCTATAAATATTAATGTTTTGGGGCTCAGGTAAGTAAATATTAATGTGCTAACATCTCCTTATTTTCCTGGTCAAAGATGCATGATAGGGCTGGAAGGTAGGTTTTAAATGCAGAATAAAGAATCATGATCATGCTGCCCAGTGTGTGTAATTAAGGTCACTCATTCAGCAGGCACCATTTCACTTGACTTCATCATATCATTTCAATTATAGGGACATTTCTGCAAATTTGAATGCAATCCCCATCTAGTGTTTTGCCAAGCAAAGGTTCTTGGATCTCATTTAGAAAGCCCCTCAAGACCCAGCTTTTGTGTCTCTTCTGTATTTTGATTTTTTTTTTTCTGATGAAAGCTAAATCAGTTAACACCAATCTGGGTTGATAGGAGGATCCTTGTCTTCTCAGCTAACGGTATGAAAGAAGATAAAGAGGCTGATTTGACAGCTGAATGGACTTCCGCAGAGGGGTCATTTTCTCCCATGACCAAATAATATGATAGAGATATGCAAGGGTATGTGTGCGTCTTTCAACAGCAGGCAGAGTCCAAGGGCTTATCCCTAAACAGCTTCTCTGGTGCCTAAAATGCAAAATGCAACGTTTCTGGATAATAAGGGAGCAGTTGCCTCTTTTCATTTTGCTTCAAGCCACCAACAACATCAGGAAGATTTGACATCTCATTCTCAGCAGCACAGTGATTTCACTAGGAACCAAAACACTGAGGCTTTCAGAAAGCAGCCAGTACCATGAAAATTTGGGCCTGTACAGTTTAAGAGGGATATGAATGTTACACTGCACTGCTATATGAATATAGCCTGCACACAATATTCCGCTGAGCACCTATCCCTTAGTTTATTCCACAGTCATTAAAATATCTTGATACACTATTGTTCTCCTGGAGTCGTCACTGTTATAACAGGAGTGTGTGGGGAAAAGAGATTGGAACATAAATCTCTTAGGGACAAATTTGGGCGTCTTTGCATCAGCTGATGTGGAGAAAAGTCTCTGATCTGTCCAGATGGTTAGTTTGTTTTCAAAGGGCCTGATGACTGTACTGTTTGTTTACTATTTTCTTTTTCTTTTTTTTTTTTTTTCCAACATTGGCATTCTTTCACTCTTTATTTTTTCTTTAGTACCCATAAATATCAAAGAAGAGTTCTCGGACTGTATTTCTGACATGTTGATCTCCTTTTTTTCTATTTTTGCTTCCTCCCTCACATCCTTTTTGGTAGATAAAATGCTCATTACACATTGCCTAGCAAACAATGGTGAACTGAAGTTTGGATGTGGAGGCTCTCACCTACAAAAGCTGTATTTTTCAGGTATCTCAGTCTTTTTTTAAGGAGTGAAGTCTTGTAAGATTCAGTATGGGAGAAGAAGGTGAAAGGCAGTGGAGTAGTCACAGGATACAAGATCTTCTAGCTCTAAATTGCCAGAGGTAACTTATAGGTGTATGTGTCTAAAGATTGTTGCTGGACTGCATGTAACAAACTTGTGGTTTCCATCCATTTTCTTGCGAAAAGCAGCACCACCACATAAAATGCCACTTCAGTTCATCCCCTCAGGCAATTTCAAAAAAAAAGGAGAGAGACAGATGGGCGTTTTTCTGGCCCAGATTTTAGCAGTTAATTTCGGCATTGGTAGCAGTTCTTCTGGATCGGGCCCTACTAGACAAGGAGCTTGAACTTCCCGAGAGTGAGGGTGGGAGCGCCAAGGTCTGTGGCAAAGCATACCACAACACATTGCACCGTTTCTACCCGTATTCTGGGTAAAATACTCCGTGCATTTTAATCTGCATCCGATGTTCATTTTAAACTGGAAATTTATTTTTTTAACTCACACAGTTCTGAATGTCAGGTAAGGCAAGTACACCAAAACAATCTTTTCTCGTAGAGACACACTTTCATGCACTTTGACAGCAAAACCATGTCAGTACTCCGTGCATGAAAAAACAGCAGGTAGAACAAGAAAAAATGATTTGTGAGTGGAAGTGTGTCTTCTTTAAAATGGTATGTGTTGGTACTGACACTTTACTTTGAAACCGAAGGCAATATTTTAACACAGGTTGCATAATCTCTCTAGGTGTTTTTGTGCTGTGCCATTACTAGACTGTGCTATGATGGCTAACTCCTTTAGCCCGAAAATGTTCACCTAAGCAATGTCAAAGAGTACCTCCACTAGGACCTTTTCTGCATACTACAAAGTTTTTCCATACCCTTATGTCTTTTGCAGGAAAAAAAAATCATTTAACATAGCATCACTAAAGTGTGCAAGTTATTAAAGTGAATAAGGAATATGACACTCACATTTTTTTTTTCTAAATAAAATACAAAAGAGTTGAAATAATAGCCTGGAATGGCTGAATGAAGTAAATGACACCCAGAATTAAGTAGGTAGCAAGCAAGAACATTTTTTTTCTCTTTCAGTGAGGAGTTATGTGATTTTGAATGTGTGTAACATGCTTATACTACATGGTGTGATGTTGCCCAGTATCTGGGGGCAGAATTAGAGTCTTGTCCCTAAGTACAGGGCCCTGCTCCACAATAAATTTTGTTTCCATTGTGACATTTTGAAGGTACTACATGGTAATGACACATTGCTCCAGTAATTTTTGTACAATGTCTGTATGAGCTCTCCCATCTGTCATGACAGCATTAGTCTTGGCATCTCTGATGAAAGAATCAAAATTAAAAGCGAGAACAAAAAGTCAATTTCTAATGGGTTCCAAATACCCATATCTTACAAGCGTGAATTAAAAATTGCTCTCATCTTGCAGCCTTCCAGCCATATTACATGGATAAAAAATCAAAACTATTTAAAATTAAAAATCCTGTTAAAAGCTGATATATTTATAAGGTAAAATAATATTCAGCTATTTAAACTAACCTGTTGATAGACTGTCAGCTGTCATTTGATTTGCACTTCATTTGAATTAATAAAAAGTAAACCATAAGCATTATGATTTACAGTAATATAAAAGCTATTACAAAGGACCTTCATCATAAGCTTCTTTGTCATAAAGCTATTGTATCTTACTTCAATCACTAAACACTGTTTAAAACATTTCCTAATACAGTACTGCCTGATGCAAGGCACAAATTCCTTTGCTTCACAGACTCACTGGCTTGACTTGAGGCTTTAGAGATAAATAGGAAGTTTCTTCTTACATACCTAATGTTTTATATATATATATATTTATATACATGTATATATTTATATATTTCCAGGTACTGTGTTCTCCGTCTTTTCTTAAGACATACAGAGATTACCTAGCTCAGATTTATCCACAGCCTCCTCCAGATAGGTACAAAAGACCTCCTATCATCACAGTGCCCTGACAAGCAGCTAGCAAACATACACCAGCAATATGATGAGGGTCACCAGCAGAAAGCAAAACAGAATCATAGAATCATAAGATCACTGTGGTTAGAAAAGACCTTCAAGATCACTGAGTCCAACCATAAGCCCTTAAACATCATGCCTGTTAAATATATTGCCTGGCTCAAGAAAAGCACTGGGTTGTCAGCGCTCAACACAGTCAGGCCTGTCCTTCTCAGTAGCACTGAGGGTACAGATGGCCATGTCAGCTTCACCACTTTTAATGCTGTCATTGAGGAAGAGGTCTGTCCCAGCTTGGTGATTTTCCCCTTGAACTGATCCTTTGCAAAAGAGGTCCTCTAACGAATCAGAAGTGGTGTTACTATTTGAACTTTTTTTCCAAGTTTTCAAGTTTCTGGCCTTCAGGGCCCTGTGAAAGGTCCCAGGGCAGGGTTATGAGAGTTATGGGAATGCAGTTCAATTACACCTGTAAACACAGATTTTTATTTTATTTTATTTTATTTTAAGTTTCAGAACAATTAAGTCTTAGCAAGAATTTGAGTAGACAGCCTCCTGAGGTCCCTTCCAGCCGAAATGATCTGTAAACCCGTGATTCTATGTTTGATGGTATCATGGATCAATATAAGTCTGGCATAGCCAAACTGAAGAAAACAATGCCTAGATCCTTTGAGATGAGTTTTTGATCTGACAGTGTTCACCAGATCCTGCCTCAAAGCCATGGTGGTGGCGTTCTGCATTCTGAAATTAGTAATGATTTGCTGATCATTCACATGGAGGGCAGCATGATTCCTGTGTGAGGAATTTATAACACATGCCCACAGCCACTGACACAAAAAGGACCTAGTTTTGGCCTACAGTAAATTAGCCATTCTCTCAGCACATCAGGTAGCAGCAGAGCTCCTGAATTGCGGCATATACCAAAATTATTTATGTAGAATTAAGTGGAATTATGATATGGCAGTAGCTAAAAATACAGTGTCTGGCTGACACCACAGAGCACCTCGGTGTCTTGCCCGGGAGGTGGTGAGTTTGCTTCCCCTGAGCTTGGCGCTCCCCAAAGCCTCCTGCTTCTTTTCTTGTCTGTCCTCACAAGTCAGAGCATGTCACGTCACAGAACTGATATAGCTGGGTATGCTACTTGAGGGTTTCAGCAGATCCTGTATTTGGAGTAGCTTGAAAAGTGTCTAGTGGCTTTGTCACATGATTTTCCTGTAGTGTGAGACTAGCCGGCAAAGAGCCGTGAGCTCACATGTTTAGATGGCTTAGTTTGTGCTCGCAGATAACGTGAATATCTGCTTGGCACCAATTTACAGCAACTGAACATTCTTGACGCTGCCTCTTTTCATCCTTCTGCTCCCCCTTCCTCAGCAGCAGAATCAGCAGCTGTAACAACACATGGAGGACACTTGGCAGCTGCAAGACGCAGATGCTGAACTCTGTAATAAACTTCTCTTGTAGAAGAATCTGAGTGCTTTTGCTGGCTGCTTAAAAGTCCTTATTGCTGTCTAACTCACTTGCTCAACAAGCAGTTACAGTGTGCTGATGGCTGCTGGTAATCACCCTTGGGGTATAAGGACCAATCTAATTGACCTGCTTAGTCCTTTAGGATGCTGCTGTAGCTTAGTTTTAACAGCTTGTAAGAGAATTGCATGCCTTCACAGTAGATATTTAAGAATAAGGTCTTGTGCAATGTTTAGTGGGCCGTTGTTTTTATATCTAGAGATAGGCAATGGGCCTGGTTTTGATCACAAGTCACAACAGTGCAAACCAGAAATAACTTCGCTGTTGTTAAAGGGTATAAGCTGTTATAAAACAAATGTGAGTGAGGTCAGGTGCAAAGGAGGGCTTAGAAAGAAGTTTGTATTGCCTGTTAAGGAAACTACATTTCTTTAATATCTCAGAAACTGGTGTTTTAGAATCCCGTGATAAGGATGTAGATAAGGACTCAGGGTAGCAGGCTAATGTTAGGGTAGCAGGAAGGCTCATTTCATAAAAGCTTTGCAGAAGTGTATTTTAAGGAGGCTTTTGAATTAGGAGAGAATGGCCAACTTGGAAGTTTGTTCTGGAGTCTGAAGAGCACTGGGAAAGAAATCAGAGACAGAAGCTTGTGGAGATAAAGGCAGGAACTGGGCAACAAGTCTGGTACATAGCCAATACAGAAAGGAGGGATGCTAGAAAAAGATGGTTGGAGACGCAAGAAAGAGAAGAGCTCTACACACAAGCATCTGCAGCTTGATCTAGATACATAATATTAGGGGGAAGGGATGAAGGAAAATGAGTGGAGAGTGACATGGCCAATGCTGTGGGAGGGAAATGATGTTTTGGACAAAAACTCCTTCCATCTCTGCTTTTATCTTGTCTGAGGAAAACTGAAGTCATAACAATAGCAAAGATATGACATCAATGGGAGCAGGAAACGAGACGGAGGCACACAAAAGGGCACGTGATGATGTGAAAAGCAGAGACCTCCTAATCAACACAGCAGGACTGAAGGGGGCCCATCTGAAACATTTGCACACAAATAAGGAAGTGCCAAGAGAAGAGCATTGTAGAGAAAGTATTTGTGCCCTTTCTGGGAAATCAGTGCAACTGGGGGTCTCTCCGAAGGGCAGTGGTAATGCATGCAGCACAAGCAATGGGCCAGAGCAGGTAGAGGTGTGTGTGCAGCAGTAAGGCTATGGTCTCCATGGGATCATGGAGTTGAGATGGGATAACTCACATGGTGGGAGTGCTGCAACGGATGGATACGGTCTTTTCAGGAAGCTGAGGCAGGGAAGGACAGCAGGAGGAGTCACCCTTTCTGTGAGAAAGCATTTTTAGGAATGCATGAAGCTCTGCCTTCAGATAGATGATGAGCCAGCTAAAAACTTATGGTCAGTGTTAGCAGGCAGACCACTATAGCCGAAGTTGTGCTGGGTGCCTGCTACAGAGGAAGGAGATTAGCAGTAGTAGAAACATGCTTCAAGACAACTGGGAGAACCCTCACGTTTCCATGCCCAGGTCCTTATGAAGGACTTGAAACACCCCAATATCTGCTAAAGAGAAAACACAGCAAGGCACAAGCAATCCAGGAGGTTCCTTGATGATGCATGATGACAACTTTCTGGCACAAGTGATGATGGAGCTGATGAGAGGATGTGCTGTGCTGAACTGGATGCCTACCATCAAGAAAGAAGCGGCCAGGCTTGTGACCACAATACAATGACCACAAGATGGTGGAGTCTGAGTGGAGGGAGCAAAGTAAAAAGTAAGACTACAATCTTGGACTTCCGGAGAGTGGATTTTGGCCTGTTCAGGGACCTGCTTGGAGGAATCCTGTGGGAAACTGTTCTGGAGAGAAAGGGGTTCCAAGGGAGCTGTTTGATTTTCAAGAATCTTCTCTTCGAAGGTGATCCATCCCAATATGCTGGAATTCAAACAGAGGAGTGTTTGATAACAAGATGCTTACACTGCTGTTCAGGGAGACCTTCACAAGCTGGAGAACTGGGCCAATGGGATACTCGTGAAGTTCAGCAAGGGGAATGCCAAGTCCTGCACCCCACAGGGTAGCAATAACCCCATGCACCAGTATAAGCTGGAGACAGACCATCTGGAGAGTAGCTTTACACAGAGAGGTATGTGGGTCCTAGTGATCAACAAGGTTGTTTTTTTTTGATATAGACTGGAAACTGATTTCATCTAATTTGGTGGATTTTCAGAAAGTGTTTTCAAGGATAGATATCAACATTCAGTTTTATTCCAGGTAACAACTGGAAGCCTGTAATTTAATGATGTTCAATGATTATGGCATCTAAATAGACTACATCTAAAATTAATATATTACAATAAAGTCTAGTATTCCTCCAAATAATCCACAGAAAGGGACAATAAAATACTACCCTTCAAATAATAGGACTTAAATACCTGTTTCAGCAGTGCTTTCATGCTGCTTTCCTTGCTTGAAAAATATGAAGTATTTATTTTGAAATCACATTATCTTATTATTGCAGGTTTCCTTTACAACACAGCTCATTTCAAACATTAGAAAAAAATGGTGATTTTTACCTGAGTTTTAGATTTCCCAGTAGTGATCAGTCACACATACTAGGTGAACTGATGTAACAACCTGTTTTTGTTTTTTTCTTTCACCGTGTTGGTTGTCCAGCGGGCAGAATGTGTTATGAGAATTGACTGAAATGCAAAGACAGATGTGATGAGGAGATGAGGACTACTTAACTGAACTATTGTGTTAGGAAGCAGAAGATGGCTGCTGAGAACTTCCCTCTCCCACTTACAGAACAAATGATGGCTTTCTAACACAAGTGAAGAAATCCCAGTCTTTTCCTGAGTAGGCTCTTGTCTGGCTAATGTGCTCTGAGACACATTTTTTTCTCTTGATGAATAGCCCTACTGAGGTATCAGTGCTATCCACAAGTGTCAAGATATTCACAGGAAGAGGATCAAAGGCTCCAAGGGAGGGTAATTTTAGAAGTCCAGAGGATTTATTCATCAAAATCAGGTGCTGCAAATATCCTACCTTTAATTGATAGCATAACTCATTCCTCAAACATTCCTCTGATGTCTCCGTCCTTTTTCCTATGTGGGATAGTCCTCTAGGTCATGTCTAAGCTGATGGGCCCGTGGAGAGTTAGCAATATTTCAGCTGGAAGAAGAATAACAGGACAGTGACAGAAACTGAGCACAAGGTAGTGCTAGTAAAGGGAAACTACAAAGAGAGTCTTGAAAGAGGCTGGTGCTATGTATGGAGAGCCAGGCCTGAGGAAGGCATGGTTGACGGGATGTGGTAATGAAGGGAAGCTGTTTGATCCCTTGTAGCTCCTGGGTCAGTAGCAGCTGCACCTGCAGCACCCGCCGGCTCTCTGTGCGCTGGCCAAGGCGGCTGTGAGCGTCTGCTGCTGCTGCGCGAGCGTGGGCTCCCCTTCTGCACGTCGCTGCGGGATTCAAACATCTGGAGTCCAGAGATACCTTATTAGGGCTGAGCAACCTTGCTTCGATTATATGACAAGATGCACAAAAGATGATATCTTTTGCACAGTCCTGCATCATGAAAGGCTCATGGGGCTGGGGAGAGCGATGGAGAGCATGGGAACGCAGTTACTCTCTTGTTTCTAAATTTGGTCCCTAGTAGTGCATAAAAGGGGTGGAGACTGGAGAGCTTGAACAGTCTAATGCCAAGGATAATTTGATCAAATCTATTTTTTAAAGACTATGGATCTCATTTGCTCCACAAACTATGCATTTACTTAGGCAAAAATAAACTACAGTATGATTTTCAGGCCTGGAGTCTGAAAGTCAGTGTGTACCTACGTATGGATCTCATTTGCTCCACAAACTATTCATTTACTTAGGCAAAAATAAACTACTGACTGAAAGTCAGTGTGTACCTACATGGACAGAGCTACTTGGTTGTGCATCTGCAGCTTCTGCTGGTTTTAAATTCACTTTTCTTTCCTGAACTTAGAGGACGGAACAGCAAAAATGCAACCAGGGATGCTTTTGCAATGTGCAGGGGTGTGAAGTATGCTGCCTGGGCCAAATTCCACACCAGATAATTCCCTGGAGGCCATGGTTTCAATCGGATCCCGATATCTGCACTTTGCGTCTTGTAGTGCAGCGCCGTGCCGCTGATGGCTGCCGAGTTCCTCCTCCTGGGCCTGGATGCACATCGCAGCAGGACTGTAGGCTCTCCTCTCTACTTGTTGCTTCGCTTGCAAAAGTCCTATGGAACGGAAGCAAAGGATGGAAAGTGCTTTGGATTCCACTGGTGAAATTTGCCTCTTCCCGTGTGATTATTTTTTGCTATTTAGGGAGCAAAGTCATATTTTACAAACTTTTTCTGTTTGCCCTGCAGATCTGCCATCCATTTCCATGGATACATGAGTGGTAGTGAGGCAGCCAGGAGCTGTCAATTCCAGCCGCTTGCTGGCTGCCCAGTGAGCAGTGAAAAGCTGCTGAAGCCATTAGCATTTTACACTTAAAATAACACAATAGTTTGCACCTTTCTGGTCTTCTTTGACTGAGAATCCCCAAGCCTAGTGCATGAGTCACTCTAAAATAGTTAATTAGGCCTCTTACCAGCTTGGTGGTGGGTAAGGATGGACATGGAGGAAGGGAGAGTTGAGGTGACCGGTCAGAGGCCACCCTGTGAGCTGCTGAGTTGGGCAGAAGAGCAATAACTTCATGTGTGCCGGTTCCCTGTACTCATCACCGGGTGATTAGGTTGTGAAAATACCCATCCTCATCTGCTTAATGCCAAAGCTTATTCTGCTTTTATTTTTTAAAGAAAATCCAACGCATCTTTGATTTGGTGAATTCCCGCTGCAGCAAGTTTCATAAGATAGCAGAAGGGTTGTATTCCTGCAGGATATGGCATATGCTAGCTGTTCATTGAATGGGTTTTCCTGTCCATCATGTTGAATTCTTCAGTCAAGTCGTCTCTAGTTCTCCTCCAAGGATAAGATTTCTGCCACTCTGACAGGGAGATTATTCACAAGACGAGAGTTCATGTGTCATTATTATATCTGAACATCAAGTTATTTTTGTGGACACTTCCAACATAAAATATCTTCTAGTTATGGTTCAGGGAACAAAGCTAGAGAGGAAAAAAAAGAGGAAGAATTTGTCAGATATAATGTCATTACAGCATGCTTTGGTTTTACACATTATGTTTTTCAGTAACACATCCTGCTTGCCGTCTTCTAACTACTGCACTGTGAGGTGACATTCGTAAGTTGTAATTCCTTCATTATTTTATCTTTACACAATTGACTGAAATAAACAGACCTTTGCATGTTAAACAACTGTTCCAACCAATTAAGGTAGGTGGAACTGGACCCACCACGATTTACCTTCTGTGAATCCTCATTTTTTCTCTTCTTAAAAGACCTCTCAGGTAAAAGACTTTGAACTTATGGAAAGATTTAGAGTTTTTATAATATGCACTACTCCAGTAATGCTTAACCTGGATGCTTTTCCATCACACAAAGTCATTTCCTTCAAATGGTGGGCACATAACTAACTTTTATACACAGCCTGCCTATGTTCCATGGTTTTATTTTTGTGAGAAAAGCCTACAGAGACAGACACACCAAAATAAAATGGCATCGTCCATGTATCCCCAATCCTTTTACATTATTTCCTCTGAGTCATTCACATACATACTCAACAAAATTGGTCCCAACACAGACACTAGTGGTACCCTACCATTAACCTCTTTCCATTCTCAGAGGAAGCTCTTTATTATGACCCTTTATTTTCTGTCATTTAACCCATTTCTAATCTTTAACAAAGACTTCATCCCTAGCCCTGTGATTATTTATTTCCCTTAATAGTCTTTTATGAGGGACCTTATCAACAGCATTTTAAAAATTCAAGTAAATGAATATCTTATAGGTCACCTTTATCTAATGGTTTATTAACTTTTTCCAAAAACAAAATACTGTGCTTTTCAATATTATTAAATAACATTGGGAATGCACAAAAAAAAATCAAATACATTTTGACAGCTACTGTAGTGGCTTTGCATAGCTGCACTTGGATTAGCACTGCTGTTCTGCCTGTACTCAAGAACTCTATTTCATTTCCTGGCATCTCACTTCTCAGGTCAACCGTTAGATCAAGGTGGAAGTGATAAGTTTGCAGCGTCTCAAGTGTGCTGGTGTTAGCTCTTGGGAAATCGAGAGGAAGGAAATAGCAGTCTATAAAGTTTTGATTGCTTGGAAAAAGAGAGATGTTTGTTGAAAATATGAGCAAGGCCATCTGCAAAGAGTTCAGGAGCAAGCAGAGGTAGTTATGCATTGGCTGCTTACTCATGTTAGCCATTAATTGACAGTGTTTCAGACTGGAGATTGAGTAGAGGAGAGTAACATTCTCCGACCTGTTATGGGGCTTTCTAACATCATCCGCTTTTTAGTTAGTGAAGGGTTCACTTTAAAGACTGATAGAACAGCATGATCCAGGATGGTGTGGCAGGGAAAGTTTTGGCAAAAATAGTGGCACTAAAGAAGTAAAATAAATGTGCCATGCTCTATTCCTCCCCCAATTTTAAAATATCAGCATTTTGCAAGCAATGGGCCATATGCTCCCAGGGCTTGCAAGCCAAAAAGTATAGCAACTTACTACAAAACCGCTCTCCAAATTCTACACACAAGCCAAAACCTCCTACTTGGTATGCTGCCGTCATACCAACTTGCAGAACAGACATTGGGCCTGTGCAAGGAGATCTGTAAAAGAAGGGCAGATTATGCACATGGGGTCATAAAGGAAGACACAGCCATGTCACACAGGCTTCAGGCAGGACACTACTCCTGTGAACCTCAGCTTGAGGAGAAAGCAGCATCCTTTTCCACTGGAAAGTGAGAGCGAGCATGTGTTCCCAGGCCAGGATGCCCCTTTCCCGCCTGGGCAAGGCGGGGAAGTCTCCTTGGGTTGCTCCTGTGGGTTTCTTCCGTGAGACTGGAGGAGCATGGGATTCCAGATTTCCAGCCTTCCAGGCCGCGGGAGGAGCACAGCCTTCCAGCAAGAACACCAGAACAGCCTTGGAGTGCTGGTCATGAGCCAGCGCAAGGAGGAGTTTCTCCTCTGGGATCTTCCCTGTGACAAAGCAAGCTGAGACTTAGCCCAAGCAGGGGCAACTTGCTATCAGAAGGAATGCAGAATTTGCTGTAGCAAGACAAATAACCTTGGGATATGTAGGCACAGGGAAATGCCAGCCACATCTGAAGTGCGCATGGGACCCATTGAGATTTCACGGGGCTGCCCCTTTCCATGTTCCCTCACTCAGTGGTAGAAGGCTGTCCTCTATTTCCTGTGCTCTGTTCTTTCTCCATCACGGAACATTCAGAGGTACTTTATATTGCCCTAGGATAATTCAGGGTATAATCCATGCCATTCCTTAGCCATTGACTAGAGCAGAGCTCTCCCCTTCACTGGCTGGTACAGTGCATATTCTCTGGCAGGCACTTAAAGCAATGCAGATGCTCAACTTTTCTGAACATTTTCATGGGCTCAGTGTGATTAAACAGAGGTAAATAATGTCTTTCTGAGGACCTATACTCACCACTACAGACAGGGTGAATCTGGGTGATAAAATCACAGGATAGCATGTACAGAGCATACACTCTACCTCAGCTAAGAGGGATCCACCGGCTGCTCAGAGGATCGGGCAGCGTATGGCCTCCGGACCAAACACTTGCTCGATTTGCATGCTTGCATTGCTGCTGGTTGGACCAGCTGCTGCTTCCCACTGCTGTCTCACACAGCCATGGGAGCCTAATGCCCATGCACTGAGTGGCACAGCAGTTCCTGGGGGACCTGGCGCCATGCAAGAGAAAAGGGGTCACGAAAAATACATTTTCTAGCTCCGCAGATTGTCTACCTAGCACCATCTGTAGAACCAAGGCACGCCAGACCAGCTCTCAAACGAGAAGTTTTGGAGAGGCAGCTTATGGCAGATGTGCCGGGGTGCAGGCACAGTTTCAGTAGGTGGCAGTTTCTGCCTCTGGTAGCATCCCATGAGGCTGGCAGAGGAATTCCCAAGGCCAGTTACTGGGAGAAGTGGTAAACTGCATTTACTCTAGTAGGAGCTACATTTAGGTCTCTGCTGAGTACTGTGTTGTATCCTGAATGTATTGTTTTCAACAAAGCAGTCATTTCTCCCCTCAAGGGAGCAGCCAGTGCCGTGCTGCCCCGAGAGCACTGCGAAATGTCAGTTACTGTGATTTTTATGAGGTTAAGATATAATTATGCTCTTGTTATCAGATCTTAGAGTGAAAGACAAGAAGTGCTATTTTAAGCATGCAATTGCTGCAATAATAATAATAATTTTCTCCAGAATGTCTTTTTTTTATATATATATCGGCGTGAAATAAACTTTTAAGAGCAATGAGAATACATATGGAATTTTCTCATCCAAAAATTTCTGTTAGTGCTTTTACTGAAAGAAGTAATCAAAAGTCTTGTGCAAGAGCATGTGAAACATTTTTTTGTATGCATTTTTTTAATTGTGAGATGGCCATTATTATGTTGAGCCCTAGCTATGAGTCAAGGCCGCTGTTTCCTATCCTGAAGTGAGGAATCTCTCTCAGGAAGTCCTGTGTTGTGCTAGAGATCAGAGCAGGTGATAATGGTCTCATCTGGCTTTGAAATTTATGAGAAGGAGATAGGATATGTAATGGAGTCATTATTTTGTTTTAGTCCATTCTTCACATTGCAGACCTTGGAGATGTATAGGCCGTGTGGTGACCAGATGGAAGGAGCAGGGAGAGGGGAAGCGCAAAAGGATATTTTCCCCATTACTAATAAGAATATCCTAAATTGAAGCAAAAATGCTCTGAAAATATGTAACTAATTTTATCCATATAGATGTCTTTAGAAAAAAATATATAGGTTATGAGAAGAAGGCCCTAAAGTGGGAGGAGATGGTATGGAAAAAGGGGGAGGCTCAGTAGCTAAAAATATGAGAAAAAGTAATGTTACATTATCTAAAAACCTGAATTGGCTCTATTTGAGGTATAAGCATGAGTGTAGGACTCCAAATTCTCAAATAAAAATGGAAAAGTGCTCAAAGAACATGAACTTTTCCAAATTCTCAAATAAAAATGGAAAAGCGCTCAAAGAACATGAACTTGTGAACAAGTTCATGTGAACTTGTGAACAAAACAACATGACTAAGGCTGAAAGAAGGCAATAAGAACCATTTCTGTGAAGTTTAGAATTGTTCCAAATTTCAAGAGTTAAAAAAATCCTTCTCTTATTTTCCTGTTATCTTCCATGAGCTTAATTCAAAACTCTGTGGCTCAAAACTGCCAGCATTTTTAGGTTCAGATTTTTCAATTCTTTTCAGAGATACTGTTTTGTTCTCTTAATTCCATTCCTAAGTATCTACTGGGCAGCTTTTGGCTTCTACTGATGTTGAAGCTGGGGAGAAGTAAATTCTTCCACCAACTCTTAAATTCAAATCCACTTTCCCTTTTGGTTGTGAGAGGGAATCACATATTTAAGTCATTAGAAAACTGCATCTATTTCAAATAATATGTTTCTTTCATTCTGTTCCTAAAACTAATTTTAAGATATTAAATAGTTGAAACTTTTCGAGCTAGCCTTTTTTCCTTTTTTTAATTTTTTTCACAAGCTAAAGCATCTCTTTATCTTATGAGGAAACACTGAACATTCTTGATTTGCTTTATCTAGTAAAACTGAGACAGAAAAGAGACATATGGAGTTTTTATAAAGATATTGAGGAGGTATACTTCAAAGTGAACAAGAATTATTTAGGTTAAAGCACAACACTGTCATGGGATCAAGTGAGTTGATCATTAATACATTCCCACTGGAAATTGAGAGAGGTTTCTATCTACTCAAGAAGCAATGTCCTGGTGACTGGAGTGGAGAAGTTAAATGTTTGAGGCTGCAGTCGGGTGCACTCATGAAAACAACTGTGTCACAGAACTGTGAGGGGCAGAAGATGAGGCTTGTGATATGGATCAGTTGGTATCTGATGTTTAGGTGTCAGCAGCTGAGTTTGAAAAGAGACTTGGCTGTTTATTTGCACCATTGTTTCATGCTACTAATCACATGCTCCAGGACTTTTGTTTGCAATCTGCAGAGGTCAGTGAGGGTTATTTTTACTTTTCCTTTATGCGTTGCTAGACTTCTAGGTTGCTCTCTTTTTCACCTCTGATCCATGAAAGGACAGGCTGTAGGAGGGGGGGCCTGAATCTCTTAAGCATTTCTTAATCATAAATTTGGGGCTAAAATGATCACCAGCTTGGGGCAAGGAAGGAATTTCCCTGTAGATCAGGTAGTCAGGAGCTATTGCAGAGGAGGGATGTCATCTGTCTTCATTTTATAGGATTTGCAGGACATTTCACATAACAATTCCCTTCTATTGCAGGGACTTGGGCTATTGGCAATGTATCGAATGATGCCGTCCTGCTTCCTGGGGTTCATTAGGGTTGCAGCTGCTTTATGATGAGGTGTAAAGTTTGTTACAGGTTGCTGGGAAGCATCCTGGGGCAGGCGGTGCGTGAGGACATGCAGGGTAGGATGGCTGCACTCTGAGTACCTGTGAAAATCTGGGCTTGCTGACACAGCTGACCTTTTTTGGCCTTATTTCCTGCATTTTCCTTTCTTTTTTCTTTCTTGTTTTTTCTTTTTCTTCTTTTTTCTTTCTCTTTTTTCTTTTTTTTTCTTTCTTTTTTTTTCTTTTTTTTTTCTCCCCCCCGCCACCAAAAAAGTGATTCCAGAAGTCTATTTTAATTCAAGCTAGCAGTATCTTTTTTTTCATTATTTGCCAAGCTGATCAATGACTAAAACATCATTGAACAAGCAACCTGGCTGCCTCGGAGCCACCTTTGCCTCCCAGGTACTTGCATGGCCTCGAGTTAGTGTAGGAGTTTGTTGGCCACATGGATACAGCAACCCTGCCCAGACTCAGAAGCCAGCTGAGGAAACACGTTGGAAAAGAGGCTGGAGTCCCCAGCTCTCTCCAGCCTTGCATTAGGCTTGGAAGCCCAGCAGAGAGGGCATGTGGGCTGTCCTAAATTTGAGTGCTATAAATTAGAAATGAACTATCCCAGATCAGTTCAGAGAAGAAGGGAAGTAGCTGGATTTCAGACCTGTATCTTCAAGGCTAATGTAGACCAGGCTTTGCTGCTGGCTTGGGCTGTGATGGAAATCACCATCCACCCTAAAGCAAAGCTCGAGGGAGGACTTGGGCCTCATGTCTGCCTAAAGAAACTGCATCAGTGTTTTAGTAAAGAGACAACACAAGGACTTGGGAAGTGGTAGGATGGGTCCCAGATCTCATCCTTCTCACATGGCTCTCAATCATGGAGCCACTGGCTGCCCCAGGAAGGGCCTCACAGCGCTGCTGCAGAAGTCTTGCTGATGAATTCATTGTGAAGCTACCATTGGGCAGCAGGTTAGCAATTAATCAAGGAGAAAGATGAATCAAAACTAGAGTGGCTTGTAAGATCCCAGCACTCTGCTTTGTAACTTGCACATGCTAAAGACATAAAATGATTACGATGGCTTCTTCCTTCCTTCCTTTCCAAGCCTAAAGATAGTAAAAAATCCATGCCGCCTTGAATCAAGCAGACAAGTTAGCTGCAATGATTCCTGCGGTGCACTGTTTTAATACGTGCTGTTTAATTACACTTTTATGACTGGGAACAGGTAACAGTCTTCATGCTAAAAATATTTAGACATATGGATTCCCCTTGTATTCAGAGCTGTTTTCATCTACTAGACTCATAAAGTAGTGAAGCTACATGATAATGCCATATGTATAATAAAAGCACAGTTTTAGAAGACTACATAAATGCATACTATTAAAATACACATATTTTGCTAAGGAAATTAAAAACGAAAGATAGGTTTAAAACATTGTTAAAGACTATAATGGGAATGGCAAGTGGCATAATGGGAATAATGCCATGGGATTATCCTTGGGCAATAGGGAATAACCAGAATGAGATAGTATTAAGGACAATAAGTCCAATCCTGCAGAGCGCTGGCAATCCTGAGAAGCGCTGAGCCTGCTCGGCTCTCCATAAAGGCAGTGGGAGCTGAGGGCATTGAACACCTTTGCAGGATAAGGCCCAAGTCAGAGTTCCAACCTAAGGCTGTCATTTGTAGCCTGGATTTTTACGAAATGCCAATTTGATTTTTATGAGATGCCAATTTGGACGTCTTAGTGGGACCCTGGCGTGCTGAGAACCACTCAGGATCACTGCCAAATTTTTCAGAGTGGGCCTGATCCCCCTGACACTGAAACGGAAGGGCAGATTCCCACTGCCCCCACCAGGGTTGGTGCTGGCCTTGTCATCAGGAAGCACCCTAAGTATGCTGAAAATTGGCTCAGGGAGGTGTGGAAGCCGCACATCTGAAAAATCCTGTGCTGCTGGCACTCTGGTTAGGGGGAGCCAGCTTAACTCCGCTTTCAATTGTGCGATGGCCAAGTCGCGCAAGTGCTTCTGCCCATTCTGCTCTTCAGCACAATAAGCCCCTATCTTACAGGCCTCAGATAGTCAAGGTTGCGGAGCTGTGGGGACCTTGAGAATCACGTATCTTGATCGCAAGCGAACATTTTCCTTGAATGGAAAAATAGAATTTTTGATTCCTTTTGGGGAAAAAATGGCAAAAGCCGTCTCTCCCGTCCCCAGTGTTGAAGCAGGAGTATTCAATAGTGTTATTAACAGGAGCGGTGTAGAAACTGGTTTCTGTGGCCTTGATCCTGCAAAGCCCATGGCAGCGGAGTGAAGCTGTCGCTGAAGCATTGGCAGAGCTGCGGTCCTGGCCTCACTGAGGTCTGCAGGAGCACTATTGCATGTTGGAGGGTACGAGTTTGCAGAATCAGACCCATTGCTCCCCTGGGGCGCTTCCATGGAGCAGGGCCAAAACAAGATGACAAGTGAGAATGAAATCTCGCTGTGTTCACCTGTGTTCAACCTCTGGTCATGCTGACCAGAAGTGGCCGTGGTCAGCTGGTTTCCATCCAGCCGTTTCTGGGGTGGCTGAGATCAGAGCCGTTGAGCTGGGGTAGCATCAGCGGGAAGTCATCATGTGCTCCCCTTTAGATGGGAGTCCACAGCATGGCGCGGCCTGGTACGGCCCCACCATGTTGCATCTCTGGCCCAAATTAACTGACACCTGCCCTGAGGGTGCCCTGAGACTGCAGGACTCCTAGGAGCTTTCCAGTGTTCAGGTGTGACTTCAGCACCGATAGCTTCTACTGGCACTCCCATGTGGCTGCCTCATCCCATGGTGGACTGAAGGCATCTCCTTTGGGTCCCTCTGTGTTCTCCAGCCCACCTTCAACAGGCTGGAACCACTCATAAATATTCTTGTTAAAACATGTGCTCCAGCATTATTGTGATGAGCCTAACTGCTAAGTCCATCCTTACAGGGAGGATGGCACTTACTTTCTTAGATGTATAATATAGAACATCCACATTCATATTTTTAGTAGCATATAGCAGTGGTCCAGCCTTTAGTGTACTGTATGTACTTTTAATAATCTCCATAAAAGCCTGATTTTCAATCCCTAGGCTCAAGCTGACAGTGTAAATAAAATCACCCAAATCCACAGGGTAAGAGAAATGAAAATGACAAGGATTAAAATTTTGTCAAACCTCTTTCTTTTTAAAATTCTGCTTCCCTTCCAATTGGATCACGACCCTCTGTGTGCACAGCTTAAGACCAGACGGTATGCTTTCACTTTTATTCCGCTCTGCAGCAGGCTTACAGTATTTAGTGAAAGTCTGTAAAGAATGTGTGCTGTGTAGAGAGTTAATACCATAATCCCCTATCGTTAGGGTCAAATGCTGAATAGAGCAGAAGAATTAGAAAATATGTTACATACAATGGCAGAAAAAATGCATCAGCATGCTGTTCTGTTAACACACGCATTCATTACCAACAAGTAAATGACAATGAGGTAATAGAATATATTAAGAGATGTGTACTTCAAGTCTAGTGTGCATGTTATTACGAGACCCGAAGACTTTGAGTGAGAATCTAAACACTATGTATAAATACACATTGAAGGATTGTTCGTTGCATATAATTACATCTTTCTAGGAAGCACTCTGATTTAGCTTCAGACTAACAAAAATCAGCTTTTTAAATTATTTGATGGAGATTAATTTTGAATACTTCAATGAAGGGTGATAGCTATATTTTGCAATCCAAGCATGACAATACGTTTGTCTTTAGAGAATTCCCAGCCATGAATTGCAATAACTATAGCTAAGGAAGTATTTCAGAGAATAGTCTTAGCACTTGTCTTTTCATAAGATCCTTAGAATGCTAGCTACTTAAATCATATAGAGTTGGCACGGGTATTTCATTCCCCTGGGTTTTCAGGAAAAAAATGAGCCAGTATGTGCTGGAGGGATGACAATTTACTAGAAAGAGGAGAGAGTTAGTACATTCTGTATATAGCAGCAGCTTGTATGTAGTGTTGCCTGATACCAGTTACACAATGTAAGCATCACACAATCCAAAAATAACTAAAAAAAAGTGTCTGAATCAGCATATTGTGCCTTTCTGTAAAGAAAAGGCAGAGCTTCACAAGAAGAAGACTCGATGAACAGGAAGAGATATGAAAGTTACTGGGCTGTTTTTGCTGACACTAAGTAGTGTCTGATTCCCTAATTATTCTTGTGGATTCAGGCTGGTTATTAAGGCAGAGAGACACTGGTGAACTGGAGACAGGATGAAGGTACTTAAAAGAAATCTTGCAATAGCTGGTTAATGACAAAGTGTGGAAAGTACTGCAAGAACTTGTAACCTCAAGACTTTGTCTAGTGCAAGTGTGTTATCTTATCTTACGGCTGATCAGTTGTAGATAGTCCCAGGAGGCGCTTTAGCAAGCTGCCCATGTATGGTCTCATGTACACGCATATGCTGGCTGTTGTGTGCTGTCACCTGCATGGTGTTTATGGCTGTCTATATGTTCCTAGCATAAGTGTTGAAAGTGATCAGGAAAGCATTTTTATCTGAGGAAAAGAAAAAAAGGCAAATGAAATTAAGTCCTCAAAATATCTGTTCAGCATACCAAATAAAAGTCAATGTTGCCCACAAAAGCTTTTTTTGTGGTCAAAAAATTCTTCCTCGAAAATTACTTGGCTGGTCTTTTTGACCTGTCTAGTTGAAATTAAAGATATTTGGGGATATTTAGGTGTCTGAATGGATAAAAATTGATTTATGGAGTTACCGTTTGTGTACCAGAATGAATTTCTTTTAACTGTAAAAGTGTGCTAAAATCTTTGGAGTGTTTCTGAGTTTTGTAACTGGGACTTTAAGAAATTATTGAGCACCTCTGACAGGCAGCAAGTAGTAAGTTGGGAAAGTTAGCTGCTTCAGGACAGAGGTGTTGTTAGTGTCCTGTGTTTGGAGTGTGTGTGTTCTGAGTTGGTCTCATCATTAAAATGGAATTTGCCTAAGGCTTCTTTTCATTTTAATCCTCATTGCAGATCATTTTACCTACTTTACAACATTTTGGCAGTTCTTCCTTCAAACTAAGTTGCATCGATACGAAAACAAATTTAGAAAAATAAACAAAAAGGAATTATCTGAAACACAAAAATATTCCTCATCTAGGTATGATTTTTTTTAAGCATACAGTACTGTCAAA
>NW_010577255.1:129244-190336 GCF_000705375.1 Tinamus guttatus | reverse complement strand
ATTGTAGACAACTGTAGGTAAATTTGGGGCATTCAGTTTATTTAACCATACTTGATATAAATATGGTGGACAGTCAAAGCCAGGCAGGGCTAGCCAGACTCTACTTTGCTATGGCCAAATAAAATCCTAGTAGAGCATTAAATCCTAGAGCAAATTTATTGAAACTGATCTACCTCTACCTGGCTGCAACTCGCTGTAGTAGGAGCAAAGCGTATATTTCTAAGGAGCAAATGAGTCCTCTGAAAATTGCAGACTTGCCACATTTGTGAGTAGAGAGTATTAAACACAATTGACTATAGACAGAGTCTTTGGCATATTTAATATCTAAGCAAGTGAGTAGGCTGAAATAATTAGAAATGGCAACTAGAAAGATAAATGGAGGGGATGCATCAAATCAAAGAAACAAAGACTGTTGAGGTGACAGGAAGATGCATGTCAGTAGAAGCTAAAGTATAATCCAGAATGACTTCCCTTGATGTGGAGCATATTTTTAAAGAAAAAAAAAAAGGAATTATAGGTAGGCAAAATAATTCAGGTAAAGTGAGTGAATAGTTAGTGCTTATCGCCCAAAAAGTGGCTCAGCGAAAGATACCAACCAACTTCTTCAGAGACGGGATCTGGCAGCAACCATGATCGTGGCTAATTTTGCAGCTAAAACCATCAAGATGGGAAGCACACAAAGCAAGACAGACAGGTTGGGCAGGCTGGGCAGCAAGCAGGGAGCTGTAGGCCTACGACCACATGGCGAGGACCAGCCCCTGCCTCATGGCCAGGTCCCACGAGAGCCACATGTTCCCTGCAGGGTCCCCATGCTGGAGCTCTCTGGGCCGCTGTCTGGGGGCTGCAGTTGGCTTAGGCAATTAAGCACCATCCTTGTGGGCTGCTGCCTCTTTGTGCCAGGACAATCAATGCCCACTCGCCAGGACCGCCTGGATTAAGGTTGATTGTCTTGGAGACAGTTGTTTTGCAAGATCTCATTTAGAGTGCAGCGAGTGGGTCTGCATGCCGAACGCTCAAGTCTAAGCACAGCAGATGCAGAGATTTTTCAAGCAAATTAGAGAAGAGACCTCTGTGACGCACACAAACTGCTCTGTAATGATTATGGATATTGTTTGGATGTTTAAGTCTTCACGATATGACTGTACGGGGTTAAGTCAACAGTACTGTTGGGAAAACAAGCAGAAGAGGAAAAAAAGAATGGTATCATTTGCTTAAATGAGCAAGTTGTGTGTGCTCGGCTCACCATCAATTTGTATCTCCTCGTGTGGCTCAGCATAACTTCTTCCTGTGGCTCAGAAGGGGATTGACTCAAGTGAGTCATCCAGGAAATATTCAGCTCTTGAAAATGCCTTCAGTTCCCTTTGCAGCCAGTGACACATGAGTGTCTATGAGCAGAATTTTTCCCCACAGCTTCCTCATATAACCCACACATGCCCTGCATCCCTGTTTAGGGTGAAAAGTATTTGAGAAGACTGGAAATCACAATGCTATTTGCCAATATGTCATCCCTATCCAAGTCAATGGCTGCTGTGTGTCTTTGGGGCCTTTTGGAGAGCATCTAAGGCTGTCTAGTAGGGTTTGAAAGAAGTGGTATCTACTTCATTCGGTAATATTGCTCTCTAAGAATAAAGAGATAAAAGTGAATGTTTTAGGTTAAACATGATGAAATTTATTCTTTTGAAAAAATGAGGTCACAGTATATTTTGCAGAAATTTTTATGCAGTTTTGCAGCAATATTTTATTTAAATTTGCTTCTCAAAGTACTCACCTAGCCTCTATCACAACATCCGACTACCCTTCAGACACCTAAATATACAGGTGTCTTCTATTTTTCTACCTTTTGTTAAGCTTGTAGGCAGGTAGCTTGATGAGCATGTTTTTGTTTGTTTCTGTTTGTACTTACAAGTGGTTGTGGCTGGCAACTGTGTGTGAAAAAATTAATGAGGCAAAGTTAAGTCAGAGAGATGAGTTTTGCAATTAACACTGAAAGTGGTGAGATCTATAGGTACTCTTATCTCTTGCGAAAATGAATTTACCTGCCATAGGAGAGTTCTGTCTCCTGCCTTCCTTGGTTTCTGCCTACTGGTTGGCATTTCTGGTTTCTCATAGAACATACCAGTCACAGGATGTAACAAGATGTAAATTCCATCCCCAAAATGTGAGTTAGGAGAATGGAATGAACAACTACTCATTACACTGTTCCTGTTCCACAAAAATTGCTGCAGATGCACCATTAGTAGAAAGAAAAAGCTTCATTTATTTGAACATAAGGATTGTGATTGATTTAGAAAATGTGCAGCAAAAGGTCATGTTGCTCATTTGCAAATAGTGACTGCACACAAATGAAACCATAAAATTATTTTTGGTGAACGTAAAAAATTATGCCTCCCTTTAAAGAGTACAGTAAAACATGGTTTTGCCACACATTCATTCACAGACAAAACTTGACACTGTCACCAAAGAGCCGTTATGAAAGTGGTACACAAATTTGGTTTTCCTTGCGCCACTCATGTTGACTGTCAGCTGGACTCTATCCATACCTGCATCTACATCTTTTTCACCATTAGGACTGACTGGGAATCTTCAATTGGACAGCTTTGTTAATCCTGGCCTCTTGGAAGTTTCTTTTCTATCCTTTTTTTTATTATTATTATTTTTGGGGGGCACGTTTTTAAAATGCCATGTGACGCCATCTTCATGTTCAAAGGCAACCACAGTATTGCTGGAAAAAATTTTTTAGCAAGTACCAAATTCACCAAAAAAGCTGTTCCAAGGAACACAGGTTATTCACAGCTATTGATCATATTCAGTGAATAATCATTTAAAACACATATTTGTTGAAATTCAGAAAAAAAAGTCTAATACAGTTTCAACGTTTCAATACATTTCTGGCCTCTCTTTTCAAACATAAGTGTTATTAGAGTATGTAAAAGATTACAGATACGTCAGGGAGCACACACCCGATGTTGAGAAACACTGCATGACAATGTATTTTGAAACATTGCTTTTTTTCTTAATAGTTTGTGCATCGAACCAAAGAAATGCACCAAAAAATAGCCTTGCGCTCACAATGTTACAGAATTCCCGCAGTTTTGGGACTGAAGAATTTCCAAGTTCTCAATGATGGACTAGTGCTGGTCTCAAAGCAGGTTTGTGGTTGAAGACTTCCTCAATAGTTTGGGCTGATTCAAGTTCCTTTGCAGTTGCCTCAGAATCATATAACTTCACTAATTACTTTCTCTGGAAGTGGAAGACAGGTCACAGAGAGTCACAGAGAATAAAGAGAAGAGAAAATAAATAACTGGGGCCTTGATCCTGCAAAGCACTTTACTATCTTCTTTGTGCTCTAAGTACTTCTATCACAGTAAAGTTAATGGGGCATAAATGCAATTTAAAAATATAATCCATGTGTAACCTGCCCTGTATGGAGCTGAATTCTGACCCTATATTTAGGGGCAGAAATCATGCTGGGGTATACCTGAGGGCAGGGTTTACTGCAAAGATATTTGTGTATTTTGTGTACAAATCTGAAGTTTAACACAGGCTGAAGCTGCTTTACATACATTACTTTGACTGGTTCCAAAGGAAACCTTCCAATAAAGCCGGAGGCTGCAACATCATTTGTTGAAATACAACCAGGTAAATCAGTGTAGTTTAACTCTGGCAAACAAAATCTACGCAAACTTATACCTATCTTGCACAATTCAAATCCGGCTTGCTTCTTACTAGCTACCCAGGATGCTTACAAAACACCAGGGTATCCTTCAGGTAACACACACAGCACAGATAGGAACTGCCATTATATCTTAACAATTTAGGAGATGAAGGGGAGAGATGTTAATGGTTTGCATTTATTTACTTTTACAGTGTGCCATAAAGATTAAAAATACATTGTACACAAGTGCAGTATTTAATGTAGCACTTTAATTACATTCAAGTGTGTTACTAAATAGTCTTGAGAAAACCTTAATGACCAGCTGTTCTACCCTCTTCCCATATGTCAGAAATGGTTTCAGAAATCACATTCTGGGACAGTAAGGTTGTATAATTAGACAGTGTATAGTTAACACTTCTAGATTTTCCTCTTAAACTGCGGGCCCTTTTCACTAGCATATTGTGGTTTGGTGCCAGTTTGGCACAACACAATTATGCGATGTGCCAAACTGCAACTGAGATGTACAAACTCTCTGAGACATGTTATGATTGCACCATTATCTTTTTATATCTTTTTCATCATTAGGACTGGATGCTTTTTATGTTATGTAAGATTCAGTTTTTTATGGCCAACAAATAAACTTAGCAAATAGGACTATAAATTTTTAATACTTCTTCCATAATGCAGTTTGTCTAATCAGAATTAGATGGTTACTGTAACCCCACATCAGTTTTCACCAAAAAAGGCATCATTCCAAGAACAGCAGCCATGGACAAAAATGTCAAAGGAGGTACCTTTTGGCCCAGTTCAGGAATGCACTTAAGCACATGCTTAGCGTTAAGCACATGAGCGCTCAATGAGACCGCTTGTATAGAGGCATGTGCTGAATCTGGATCAGTAAATGATTTATGCCAAACAAATAAAATAAACCCTTTCTGGGAGCAAGAAAGTGTAAGGGCAGCTCCATCTTTCAGACCATTACCATCCCTTGCCCTGCTCACATCTAGAAACGACAGTGTTTTTTCCTGGGATGTCTGTATTTTTGCAAGACAAAACACATCCACAGTTTGGAAGGTGGGAGGGAGAGGGGGACCAGGCAAATGCATTAAGAGCAAGCAAGCAGCCGAGCCGTCAGTGCACAGCACAGACACTATCCATCCCGGAGCGGCGCAGGGGGGCCGTGGAGGCAGGAGCTCCACCGTTCTGACCAGAGAGGTTTACGGCAATTTATGCCTGAGCCTGAATTCCCAACGACTTATTTAGATGTAAGCAATGACAGCTGTAATCATGTTTTAAATCTTGCTTTGTATCCTTAGTTATAATGTTGTTCAATTAATATACAGAATAATGGAAGTGATGTGCCCCTTTGAAAAAGACTTGAATGCAGGCCAAAGCTTTGGGAAACTGATTCTCAAGAGGATTAATCAGCATTTAAAACTTGCATTAATAAAAATCTGATCTTCTACTGTGTGGCATGCATAATACTTTTCATTTTTAAGCATTTTATTTTAATAGTGTGGTATCCTTTGTCCTGATTTTTAAAGGGATTTTAAAATCTAACTCCTTCAAATCAATCCTGCTTTGACCCCTGTACATTCTTTTACTGAAAATAAATGCACCAAGGAAAACCTTAGTTCTGCACAAAATACCTCTGCTACTAACGTTGAACAAAGTACAGCCTACAAGCACACTTATTACAGATATGATATGAAGCTTCCGCAAGAATTTATATTAAGTAAAGGCTCACCTTTTCATTAAAATTACTGATGCAATAAAAGCAAAAAGCCACACACAATTGCTAAATCATACCATGAGCACATGAAGAGTCATGGGAGGCTCCATAACAAGTACTTTCCATTTTTTCACAAGACTTTTCTCCGTTATAAGGAATATGATTGTACTCTATGCAACAAGATTGGGTCTCTGTCTGAAAGGCAGACTTAATCTATATTTTGTGTTGTTCTCCTGATCTTATTAGTGGGTTAGAGAAACAAGAGGATTTTGTATAAAGGTTCGCATATAAATTCAATTCTAGCAAACCAGCTAATTTACATGCTGAACAGCCAGCAGTTCATAAGATGATAGTTTTGTTTTGTGGCAGCTACAGAAACTAAATGTATTTTATAAATGCTAGAAAGCATTATTTCTTGTGAAGAGGTATTTTAATGGCAAATAGTTCACTCATTTTCTATGAAGAGGAAAAAATATAGTTGAAAAATTCTTGCATCCTTACTCATGATATCGAAAGGCAGCAGTTTGTGCTCTGAGAATGGACCATCTGCTTTTACTTTGTTTCATACCTAATGTGGTGCTTTAGTTCATCATAAATGCAATCAGTTTTCTAAATGGTGCCAAAGGTTCTTAAAAGATATTTTTAAAATCTTGATGCCTTCTAGATATAGAAGGCAAGTGTGTTTTGATTGAAAACAGTAACTACAGAATGCATTGCATCCAAAGGAACATCAAAAATTATAGCCTCTTAAGGTTTAAGCAGTATGACTAGACTCTAAAATACTGCAAAGAGAAATGAAACACAGAAATATGCATTCTTCACCCAGAGTGAACAGTAGATCCAAAATGAGATGTACAGCATAAGAGTAAAGAGCTTTATGCAGATGTGCATTTGTCTGAGATGCTCATCTTAGTTTTTCTGGAGTATAAAGAGGAAGGCTATAATTCGAGATACGTTGTATCAGCATGGTCAAGATTTCAGTCTTGCCCAGTGAAATGTAAGTGATCCCTCTCCCTAGCATAGAGACAGTGGGATCAAATCCCAGCTCTCCATGCACACTAAGACAGGGAGAAGCAGGAGTTATACTGATATCACCATGTTATCCCATCAAGCATAACCTGCCTCTTTCCTGTTGCAGAAGAAATCTCTGAGACAGCCACTCACAGGCCAAAGAGTTTTTCCATTAGTAAATTCCTGCCTGTAAGAAGTCGGTGTTAAAACATCGTTAAATGGGCTCTAGTGAGGACTTCCCACAGGCCTAATTCTTTTAAGTTGACGGACACCCAGATCCAAATCCAGAAGGGTGGATAAGATATAAGTGGTCCTTAAAGGAACACAGAAGCCCATTTGAAATCCATCTTGCAGCATCCAGACTGAAAAAAATGTAAATTCATAGCACACAAGGCTGTGTCCATATAGCAAAAATATGGGTACCATGTCATCAGTTACCCATTGTGAGATTTCATTGTAAAAACTACTGCATGCACTAAATTCTCCTAATCCCCACTGCCAGTTAGCAAAGCTGCAGGCAAGTGAGATCCACCGTGTGATACACTGCTGCAGGGAGCTTGGCCCTGTTGCTCTGTGGTGTTGGGCCACAGTCATGTTTTTGCTGTCTTCTCCACTCCTCTGCTCTCCTTGTTCACTCTTCTCAGTCTCCTAATTGCAAAGGAAACAATTCCTTTCATCCAGTCAAGGCTGTGATTACACCTGCCAGGGCTCCAGCCCTCACTCCTTTTTTTCTCATGCTTTGAGGGGCCCTTCTCTCTGCCCTTTTTGCAGCTTTCAGGCTGTCTTGCTCTGGACTGTGACAGCCCTGGATTAGGCTGAACACAAGTCCCACATTCTTTATTACAGAGTCAGCATTTCCTCTCCTCTCCTTGCCTGGCTGTTTCCCAGGCGGGTTATTCTGGGAGCTACGCTAGCTGGCCCGGAGCACAGCCGTGCGAGGGAGAGCACAAACAGTTAAACATTGGAGAGGGTGGCTTGGCAGTGCCTAAGTATGAAACGAGGCTCTGGAAAACAGTCCTCTGAAAACATCTTGAGCAGGACAAATTTCAAAATAGGCACTAAATTCAAAGAATGGAATGGTTGTGTCCTCAAGCCTCCCTAAGTTTGGATTGGCTGTACTTATTCCGTAGTATCAGAAAAGAAAAAAAACACTACTCAAAATATTTGTACAGTAATGCAAAATACCAAAGCATATATTATACAGTTGGGAAAAACCACAGGCAGTGGTACATATTACTAATGGTGTTACGATGTTAGAGGCACATTTTTCAAATAATAGAGACAGATGGAACAGGTCAGCTCTACGTTTAGAGATCCTAAAGGTTCCTAACTCTTTTCTCTCTATCTATAGACTCTGCTCTTCCCTTTACTGACCTTCACGAGGTTCCTCCATCTCTCCAGGCTATCAAGATCCATCTCAATGGCAGCACAGCCCTTTGGTGTATCAGCTACTCATCTCAGTCTCATGTCATCTGCAGACTTGCTGAAAGTGCACTCTTCTCCACCATATAGGTCATCAATGAAGAAGCTGAACAGGACTGGACCCCACACTGAGTGCCGGCGCACACTGCTAGTTACTGCCCTCCAACTAGATTTTATGCCATTGATCACAACCCTCTGAGTTTTGCCTTTTTTGTCTTGCTTTGTTTTGTTTCGTTTCTGTCCATCTCACTGCCTGCTCATCTAGCCCATACTTCCTGAGTCTGCCCATGCTATGCTGTGGGAGACAGTACCAAAACCTTTCTGAGGCCAAGGTAGACAACATCCACGGCTCTCCGTGTATCTACCCAGCCAGTCTTTTCATGGTAGAATGTCTCAAATTGGTTAAGTGTGATTTCTGCTTTGGGAATCAATGCCAGGTTGCAGCTGTGCAGACCTTGCAGGAAACTGGAGCGGCCTTGGCCTGATCATTTACTTGGCCAGTGAGCAAATGCTGTGGGGTTATTGTGGGGCCTGAGCTATCTCATTTGAAGCTGTGTATCTACCTTAGCAGCTTGTAGTTGTATATGATCCGAGAACACAAAAACAGCCACAGGGCCAGTGTCCCACATCTGGCACACAGCTATTGCTGATGCCTGAGGAACAGTGTTAAATCCTGTTGCAAAGTCACAACATGTTACCAGCTTATTTTTGACCTTTTACTTTTTAACCTTTTCCTCTATCTTTAGCCTCTTATTTTTTACTTTTTTTACCTTATATTACAATATTTTTGTGAAAATAGGTTATTATCATGCTTAACTTCAGTATGCTGTTGTAGAGCATGGGCATGAGTCAGCCTTGAGGCAAGAAGATGGACAAGATGAGCTCTTGGAGTACCTTTCCAGCCCTAATTCTACAAGTCTATGAACAGAACAAAATGAACTCAAGATGTTTTCTCAGAAGAGAGAAAATAAAGGAACTGTTTTTCTTTCTTTTTTTTTTTAATTCTGCACAGATTGAATATGAATAAAATGAACCCCACATCTGGTCCATTCTTCTTTTTCATTTTTCTAAGGAACAAATTCAATAACTCCATACAAATACACACACAAAAAGTAAGCAGGGAAGATCAAACTAAGGGTGCATTGGGTTTTACTTTCTTTCTCTTCTTGAAACAGCAAAAGATTGAAAACAAAAAGTCTGCCTGCCCCATACAGGCTTTGAGGGCTTAAATAAAATGGCAACTATAGAGAAACCATTGCTGTTCCTGGGAATAGTCATCAAAATCAGAGGGAAATAGTGTTTACAGTGACGCAAACTCCCCATTGCCAGCCAGGTTGCTAGGTTGCTAGGTTTTCCTTGCTAGGTCTGCTTTCCAAATTAGGCCAGTCTAGTTTGCTAGACTGTAATGAGGGCTGTCCTGGTGGGGAGAAGGGTTCAAAACGCTCTTAGGCTGGAGAGAGTTCATAGTGGGAAGGTGTCTGTCCTCCAGATACGATCTGTAAGGAAAGCTTGACCTCTAATGAAGAGGACTCAGCAAAGACAGTCTGCTGAGGAGGGTCCTGCTGGTCCTGGGTGGTGAAAACTCCGGGAGGGACAGATATGCCTTCAAGGGCACACGGATAGGCCTTTTGCCCAGTCTCTGGAAGGAGCTCGGATGCTCAGCTCAGGTCAGAGAGCAGGCAGCGTACAGCAACTCCTCCAAGTCATGAATAATGAATATCGTGGATGTGCCACTTAATTATGATGAGCCCAATCTCACAGTTTGTTTGTTTCGCTGAATTGTTCACCTTTTCTGAAATCTTTTAAGGTTCCAAATAAATGCTATACATTGGTCTTAGAAATATGTGTTCATTCTGCCTTTGTTAGCTAACTGTTTTGGAACACACACAACTTTCTTCATTAAACAGATTGCTAACATGCTACTCTACAATACATTTATTGTTAATTCTCTAATTAGTTAGGAATGTATGTTTTGGGGCTAGTGAGGCTAGTTTTTTAAAAAATAACTGTGCTTGGTTTTGGACAGTCAGAGGCAGGAAAGATACATTCTAAATGGATTAAACAAATCAATTAATAAATATAGCCCAAAATACATGCAGAGTCAGAATTATGCAATTTCTTTCCACATGCTCTTCTGTCTACTGTATCTTCTAATAGCATCTTTCTAAATCAGATTTGTTGTACTAAGTTTATCTCTCCCCAGAGAGCAGATTTTTTGTATGCTGTGACTATCCCTTATCCCATTTTGACACAAACTGTGTAAAAATCATGTATTTTATTTTGGTCATGAATTATATATATATTTTTTCATTGTTCCTCTTGGCACCCTCTTTTTGACATTTTCAATACTTGTTATGTACGTACTTTAGAAAGAACACATCCACATTTTAATGGTTAATCAAAAGGAACTAACTACTACTTCAAAATATTTTAATTTTTTAATGGAGAATATGCATTCTTAAATTAAATATGCATAATAAGCAATAAGTAATAATAAGAATAAAGTGGGCTTTGTAAGAACGAATGCTATGTTTTGAGCAAAATGCATTTGATTTGCTGGATTTAAAGCTACTTTGAATCAGTAAGAATCAGTGCAAAAAAATGGGACGAGGAGCATATAGAGCCTCATAATGCTTATAAATTGTCCATAATTGTATGGGTTTTAAATATAAAAGTTGGCAGTGGCAAAAGCTAAAAGCCATTAGGAGAGATCCTATTGTGCAACGCATCAGTAATTGTAACTCATAATCTTAGGGGAAAAAAAAATCTAACTAGAGTTTTCTAAAATTTTGATAACTATACTTGAGTCTTGTCTTGATGTTTACTACAATGATGGCATTGTTCAAAATGACATAGTCTAATGCATATATGAATCCTGCTTGAAAAGAGCTACTAATTAACATGAATAGTCTTCTTCTCTGAAGGTCATTTATTGCAAAGTTCATTTTTCAGCTGAGCATTGCTAAAGTAGTCACCCCCGCTAACAGCCATTAGATTAAGAGACTTAGGTCTGTTCTCTTCCTGACACTGGGTCAGGATTTTCAAAGAAAGAGGCTCTTCAATGCCAAGAAGCCCTTAAAAATAATATTTGACCAGAAAAAGAATGGAGGTAATTACATTGTAAATATTTCTGTAGTTATTGAATTAATGAAGATAATTCTATTCATTTTATTAAAAAAGAAAGAAAAAAACACAGATTTTCCCTATCTGATGCCACAGTGCAGCCTTGTCTCATGGGATCTTTGATTTCTTCAATCATAATGATTAATTAATACTGAGAGATACTGAATATTTAGCATTTGACACGAGCATGTTTGCCTATTGCCAAATATCAGACGTGCGATGCCCAAGGAATGCTACAGCCCCTGCTAGCTGCCTGGGAAGGCTCTTGCTGTTCATGGGCACTCCAGCTGCCTGTTGATCCCCAGTGAGAAGAAGAAACCTCCTGAATGGTGATGCTGGAAAGGTGCTGAGCATGCCCCACTGCATGGGGGGCTGAGCATGCCCCCCACCCCATGCGGGCAGCCCTCTCCCAGCTTCAGTGACTAGGGTGGTTAAGTCAGGTGTACATGCTCACCTCATTTGGGCACAAGGAACTCAGCACCCCAGGGCACCGCATAGGCGATTTTCATATTTTCTTTCTGTCTAGGCACCAAATTCAGTACCTACCTCTTTATTAAAGGCTCGTGCAAGGATCTGGGCATTCATAGAAAGGCTGAAAACAAGTTAATTCTACTTCTTGTCTGCTTTCTACTGGCTGCATTTCAGGTTTTTCTGGAAGTGCTGGTATCTGACTGCAAAGCCAGTGGGACAGAGGCTGTGTATTCCTGCCTGACCTCGAGACAGCAGAGCTGCAGTCCTGACTGGGAGCACTACCCCACAGCCACAGCAACACACAATAGGTTTATTGTAATTGTATCGCAATGTGGAAAAGGAGACATATATTAATTTCCTGGAATAGTGAACATTTGGAACAGATAATTCTGAGCTGAGGTTTGTCTGGCCTCTCTGCTGCTGAGAAAAATCTTTGACTTTTCATCTCTAACAAACTGTCACTTAATAAGGACTTTAGTGCTGCCATATGATCCACTTATACCTAAAGCTGAAACAGCGTATGGCCAGGACCTCCTATCAGTACTGCAATTGCTGCAATATTTCTTTGGATATAGGTATAGAAAATACAGTGACCAAAAAAAAAAAAAAAAAACCACTTTTATGGTCTCACTGGGTGGTTTTCCTTGTCCCATCTGTGAGCATATGGTGGTAAAGGAGTTAAAGGTCATTGCTGCAGTCACAAACACTTGTTCATCCACGTCAGCTGGTTGCGAATAGGTATGGAGTCTTTGCATTGGGATGTGCCGTTATAATTACACATCACTCTCTCAGGTTGCAGTGGCAGCAGAAACTAGGATGCATTGGCCAAGGTAGTGCCACAAACCACTGAGGTTCTGGTAAGCCTTTGCTCTATTTTTTCATGACCAATACCTGCCATTTGGGTAGACTGAGTGTGGGATCTTTGCTAGATAAATAAAATCCAAATCATTCCAAGATTTATCCTTGTTTTAGAATTACTTTTTTTATTCACCTGATGATGGGCTTGTGACACTCATACAAATCTTGTGCCTTGACCTGAAGGACTTGCATCCCTTTCTCTCCTGGCCACTTTCCTTTGAGTCAGGTTTCCTTGGGCTCAAAACCACAGACAGGCTACCAGATTTCAGAGCTGCAAGCCGTCTTCTCGTGAGATAGCTCCTCCAAGAGTGGAGGATAGCACCTAGAGAACAGCAAGGTATCCCTTTTCCCCCTCCATTCCCCCATCCCTACCTCCAGGGGCAGAAAGCAAAAACCTGAGAGGAATGGGGGAGTATGATGTGGCACAACACTGCCTCTCCCTGCCAGCTTCCACAGGGTTTTTCCTCCTCTCCACTTGCATTAGCAGAGGGGAGCATATGGGCCTTGGAGATTTAATGTTTCATGGCTTACTTGGCTGTCAAAATGTTTTACATTATTATTTGTTGCAACATTCACGGTGATCATCTTTAAGGAAAAAAAAAACCTGTGCGGCAGGTCCCTAGATGCCCTTGCTGGGAGCAGATGTCGGAGCAAGAGCATTGTTAAGCCTCTCCTGGATTTTTCATTTCCCACCCTTTGTACAGCCTAACTCTTACTGCTTAGCACACTCTGAACCTTTCTTGCTGCCCGCTAGAACTTACTAAGATGGTTTAGGGTGGTAGAAGGTTGAAACACGGAAACTTGCAGATTTATAGGACACTGAGATGGATTCATAATCTGTATTGATGCCATCATCCCTGACCATGTGACAACCAAAGCAGATAAGCCTATGACTGAACTCAAAAGATTTCTTAAAGCTGGTAATCGATAATGAGCAGCTCAGTCTGTCAAGCTATCAAGTTCAGAGACATCCACACGAACAGGGTGGGGGTGGGGAGAAATTCAGAGAGAGAGGATGACTAAAAGGGTGCCTAAAACAAGGAAGTGCCCAACCCACCACTAAGAAGCAGCCTGGCGCTATGTGGTGTGTAGTGGGTACATAGTACAGCAGTGGCTGATTTCAGCAGAGGAGAGATTGTATAAAAGCCATAGGAAGTCTGAGTTTTCTGGGGAGAATCAGGAATCAAAGGGTCAGAGACTAGAGAACTTGAGTATCATTGATCTGGGGACTTGAAAGATCACTAAGGACCTAGCTCTCAAAATATTCAGCGGATCTCCCCTTCTCTGGTGTGCCAGGCTGGGCAGTCAAAATCTCTGGCTGATATTAAGAGTATCTATTGGGGAGATTCTTGCTCAGTCCCTTTATCTAATTAGAGGCAAATTTTGTTCTCTTCGTCTCTCCATGGAAGATGTAGCTTTCCAGATTATGCAGAGCAAGACCTGATGCCCCTAGGGATCCTCCTTTGACTGGATACTCTTCCTAAAGACTGCCAGCACCATCACTTCCAAGTGAGCTGAGGAGCAGAAGATGATAAACTGGACATTATGGAGGTGAAGGAAACAGAGAGAACATGTGTCAGACCCTTGCAGCCTCAGACGAGTTTACTCTCAGATTTAATCCCAAAGAATCAACACACATGAACCCCCTGTGTGCAGTGCCCATGTATTTGATGGCAAGGTCTGATATCCCATTGCTTATATGTAACTAGAGATACATGGAGTTCTCAGTGTGGATCTTCTGCTTCTCCTAACTCTGACAGACAGTGAAGGGGATTTTTTTAAAGGAGAATTCTTATTTCCAGGGCTTCCTCCATTGCATCATTTAGAAGGAACAAGTTTTAATATGAATAAAATTATCTAGCCTTTAGTAAAGAGTTAATGACATTCATTCAAACTATCAGCTTTGCTTTCCAGGTAACAGTTATTCAAGACATTATTATCCATAGTGCAAAACAGAAAAACGTGTGCCCTCTGCCCAAGGACCTGGGACACAGCTACCCCACGAGTCACTATCATCTTCTCCTGCCATCTTTCAGACGACAAGAAAGGAAGCTCATGACTGCTGAGAAAATTCATATATAGGTAGAGCCATCCAAAAAATAGCATTCCCATGAAAGGAAAATAAGTTCTGTGCAGATAATGCAGGACTGTGCTTTGTTACCACAAGATGATTGGATGTTGTGAAGCCTGCACTGGGTAGACTGGTGCATAACAATAAAGGGAAAAGCTGAGGCTATTTTACTCTGTTTGCAGGCCAAGACAGCTGGGGTTCAAACATATTCCTTATTATGAAGCACCTATTAATATAGTCTCCTGATGAAGAATGGAGTATTTTTTTCTTTCTTAAATGTTTAATTAGCAGGCATTGTGCTTTGTCTGTACTTCAATAAATTCCAGTTGTGAAAGATTTTGGGTGCACATGTGAATGAGCGCTTGTCTTGAAAGACAGAGCAAAAAAAATTAATAATCATGTTTCCCTTGTTGTATTTACTGTTTTGCTTCTAAAGGGAATATTACTCCACTAAGAGATTCATAATTAGGAGGATGCCAGATGGGTTATCAATGTGGTTTTAAATTTTTATATGTAGAGTGCTTGCTTTTTTCAGGGGATGTTTTGGTTCCATGTACAGTAGTTAAATATAAATGTTGTCTATGTGGGGACTACTAACTATTCCATGATTTTGAGTTTGTTATTTATTTAATCTTTTCTCTTTTTTTTTTTCCTTTTGCTTTCCTTTTTTATCTTTTATCTTTTTTTTTTTTCAGGTGATCTGATGGGATAGCTAAACTGAATGGAGCTACCAGATGGAAGAATAAAGCTTGAAAACAGAACTGAGATCCTAGTCTCCACTTGAAAAAGCTAAGTGCTTTAGTCAGTAAAAATAAAGGAAGAAAAATTAGGACTTTAGACACCTTTCTGAAATTCTAGGGAAAAGGTGCTCTTGTTCAGCTGAGCACCTCCAAGGATTGTGTGTGTTTATGTCATTGCCAAAGAGAAGTATCACAGCATGGCATGTGGTAACAGTGAGGAGAAAAATACCAGCTGGTTGGCATATTTCAGTAGGGTGTTCACTGGGCAGCTTCAAAGTGGAGGGCAAGAAGTCAAAGGCAATCAGAAAATCTCAGTGTTGCAGGGCCATGCACATCAGCTAGAGCTACCATCCCAACGATAGTTCCTTGGCAAGCTGGGATTAAACCTCAGAAGTTTCATGCTTTCCAAATTCACGATGTTTACAAGAGGCTGCTGCAAGCAACTCTGATCCAGCTGATGGCAAGGTCCCCTTGGACGAGCTGCTAGATGGTGCGTTGCCTCTACACATGCACGTAGATACACAAACCTGGGTGTGTAAATATACACCAACATGTGTTATTTGACTACAAGAATGATGTAGAAGTGACCTGTGTTTGCAGGATTTACATTGAGCCTAGCACACCTTCAGCTAGGGCTTTGGCTCAGACAAAGGAGCTGTTTCACCCTTCCGTTCTCTTCTGTTGAGTCTCCTTTCTGTCCCCAGGTTTGAAACACATGATAAACAGAATTGAGCCACATGAGAACCCAGATTACAGAGTTAATTCTGCATTCATTCCATGTGTAGGCATTCATGAAGGAGAAGACACATCTATTATACACCAGGACCAGAACTGGCAAAGAATAAAAAGGCAGTGCAAATGATATGAACTTTAATGAGCTGTAGTGTAAATGGAACGATCCCTTTAGGTAATAAGCCAATTTACAAAAAAAAGAAAAAGTTAGGTTTCAGATAGGTCTGAACCACCACCTTAGATTTATCTTGAGAAAAATATGGCAGTCGCCACGTCTCTGAACACGATTTTCAAAGAAACACTTCATTGCCCTAGTGTGTCTTGGCCTAGCTAGTTAGCCTTGCAGCCTCTAAATCTGGACGATGGACCTGTTCTCAAGGACGCAGACCAAACTGAGGGCTGCTTAGTGAAAGCAGACACATAAGACCTTAGTAAGGATTTCAAAGTCAACAGATGCTCATGAAATAATGTGTTTTCAAGAGACAGTAAGAATGGACTCTGTCATGTATAAAAGAGGTAAAGTATAAATAAAAGGAGAATGTATCTCTCCTGTTCGGGTGAGAATGCACTTGGGAGACTTCACATAGTAGTCTGAAAGACACTAGGAAATGAGAGAAAATAAAGAAATTACATTCACAATAGAAAAAAAGGACTGACATTGTGAGCCCCAAGAGACAGAGACCCCAGGGTCTCTATATTTTAAAATCCAGCATTTTAAAAGTTTTAGGCAATACTGATAGCTGTGGGCCTTTGAATGCTTGAAAACCCCAAACTTAAGGGAATTGGAGCCTTTTGCAAAGTAAGCCTGTGCAGAACAGTTAGATGAACTCAGGTATCTAGCTGGTAGCTTAACTATTGAAGCATCCTTCTTATGTGTATCTATATTTAACTTACATAATAACAAGTGTATGCTAGTCATTAAGAGGTCAGAAAAATTATATAAATGTCTGGGAAAAGGAATTAGGACAACTGTACAGATAATTGTAGACACTGGCTTCAAGAAGAGTATTTTCTGTAAACATATGTTGTACTGGTATAAAAGTAAGCAGGAAAATGTTTGGATTAGCAACAAAATAACCTAATGCTTAATCATAGGAACAACTAGGAATGAATAAAGTGCTTAAAGTGTTGCATGAGATTGCTAGGTCACCCTCATTAGAGATGTTCAAATTCTGATAAAGTTGGAGGGAGAGCTGTGTGGAGGAATCTTTTGCAGGCTATAGAGATTGGTCCAAAAGGGGCAATTGTGATTTTGTGTGGGCAAAGATGGAACTTCATGTGAGATATTAATTGGGGCTTTATTTAATTGAAATTCAAAACTTGCAAATGCTGGCTCTGTGACTTGCCATCAAAAGTCTAGTCCCATGTTTCCAAGTTTCTCAAGAGTAGTATAGTTGGATCTAATGCTCTCTTCTTAGGAGAGATTTTATGTTTATGAGAGAAATTTCCTTCCTTCCTTTCTTTCCCATGAAGTGTTTCCAAGGTGTTTTGTAGCATTAGAGAATCCATTTTTCTTCAGTTAAACATTCTAAGATGCCAGGGGACACACATGTATTTTCATTACTTCAGGTTAATTCTTGGGAGGCAGGGTAGGAAGCATGGATACTGGGGGTCATGAGTCCCTACTTTTAAAAGAAGTACAAAAACTTCCCTTTACATACCTTTGTATGTATCCCTTTACATACCACAGTGTGCACTTCCTCTATATGATGTGTATACAGAGTATACTTCAGAACATGTCCTTGGTCTTCCATACAGAAATACTTAATCATAATTTGTGCGGTAGCTCTTCTAGAGCTCTGTATATCTGTAGATCACAAAGGCTGTGTCTGATGGTGTAACTTGGTATGTGAGTGATGAAATTTCACTCTATATTTTTCTGCTGTTGATTCACTCCTCTACTTCTCTCCAGTTTTCCTTCTGCAGACCTTCCGGGAGGTTTCCTTCTCAGAGACTGTAAGAGCAACAGCAAGAGATGCTCAGGGAGAAGACTGATATAACCTTGATTTCTGTGACATCAAAGCCACGAGAATTTCCATGGTATGTTTGAAATGCCGGTGAAATAACCTCTGGGTTTATATAGAGGAGATAAATTTCCCTAAGCAGAATGGGGAACATTATGGTAATTAACATAAATGAAAAGATTTACCAGTACAATTTGAAAGAGGTAGCTGACCAGTGAAGGATTAGCTATACATCCATTTAGTTGGTCCTCTATATCAAGCATGTTTTGCAATTTGCAGGTCACATTGGTCTATAGCCTTTTCATTAAAGTCACATTTGCTCTTCCACCCGGCCTGGCAAGAGCAACAAGAGTGGGAGGTTTGCAGACTTGCACTAAGGAAATGTTACGGCAAGATTCAGTGAACATTCGCCTGCCTTGTCAAGCGGTAACAGCAAACACCTCTGCTGGGCTTAGGGACCGCGTTTCCCCAGAAGAACTGAGCTGAGCCTTTTATGTCTTAAGGGTGTGCAAAAAGGGTAGCAACTGGGGATATTTAAAACCAGAGAACTACTTGACTGTACACTCTTGACTTACTGTGCTCCCATTTCCAACCACATCAATGTCTATAATTTTTTGCTGACATAGGTGGGTGTCATAGATTTTCTGAGATCCCAGGACCATTTTCCTGTATCTTTGTTTTCCTTCTTGTGCTAATAGCAGTGCTATAGTACTAATAAAAATATTCAGAGTACCATGTTACGTCTGTTTCTTAAACTGTGATCATTATGTGACTAATCATAATAATAATATGATATTAGGGGGAAAAATGTTGGAAGATATTCCCTAGAGGGAAATGAATTTCTTTTTATCATCTACAGTAGTTTATTTCACATATTCATGACCCTCCTGGTATTCTTTTTTTTATGATGAGCCATAAAAATGACAAAATACATTAGCAAAGTTCTCGGTTTATGCTAAAATGACCATATTCAAAAATAATAACAGAGACTTGTATCAGCAATGCAAAAGATGCATGAAGTAATTGGTGCTTAATTTGTACACAAACTGTCAAGGCAGTTTTCCTCACGGCCTGCATCTTCTGAATTCATTAGTCTCTAATTAAGGCCAGTTGGGACCAGCAGTTAGAAGGTTAAAGAGGTTCTGACAGCCCTAATCATTGCTCAGGAAGCTGAAAATGTATGCAAAGTCTCGGCAGATGGGGTGAGATCTGCTTCTGCCAAGTGATAACTGTTATTCCTTTGCACCTCCAAAGCTGTCATCCTAATAGGCACATTTTAAATTTATTAATGCTCTAGTTACAATGCATACACAGTCTCTAATGGTATGTCATTCAGAGTATATAAACTGAGCAATTAACACATATTACCTGGTAATGGTAAAATTATTTGTTGCCTGTTTGATTTTTAAAAAATGTTCCTAATCCAGTAAGAATTGTCATAAGTGAAGACTTTTCTTTGTTAAAAACAGAGGGATTCTGAGCTGCTTGTTTGTTTGTTGGCCATTAATTCTTTGTTTCCACAAACAAAAAGCTCACAAGCCATAACTAACTTTTCTTTGATTTACCCTTCCCCAAAGATTTAGGTTTCAGGGATTATACTTTTGTTTTCAAACTCAGAATTTAGAAATGCATGTTTTAAGTACTTAAAACAATTTTTAAAAGGAGCTACCATTTTTCCAAAGTTAATCTTGTTCTTACTCTTTTCTAAAAAACATGTGAACTAATGAGAAAAATGTTCCCTCTTTTGCTCCCTTTTCTCCACTCTTTCAGTGAGATACGTATACTTTGTTGATTTTGTTTCCCTCTGTGGTCATATCGCTGTGTTCAATCCACTTAAACTTTTTAAAGTTTAAAGCTGCCTAGTCACAGAAAAAGGCTCCTTCTTCTCTTTTTTTTTTTTTTTTCTTTGGGTCTGGGTTGTCCATCTGAAGGCTTCAATCATGAGAGACCTTTAATTGAATATAGCACTCATGCAGTGTGGAAGCCTAAAAAAAGAACCTCACTTGCAAGCAGCAGCCATGAGAACATCGGTGACTGCAGGACTGTGGGAATCATAAACAGTGCTAATAACGTGATAAGATGCTAATGTAAGCAACGACACAATTATGTACCCAGTGACTTATAGGCAGGCCAGGAACCTATTCCTCTGTCGGAATTAATTGATTTCTCCCTGTGTAATGAGCATAGCGCAAATAGGAAAAGAGGAGTTAGTGTAATTGAACTATGGGCCCAACTCCGCCCTCCCCAGCCTCAGTCACGAGTGACTCCAAAGATGTTGAAGGATTATGAAAGGTACAATATCGGCATGAGACATAGCTGCAGATCAACATTTCAATGCTGAGATGCTTACCAGCCACGTGTCAGACCTGGGTGCATAATGGCCAGTGATTGGAGATTAGACGGAAAAAGTCCCTGCTGGAGAGGAACCTGGAGCTTCTGCTGCATTTTCTTAACTCATGCAGGGAGTTGCTCCAGAAGCGATCTCCTCTGGGACCTGAATATAACAATACTCCTAGTACTGCACAGCTCTAGGAAACTACTTTCCTCTGTAGATCCTGATGAGACATAAGGATGATTAAGGTCATTTTACAGATAGGGAAGCTGAGGAAATAAATGGAAGAAAAAAGAACAAACAAACCAAAGAACCACCCTCTGTAGAGGGGCTTGTAAGAAGTAAACGATAAATTATATCATTTATTATACATATTACACATTATATCCTTTATTATATATATTATATATAATGAAGAATTTTAGCCTAAATAGTTTGTAGAGAATGAATAAAAGCTGATCACCTTTACCCATATCAAACATTGTGTAGGAGAACATCATTATAATTACTTTCAGACTTGAATGCACAGCGGAGCTCTATCCTACCATCATTTAAGTATGAGTAGCATATAACCAGTGTGTAGTGTGCTTCACCTTAAGTTACAGATAGTCCTCTGTGCTGCTGTAACTTCAGTAATGCTATAACAGTTCATTTCCCCTGAGATGTCTTATCTGAATGATCTACTTTACTGTGCCTCTTAGACCATCGCTGGTTGGTGAAGTGCCTCTTAGATTGAGCTTCAGTTTATAAAACACACCTCTCCAGGCCTCTGGTCAAAGACATGTATTTTCTTAAAAAAAGGAAAAAGAACCCACACTGAAGCAATACCAACCCTCAGTATGCATTTCTCCATCCAGTTTCATGTGTTTTCCCACCACATGGCTCCCTCACCTCCCTGGAGGTCTGTGAGTGCCCAGGAGGGGTGAAGGACACATCAAAGCCAGGACATGTCTCTAGAGGGTCCTTGCTTGGACACTGAGCCTGCTCACTAGGTTGCCCAAGCCACTTCTAATTTTGGCTTACTGTGCTTAGAAGTAAGATCTGAATTTTATGCAGTGTTTCTATCCCAATAAATGAGGGAATTAAATTACAGAGGTATAATGTGGTACGGGTTTAGGATCATTAAAATAGCCTAAGGCAAACCATGTCAACATGGAGCTAGGCTTGAAAACCATTCAGCTGTGGAAACATAGCTTCCCATTCCTGCAGTACTTCTCTCCCAACCAGTCTCAAGTGCAGAAACCAGCACATATCATGTGCTGCAGATGGATCAGCGATGGATCATGTACAGCTAGCTGAGTCTGGCATGGTCTGACTCCTCTTGTTTGCTGGCTACTTACCCAGCCAACAGCCAGACATTTGTGGGGTAAATCATTTCCAGTTGTTTGACAGAAGAAAACTGTCCAGCAGGATAAATAATAATTCCGCTCTGATAGCGGTTACAGTGCTTGCCTGTAACTCAGAGGTTGTAGCGCTTCAGCCCCATTCCCAGCATTTTTTTTCTCTCTGAGATGGTTTGAACTCCCTGCTACAGACATTCATGAATTTTGCTGGCTACTTACCCAGCCAACAGCCAGACATTTGTGGGGTAAATCATTTCCAGTTGTTTGACAGAAGAAAACTGTCCAGCAGGATAAATAATAATTCCGCTCTGATAGCGGTTACAGTGCTTGCCTGTAACTCAGAGGTTGTAGCGCTTCAGCCCCATTCCCAGCATTTTTTTTCTCTCTGAGATGGTTTGAACTCCCTGCTACAGACAATTCATGAATAGAAAATTAGAAGTTCCAACTATTTTCTCTTAATTTTTGTCTGTAGCCATACATATGCACAACTGGCCAGTATTGCAGAAAGTGGTATGACTTCTTGGTCAAAATTAATTGAGGGAAAATTGGTTTGAAATGACAGAGTTTTTAGATTTATTTGTAAAACCTGTGGGACTGGACACAGCCTGGTGTTTTGTCAGGACAGAATTCAGTCTGATGAAAATTGCTGGAAGTTGCCATGGCTTTTGCTAGCAGTTTTGTGCTGAACAGGCTCTGGGAATAGAGAAAGCTTAGTAGTGAGAAGCTTGATTTTGCTTAAATGCTGCAATTAGTTGCTCTTCCTGCTACCTTCTCCTCTGAACTGTCCAAGGTGATGCCCTCTTCTCACCAACAGACCCGAGTCACAGAACTGCCGCCTCTTGCCAACCAGCACAGCGATTTCTCTGCTACTTTCCAGCTTCCTAATTCTTGTGTAGGAGGGTGGCAGAAGGAAAAGGGCCATGCAGATGATGACCCTATACCACACTGATCCCTGGGTGCTATCTCTGGCCCATTGGCATCTGGTGCAGCTTAGAGAAGTCAGGGTAAGCAGAAAGACATATGGCGACCCGTTATGGAGCTTGCTGGTGTCACCACTTTGCTCTGAGTCATGGCATATCATGCTGGGTATACTTGCCTGCAGACTTTCCAGACATAGCCAGACTTAGTTGTTCATTAAGGAGGAGCAAACACTCAAGATGCAGTGGAAAATTCTCATTTCATCTGGAAAGAGATACTGGCTTCCCTCATAGCCCGTGATCTTTCTCCAGAAAACCGCTAACATTTCAGTGTCTTGCTTATGCTGTTTCTTTTTTATTTGTTTGTTTGTTTTTTAAAGTATCTTCCACACAGGGAGTCCTGCAGAATATTTATTCTGTACCACGTCTTGCTCAGAGCCAGATTTGGGAAGGGTTGTGTTGATTTGGTCTTGATGTTTAGTCTTGATGGCTGGACTGTCACTAGAGTGGCGCACATCAGAGGCTCCTCAGAGCCCTTGCATGCAGCGGCTCTTCTCAGGCCTGCATTTGATACCATAGCAGAGGAGGAGACAAGCTGTCAGTGCCACAACTGATAGTGTTCAATATTATGACTGTTTTCTCAGGTTGGCTGCCAGCACTGACACAGCGCTGGGTTTGGGAGGTATTCTTTTCACAGACGTGCTACCCGTCAAACGTCACTCAGGCGAGGGCATCGTGTGCCTGGGGCCGAGGCATCGTGTGCCTGTTGGACCAGATGGTGCTAAATGATGGTGAGCTGACTACAGGGTTAGGGTGAATTCATCACTGCGTTTATGTGTGGGGCTCGCTGCAAGGTGTGAGGTGAAACACGTGAGTCCAATGGACTTGAAAGTGCTGCAAAATGAAGTGCCAGAGCTAAGCTCCTTTTCAATAGAAATATAGTTGGAAAACACTAGGAATATGAGCATGAAATGTCAGAGGTTGCTTTCTGAGTGTATGAATTTCTATGCAAATCTCATAACACCTGGCACCTTCTTGCAAGAGGAGGGATGCCTAAAGACGCACCAGATTTTTCTGCAACCTTGCACTAACTTTCTATAGCAGGGAGAATTTGGGGAACTGATGCCATGCTATAATAAATACTTTTTCGGGGTTAGGATCTTTTCTGATCCATCAAGAAGCTGACAAATTCTGAGGAGTGCTGAGCCTTGCTGTTTCCTAGTGTTAACCCAACCACAGCTTGGGGTGCTCAGCAGGACCCAAGAACGATCTGAAAGCTGAAAACACAAGCCATTAAATGTTTTTGTGGAATTGGTGATCACAGTCTGCAGAGCTGTGTGAAAGAAATGTGTCCAGACATGTTGCTGATTTGTATTTGTTCTGTGTGTATAGTGTAATATAGTTCTGTGTGTCATAGTGTCATAACACTAGGAAGGCTCTATCTTAATAATTACAATGCGGTATAGTTCAAATTTCTTTGCAACAAAGTTGTATAACTGCAACTTTTTCATGCATTAAATAGCTTTCATGGTGATTTTTCTTGAGGCGGTGAAAATACTTTCTGAGGACAGATTATCATTCTCATCTCTGTTTTTTGTTGACAAAATACATATTCAGAGAGAGTAAGCAAAGAACACAGGTTACTGAAAGCAGCAGAACCAAACGGCACAAATAGCTCTAGTTTCACGTCAAAGTGAAACTTGGGTGGAGTTGTGTGGAGTCCTTCCAGCTTTACATCAAAGCAAGTGGAGTTGAAGTTTTTTGTCCCTTTTGTCCCTTAGTCCCATAATTTTCCAGCCAACTCATTTCAAACCTGATTTAAAGACCCTGGACATCATCAGACAGAACTGCTGGAGAACAGAGCTAGAGCAGGTTCATATTCTCATGTGTATCAGTGGTCAGGTGCATGCAGGCACAGGAGAAGAATCAAGCCCAATACTTTGCTGCTAGAAGAGCTGCCTGTGCAAAAAGTGTGTCAGAAAGCACTCTGCAAAATTCTGTGGCACAGCTCACAGGATAGCATAGAGCAAGACTCACAGCAAAACAAACTGTGACATAATCAGTAACCTCCTTTTGAAATTTTTAATGATACTGGAAAGCTTGTTTTGAAATGGTATGTTAGAGCTGCTGGAGCCAGTGAGATGTGGGCAAGATGTACCAAGTGGTCGAAGACTTGCTTTCAGTGCTGGCCTCACAACACGTCCCCACATTTCAGTCTTCACACTTTCCTTCCAGGTTTGTAAGCCCATCTTAACGGTCCCTAAATCAACCACTTTCACTCATCAGCATAGAAAAAATGGCTTGGACATCTCAATGTTCCAGGGATCTCTGGAGGTCTTCCATTTTTTTCACTCTAGGACCTAGATGGGCTACTAGCCAGTCAAAGTAAGAAGAAGTTAAATTGTTTTCTTTAGTGACACTTTCTTCTTGCTGTCAGTTTGGTGAAATCAAGGGAGACATGGTCCCATAAGAAGTGTTTTAAAAGTTATGATGTAGAACAAAATTCCTATGACAATTAATGTAAAATGTGAAGTTAAAAAAAAGGGATGAAGTTGTAAAACTATAGTAGTAAGTTGTTCTGCAGGAACCCTCCTGGACACTGAGCATTCCTCCCTAGATACGTGTACAGTGATTTCAACAGATTGTATCTACCACGCTACTCTGACATATAGTTATTATAGCTAATGCTGCATGAAGTCAAAGCAAGATGTCACTCGTCTACTATACCATGCAAAGGTGAACAACTCTATAAGAAAAGAACCAAGCAGCATAATCCATTAGAGTCCATTTACAAACTAACAGATATTTTACAGGCATTCAACAGACTTTCAATCAAATCATAATCTCAGAAGCCTGCCAACAATAAAACCCATAAATTAAAATCAAGTTATATAAGCATGACTTGATGAACCTGATGTAATCTGATGGCATGAGATGCATATCTTACATTAAGGAACAAATTCCCCTTCTTTTCTCTTATCCGTTAATAGTGGGACAGAAAATGAGTAACAAATGTTTTGTAGCCAGCAAACCTGTATCTGAACACAGACATTATTTTAGAATTATTTGTCATTAATTTCTCTTAGCATATCATCTTTTTTATTAACAAATTGATGTCTGGATAGTTCCTTTTAAATGGCAACATATAGTATTCAGTGTGTACTTAGACCTCCCCCAAAAAAGACCTGTGCTTCTGGGTGCAGCTCCAGAGGAACAGTGGAGGGTTGTGTCCTGCATCCATTCTCAGAACTTAGATTATCATTTTCCACTGGAAACGCAAATTCCAGCTGGGTCTTGCTCAAGGGAGAACTGATGGGCTGAAAATAAGGTCATAGACTACAAAAGGACAGCTTGCAGGAATGGAAATAACTTGCAGGAATCAGAGGCTTCATGATCAGGGTCTAAAATACATGACAGTATAATGGCCTGTTGCTAATGGCACAAGAGGTGATGCAGACTGGGGACATGGCCTAAGCAGGTGTTTCTTAACATACTTAGGAAATAAGTTCTTGCAAGGCTTGTGCTGAGGCTTTGTGGAAGAGAGAGTAAGCAGGACCTTGAGGGAAAGCATTAGGGAATGAACTGCATAAACCAGCACAAAAAGGGTAATTTTGGCAGCACATATTCATAACCTTGATGATATGGCTGATTCCCAGTGCCTTGTTGAAGAGGTATGAAGGTTGCTATCCCAGCTCTTCCCTTGGAGGAGTAAATGCACCCTGATCCTGGAACAAATGCTCCATTTCACACCCTCTGCTGTCCCATCCACCCCATGTTTCAGCCTGGAATTTGTGGAAATAGCTTTTCAAACGCTACCAGGTAGTTGAGTAGACCTAATGGAGCTTAATTGCAACATGTTTATTACATTTGCAGGGTGGAGGGCATGGCAGTCTGAATGTCTAAATTAATCCTGCATTATCAGGCCAGCTACCATGACATTTCTATGTTCCAGCATAATGCAAATACAACAATTCATTTGATTTCTTTATATCAGAAGCGAAAATGGAATAGCATATGGAGGTCCCAGTCTTGACCTGGACCCATTTGAATAGAGACAAGATTTTCTCTAAACTCACAGACCTGAAAGCGCTGCCCCTACCTGATTTCCAGGAGAAGGAGACATCTGTGTACAGGCTCCTGAATGCTCTGGCCTTGCCCATTCTCTTGTTTGGGATGTAGCATTCTGCCGTGCATGGGAGCTGTTTGGGTCACACAGGGTCTCATTCAGGGCAAGGCTCCTTCTGTGGACACGGGCAGAAAGATTAGATTACAGACCTGACAAAACTTAGGTCCACATCTGTACCTCTGGGGTCTGTCGCAGGTAATGCTCCCCACCCCAAGCAGCATGTGAAGCTCTGTCTCAAAATGCTTTATAGTCCAAGGGCTAACACTTTCATAAGAGGCTGAAAAAGGGGGCAATCGTATCCCTTTGAAAGGAGACACTTTCACTCGAAATCCATTTGAAAATGGTCTGAAATCCCTTTGAAAAGTTTAAATCCATTTAAAATGGTGGTTATGATGATGAAGCCATTGAAACATGTCCTATATTAGCATGATACAGTTCTTTCTGACTCTTAAAGATTACACATAAAAATATAACCCCTACAAATATTTTTATTGTATTGTATTGTACTCTCTGCTAGGAAGAAGACATTCCCTTAGAAGAATAGCATAAAAAAATGTGAAAAGTAGATGAAAAGCTCAATGTAATTTTATACTTATTTAAAACTAAGATGTCAAATTTTAATTAAGGGCAAGAGAGCTTCCTTCTGCCTTCTTCCTTCATGTGTTATTTTGCTTGTCTTTAATGAAAAAAGATTTGTGACCGGTATAAGATCTGTTCTGTTGAAGTGACAAAAAGGCAGAGGTATTTATAGACTTAAATTATTTAAGTGAGGAAGAGCTGGGAGGTGCTGGAGGCCAGCCTGGTTATTTTCATTGGCCTAGTTTTTGCTTAGCATATATCGAACACAGTCAGTGCCTGGAAGACAGGGCCCTTGAGCGGAGTGGAAATGGAAAGCTCCAGTGCTCCGTGCTGGCCTCAGGGGACCAAAGAGAGGCAGCCCCTTCCTGCAGCAGCGGCATATGGGACGTGGGACGTGCCATTGGATCCCAGCTAGACAGAGAGGTGAATCGTAAAACAGAAACAATAATCCTGGCCTTTCCAGTGGGGATGTTATGAAGATTAATTAGATAAAAACTTTCTAAGTGTTGTGCAAGTGTGAAAAGGAAGAACAACTTTCGTCGTGTTTTGCAAAGACGCCACCTCTCTTTTAAACAAGAAGCCTCTTGAAGGGAATTGCCTTCTACAGCTCAATACTATAGCAAAACAATGGTGAATTCTTGCTATTGAATATGCTCAATTACCACAACAGCTTGCAGGATATGACACTAAAAAGGTTATCCATAGAGAGGATAATTTTGGTTCATAGCCTCTAAATGTGCCCAGCAGCAATAGCGTGGTGAAAGAAGATGTCTTCCAAGAAGTTCACATTACTGGCTGTAGTAAAATAAAATAGCTATATTGTTTCAGCCAGCAATTTCTTCCCATTGTCTTCATTTTAAAAACCATGCATACTCAAAGGCGAAGGGATGTGTTTCACTACAATTTGAGAACTGTACTGTAACCAAATATTATCTTCATTTTGCTCCTTGTTTCATGTTACTTTTTGGTCCTTGAGTTCTCCAAAGTTCATCACTGCCTGTGACATTACTGTGACTTGCTAACTTTCTCATTATTTCTCCAATCAATAGGAGAACAATATATTGTGTTATTCTGTATTTCAGTTGCCTGTCACTCACTGTTTTATCTCCATTGATACTCCAGGTACTGCTCACAGAAACTAAAGTAGGCTGTCTTGTCTTCCGCTAATCTTGAATGCCTTTTGTTCAAGAGGTGTTTTGTATTCATCAGTCAACTAAGGACTCATCCCGAAGAAGCCCTCAGTCAGCACATAGATCTCAGTGAAAACGGGATATGCAGCTTGTGAAATATTCATAGCAAAAGGTACCTCAATCATTTTCACCTTTTGACCCTCAGAGGCTGAAAGGATTATCAGCAGTAAGTGGCAAATCTTATGGATGTGAAATTTTCATAGATGAAATACTTTGCCATTCCTGTTATCCACTTTTGATATTAAGCCTATTCAGAAGGTACATTTATCTACCCACTCTATCTGCCACTACAGTTGTGTCAAACTCAAAACAGTTTTAATGAAAGTCCAAAGTTGAAATGATAGTGATCAAAATCTGGAATTAACCATGACTTTTTTTTTTAAGAAAAGGAAAAATGCCATGTATGTTCACATTGCTTCATGCACTTCACTGAGGGCAAAGAAGAGCCCTTTCAGAATAGCTATAATAAATATCATTTAGTACTATTCATAACCAAAACTGTAGTTTGGGGAATCAAGTGACAAGTCATCTCCATTTGTGAAGTTAAAATCGAGCACAATAAGTGAGATTTTCTGATGCTTATAGTCAGCTAGAAAAGAAAGATGAATGCTGATGGTATGCAATTAGTCCATCCAGGGAGATCCATAGCTAAGAATCTGCTGCAAAATCTGCAACAAACTTAGGACTGATTGCGAGCAGGAATATTCTTCTAAAGCTGAACACCATTTCTCCAAAGCTGAAAAATTAAATTTTACCTCTGCATATAAAAACATTCCAGATTTGGTGCCTGTTTAAGCAGGCTCCCATAAGTAACAAAAGCTCATACCTCCGTTCTAAATGGCACATTAGTAGCATTGCAAGCAAGGGGAATGTTGACAAGGAGCAAAAGGGGAGCGTGTCCAGCTGGAAAAAGAACTCAAACACTGGCCCCGTTGTGCACCAGGGCAGAGGGGAACATGTCCCAAAGTGGCAACTACACATGGAGCAGCAGGGCAAAAACATCACTGATGTGCTGGGTGTTCCACACAGCCCAAAACATCAGGTCACTCTGGTGTCCTTGCCAAAAAGATGGAGTCAACAGTGCCAGTGACACTCTCCATCAGCATCTATTTGTGGCTGACTGTATAATAAACCAATGGTAGATGCAGCAGTGCCTCTTGCGATATTTTACTAATCAGATGAGTGTCCATTGCTTAACAAGTTAATGGCCAGATGAACATAGTCATACAGGAGATAAAACATCCTGTAGCATGAAATATGTTAAGATCCTCAAGAAGAAGACAGTGTTGTGTCCTTCTACTGGGGAAAGGACATGAAAAGCTATAAATGAATGGAGGGAAGCAGCTACAGCAATTTATTTAACCTTTCTCTGCCTCAGTTTCCCAAATTGTAAATCAGAATTAATATTAACATCTTTTAAGCACCACCTCCCCCGCCTTTCGGTAGGATAATTTTACTTTCTGTGTATTGAGGTACCATTTGCCCCCTATTAATCAATCTACATGTGTAAGATATTTCACCAGTTAACAAAGACTCCTATTACTTTGCTTTATGCAGAAATTTCCTTTGATTTCAATAAACTGGCTGTTGATTCTTGCCCTAACTTGGAAATGACTTTAGAGCTGTGTCTATCATCCTATTTGCCCTCGAGTATCTTTCTGCCTTCTCCCCTTTCCTCCAAGAATAGTTTTTTGTTACATATCACCATGAGAAGAAGCCACTGAAATGATAGTGGAAAGCAAAGAAAATCAGCATACATACAGGGCCAAAAGCCTTGCTGTGTTCTCTCTCCTAAGTATTTGATTTACTTCTGAGAAACTGAAAGCAGGAAGTGGTTCAATGTGCTGAACAGGCTCCATAAAAAAGTATACATGGTGAAAACAGATGGTAAAATGGTTTTCTCTTTAATTTCTGTCAGTGGTACTGCTCTTTTAATAGGAATATTGTATAGTTGATTGACAGAAGAACAATGCTCATTGTTGGAGGCATCCTTCTACATGACAAAAGCATACTATCTTTCAGAGATGAATTATATAAATGTAGGAACTATGAAGATTTATATTTCTCCTGGAATTGTCTCCTACGATTGGTGCAGTTTTTCGCTTTCCCTATGGAAAAGCTCAGGTCCACAATTTTCCAAGTGTATTAGCAGATTTGCAGAAGCATTTCAGCATTGTTGCTATAGCTGGAAATGAATGCATTTCTCTAAAAACATTCTGGAAAGTTAGATGCTTAACTCTCACTGCGGTTTCAAGGTTTCCAAGAATCTGTTCTTCAGTGACTAAAGTTAGCAATCAAAATCCTTACCTAGGCACTTAGAGAAGAAATCAGGTTCAGAAAGTGCAGTTAAGCAATGGCAGTCCCAGACCTTACTGGGACTAGCTGTGTGACTTTTTCTTCTGAAAATCAGAATACATGTTTTGGTGGTTAAATACAGATTTAAGCACTTGCTTTTATGCATATTTAGCTACTAGGAGCTGGATCTCTGATGCCAGGATGCTTCACTAGTACTAGTTGACTAGAGTACATGTCTCCAAGACATTCACTTCAGTTGAGATGTGCTATCCATTCAACCTGTTCGCATACTCTAAGGAGACTGACACAAAGGGACAAACATTAACCTTGGGCCATCAAAGCAAACCCTCATGGAGTATCTATCTCCTCTAGGCTCTTTAAAATTCTCATTTTCTATTTGTTGAAATTTTCTGGGCTAGTATATATAACACAAATTAACTGACTACACTTTCATGAGGACTCTTTTGGTCAAAAGGATTTTTCCCAAAAATGGATTCAAGGCCTAGGTTCCATATGAAATGTCAAACACTTTCTGAAAAACAAGCTAGAAATCATCAAGCTTTAGCAAAAGCCAGTCTACCTGCATTTCCTTCCTTGATTCCTCAAAATATTCAGCAAGTAATTATGAGGCCTATAAAAATACAGACATAGAGCTACATCCTGCCATTAACTTCAAAAGAAAAATAATAAATGAGCACGCTTGGAGGGAAACTCCATGACTCCAGGGACGGGTAATGCAATATGGAGCCTTTCACCTCGAGGTCACTGGTCCAAATCCAGTCAAGTTGGTAGGAGCTGGCAGTCTATCTTGTGGCCAACACAAAATGAGTCATTAACCTCAGTCCAATTTCAAATGATCTCTTGGCTAGAGAACAATTGGCCCTAATCACTGACTCCATAAGTAGTGTCAGCCGAAGTGTTATAGGGGCCTGAAGACTGAGCCTCCTGACCAGGCGCTGTAGCACTAACATGCTCTGCAACCAACAGGCCCCAGAAACAAATGACACCTAGACCAACAGCTTAACTCAGACCAGAGACTCCTGCGATGTGGCACAGCAGCAAGAGGAGAGGACCACCTGCCCCTTGGGTCCCAGGCTGCACTGTAGGCCATATTCTTCAGAATTCACCTTCCCAGTGTGGATGCCTACTTGTCCCTTTGCAAACATTAAGTAAAGACTTTTCCTTTTTTCCACCCCTGCTTGACTCTAGCCCCTGGTGAGGTCAGTCCATCACCAAACACACAGGAGACAGCACAGGTGTCTTTACAGGCACCTTTAGTATCAGGCCCCTTATGTGCTAAGTGAGCCATGGTGATGGTGGCTTATGGAAAAGGGCAATGGCCATTGCTCTATCTGCTCTGTGGGTAAATAAGGGGAGCAGCATTAAGGCATATGTCTGATCCTATTGCCATCCCTGGGTGAAGTGACAGACTTGGTATGTGCCTATGGGTCTGGATCATTAATATCCTTGGCTGGGATCTTGTCCCATCAAGCTCACTCAAAATAATCCTAATTCAAACACTGAAAACAAAAGCAGGAATAGACATAAACAATTAAAATTACTGATTAGAGTCCCTGATAGCGGGCACAGAGGGAAGGCATGAAGAATGTCACCTGAAGAATTCCTTTTGTCCTCTGAATCAAGGAGCAGTCTTAGAAACAAAGGATAAATTTCACTACTTTCTTACCTAAGCTAAATACGTTACAGTGTAAGCAAAGATATTTTCCTTATGACTTTAACACAACCACTATGAAAAGAAAAACAAAAGCAACACCTTCCTGTCATGCATCTCTCAGTTTTAAAGAGCAACCTTTAAGTAGAAATGAAACACTGCAACACCGAATGTCACTTTGCAAGCACGTTGAATGTTTTCATTTTCCTTGCTGAACCATTTGAGTCATGGGGAAACAGCAGCAAGATTTTAATTCCACATAGTACATCCCCACCTCTGAATTTATTTACCAAGTATAACATTTATTTAATGTAATTTAGTTCTAAATATTTAAAAGCTCACTTTGTTTAATATGTTTTCAAGTACAAGATGTTAAGTAATTATGTATGATGTGGTGGTCTTTTATTAGGTAGTTAATGACCATCTGGGAATTCAAACCCCAAGGCAATGCCAAGGGCTTCTGAGTATTAGCTGGCCATTAACATAGTGGTAATGGACTAGCACACTCTACATGATTATGACTATTAACTAAGCATAAAAAAAAACATTCAAATTAAAATAGGAAATTCAGGTTTAAGGCTTCTCTAGCATCCTTAATTTAATCTGATCATATTGACCCATATGGCTGAGTCTTGTGTTGAACCAGATCAAATGGCAAAGAGATTCAAGCCAGTGTCCCCCCTGGCTATTCTGGCATTTAAAGCGTGCTGCTGTCCCCTCTGAAGGCAGGTCCTCCTTGCTGCCAGGCCTGCACCCAGGTGCCCCTGTGCCTCCAAAGGAGTGAGTCCCACAGTGCCCAGGCCTCCTGTTAGCCGCTGTGTGGGGAGGCATCTGGGTCCCAAAGACAGGAATTATCCCAATGCATTGGTACAGCAAGTGAGAGCTGTATTTCCCTGCCTTGCAGGCACTGATTTTTTTTTTTCTGGTGTTTTCTTTGCTCTTTTAATTAAGTGATGTAAGACAAAGATATGCATTGTAAACAAATCTAAGATAAAAAATCTTAGTGCATTTTAATATGCTCACATAGTATTACAGCTCATAAACAATACTTCAGAGAGGCGGTAAGACAGCAGATACTGATTTTGTTTCACTGCTGCCTAAATATTGTACTTCTGTTCTCCTAGGCAGTCGACAGTACTTTCATGGAAGTTAGAGATAGAAAAGATCTATTAGATTTTACTGTTCTCTTGACATGATAATGTGCTCTACATAGACTTGTATTGAGTTTGTTTTGCCATCATTTGTCATGAAGTCTCCACAGACTTCTATTGCCATCATTTTGCCATCAGAATGACATCTTAATACGAACTCTGTTTAACCGAGTTGCCATGACATTATCATGAGATCATTAGGCTATGCTAAGTTCCATGCAAGAACAAACAAGATGATGTTATAGAAAACTGCTTTTTGGACTTGATAATTTCTGTTTCTTTCCATGAGCTACAGTTCTTTGACTGGTCAGTACAAAGACAGATGTTCGAACAGCGGGTTCAGTGGGAATTGACTAGACATCAGAGCCTTTGCCTCCGACGAAGGGATCTGATTAAGGTTGAATGTAAGCAGGCTAAAGTAAAGCATCAAAAAGATAAAAGAATCAGTGTCAAATGCTTGTTTTTCACATAAAAAAGAAATGGCAGTATGTAAAGCTTTAGCTAAAGACTTCCCATCTTTTTTTGCAGGGAAAAAAAAAAGATTTAGAAATTTATTACCCATGTAAGCACAGTGCATTCCTAAAGAGACCAGAGAAATGTGAAAACTTAACAAGCTATATACTTTTGAGGCAACAGCTTATCCACTTCTGAACACAGCCCTCTCTGGGCTGAAATACAACTGTTTAATAGCATATAGCAATGCTACATGAAGCAAAGAGGTAAAGAAAAATAAAATGCCCAGGGTGTGTGCAGTTAATGCAAAATATTTTTACTGCTGTGTGGATCATGTGCACATGATCCAAATTCATGAAAAAAATTAAAAGGTTAAAAAAGTTACAACTAAAGAAACAACAGGATAGTGCCAAGTAAAAGGTCACAAGACAAATGAAAAACACATCAAATGGCTCAGCAACTAATATGTTCTAATAGCAAAATGATCCCCTATCAAAATGTTCACCATGACCGCAGTGTCAGAAACCCACCAAAGAATGCCTGAAAATGTTGGCTTCCTAAGTTAATCAAGTTTTATAGCTTACTTGGAAATTTTGATCAGGACTTCTAAATACTAATGTACCACTTCAGATAATACAATTTCCCCTTGAAAACACACCTTTTTTTCCAGTAATAGGAAATGTTTGCTGCCCCCACCCCAATTTTATTGCACCCTACGTGCTCACATGTAGTGCCCAATACTGGGAACAATCTTGGCTTAATCTTTATGTCCATTTGCCTTAATCATTTCACTCTGCTGGGCAAATGGGAAAAATAAGAAATAGGTTTAATGTGAAATCTGAAGGCAAAGGGACCATACTCCCTAACAGTGTGTACTGTGCTCATCTAGAGCAATCATTATTGCTCATTACATTTCCATGCAGAAATCATTACATTTTATATGACAATATGCATTTTTTTAAAAGTAAGCTTTAAGCGAATTAGAATACTTAATATGTTTTTTGAACTTTTGCCAGGCGCGAGCTCCCAAGCCAGTTCCTTCTATTTACATTGTAGAATTTATCCATTTCCAAATATGAGAAGATTTATCTATCAGATTCTGTGTAAATTCAATACACAGATAATTTGTAAAAAGCTTTCTTTTTTAAAATGTTCTGTGGTTTTTCTAATCTCATCTCTTTTCTAATTTCCTAATCACATAACCTTGAAGTCTAAAGACACAGCCTGTGATAATCTGTGTAAACTGTCTTTATTGTTATCACAGACATTTGCAAAAAAAATACACACGCACACATACATTCAAAGCTGCCTTTTAAGTAATACTTTAGTCACAGTTCAATCAGATCCACATTACTGCTACTCATCAGATAGAAAGTGTTCACAAGCAGAAGGGGGATATTGACTTTAAAAATTCACTGGCGAGGCGTACAGAGCCTGCAGGAATGTCAAAACTCCAACCTGCATTTTGATGTTTTTGCCTCAGGTTAGTCTTGACTGACATGCTTGGAGCACTCTTGTTTGTGCTCCGGCATCCATTAACTGTCCTTGACTCAATGTTATACAGGCCTTTACGGTCAGCTCGGTGCCTAATGGTTACGGCGGATTAGATGCCACGAGGTGTAAGAAAAGCATACGCCTCACTTTAAGGGATCACATTGGCTGGTCTCTGCTTCGTTAGGGGGTATTGTTTGATCCTAAATTAATGAGGGCCTGTTAATTATTATTCTGATAACTGTGCTTCACGTGGGAGCATGCCAGGCAAGTGGTGTTTTAAAGAAATGGAGTTTTGCAAAGGAAAACAAAATGTCAAGGTTGAGATGTCTTTGAGTGGGCTTGGTTTAGATGTGAGGCATTTCTCTCAAGTGTGGATGCTGCTAGATGTGAAGAAAAGAAAGTCTTAGCTGTACTTTTGTGCACTGTTAAATGACTGCCTTGCAAATACAGCTCAAAGAAGGCTTATCAGTCCAATGTATAGATAGATGTATACATCTATAATCCCATGCAATGTGCATTGTTACGTTTGCTTCCCTTTGACTTTGTCCTTCCTCGGCTTCCACAAAGTTTTTGAAAAATGATCCAATACCCACTTGCACTTGAGTTCAAGGAAATCTCCCTTTTAAAATAGAGCAAAATGGTTGTTAAAGCAGTGTTAACATTAACAATCATTTAAATTATTTTGATGTCACTCACATTAATATAGGAGAGAGAACTCTTCAGTAAGTGCTGACAGGTACAAATGTGCCCATAGAAATGTTTTTCTTTAATATCAGCCTCAGATAAGCTTCTGAGGTGCATATATTCATTTACCAGGAAGTATTGAGATTAGACAGATGTCTCAATTTAAAAAGGGAGAAAAAAAACTCGTGTAGATTTGACACTATTTCACCTGTGTTTTTCTGCCAGTCTATATAATGCTATCAGAACATAACCAGAGTTTTGATTTATACGCCTCATTTGACATTGACTGGCAGTTCTACAGAGAACACATGCAAAGAGATGTCAATTTAGAAATATGGAGATCTTATTAGGCTGAATGAAAAAAAAATCATTTAATTTTGCTTCTTTTGAAATTAAATGGGACCAAAACACCAAAACTGAACATCACCAAATGGAGGCATTCGGCATGTGAGTCTGGACAGGGCCCAAAATGTGCAGATGGCTCGTGTCTCTGTGAAAGGCCAAATGAGGAATATGAAATGCCCTAAATTCTATAGTGGGATGGCCTTAACATTTTAATCTGACTTAATAGTTTAGGGCAATCTATGCTTTTAAATTGATCTATTCCACTGATAGGAGATGTTTCGGTGAAGATAGAGATGCTCCTGACTATTCAGTGGCTTGGAGTTTCTCACCTGTGGTCCATGGCAGGCAATGTAGAGAGCTCTTCTTCACCTCTTCAGATCTACTTGTCTATGAAACCCATGACCAAGAACCTGGTTGTCTAAATATAATAAGTTCAATTTGAAAACCTTTGTCTTGGTTTAGTAAACTCTTAAAGTTGAAAATCTCTAGGAAAAAATGCTTCTGAAGAGGAATATACCTTTTTCTGGTAGGGTCAAGGTGCTAAAGCCAGCTACGGTTATTAGTAGAAGCTCAGAGTTTTTTAAATGATTAAACAATTGTTGGAATCAAAATATGATGTGTACATTAAAAAACTCAGACAAATAATAAAAAAAAAGAGAGCGAGCGAGAGAGAAAGAGAGAGAAAAGAAAGAAAGAAAGAAAGAAAGAAAGAAAGAAAGAAAGAAAGAAAGAAAGAAAGAAAGAAAGAAAGAAATTAAGAAAGAAAGATCGTGTTCCCGCATAACTTTTTAAGATTTGATCGTGTGTTCACAAGAACACGTAACTGCCTCTTTTTTTCCTAGACCATAGAGTTCATAATCTTGGAATAATCTTACTTGTTCGAAAAAGAATTTAGACAGGCATTAGAATACTGTAAGCATCAGGGTAATGATAAATTTATGTACATTTTTCTCGCTTTTTTGTGACTTGCATTGCTGAAGACACTTGAAATATCTTCTGTCTTCTGTCAGTTTTATTTTGGAGTAAGTCTTATTATTTGCGAATAGTTCTCAACTCAAAGTCATTGAGATCAAAAACCTCTTCCCAGGGGCAGGATAAGAACAATGAGGAGCAGCTTCATTTGCAACTTTCACACAAGCTCAGCCTCTCTGCTTAAACTCTGATATAGGAAGTCATTAGCTGAGTCCATGTGGGGTTTTCAGGCTTTGGCATCAGTCATGAAGATGGCAAATTGTCACTAGAAAAGCCTCCTATTTACTGCTTATTTGCCTTGACATTTTAAACCCCACATCCATGAGCAACTCAGTATTTGTGAATCACCTGGCTGAGTGCTCAGACGGAAAGCACAGCTCCAGTTTCTTCACACTGCTGTCATTTTTCACAGATCTCCCAAGGAAATCTGTGTGGACCTTAGGTAGTTGGTTGTTTCCTACTTGATTCATTCTGAGCCTTGTGCCGGCATCAAAGGCAAAAACAGTCAACACGGACAAAATAGCCACTGTAGTCTTGTCAAAGACCCTAACATGTTTAGAGTATTGATGGAAATAATAATAATAATAAAAAACAACAACTAGCCAGTTATACCATACCACAAATTAACAAGAGGGACTCTGTACATCTTCAGCCAGGGGCATGTATCAAAGGGAGAGCTGCAGGGATAGAGGCCAGTTTTACTTTTTCCACTTTCCAATACATCTCTTCTTGCTTGCGCTTTCAGACACCATAACAAGTGCACCATAACTACAGGAACTGTCTGGGCCAGACAAAAAGCCAGAATTCTCTCTTGCAAGCTTTGGGAATAGGAGGGGGCAAATATGACTCTGAACCATCATCGTCTTCCTGTACTTCTCAAAGCAATGCGTTGAGCCTCAGAGTTGAAAGTAGACTGGTGTGTATGAATATGACCCTAAATGATTGTGAAGAAAAAGGTCCATTCTTCATCTACTTTGAACAGAAAACCAAAACGTGCATCTTACTGTCTACTTAAAATGAAGAGTCTCTATGAGGTTTAAGGAAGCTCTATTTAGTGGCAACACGCAGACTTCCTGAGGCATAGTGGTGACATACAGGCTTCCTTCCATGGAAGACAAAATGTTAAGACTCTGGGAACCTCACCTGAATGCAGATTTTTTTTTTTAATTGCAAGAAACTACCTGTGTGGGTGAGGAAAAGAGGTATAATTAAGGGTGAGGTGGACTCTTACCTTGTGAGCCTTGCTGCTGGATTGCCTGGGAAGTGAGCATTCAAAGCGAATGATCGTAGCATATTTTTGGCCCTAAATAATTAAATAGAAGTGAGTACTTGCTAAGTTTGCAGGGAGATTTTAAGCAGCATATCTTTGTTAAGGGATGACACATAAATAAACACCGGGTACTGTCAAACCTTTATCTGTATGTACAAATTTCTGAATAATTTGTACTTCTCATTACAGCAATAAGAGCCAAGTCTCACACTCTGTTATTTCGTTATAATCTCTATGGAAATCACATGACAGCTCAAAGTGCCTTTATCCTAGGATTTAACTCCATGGAATATACTTTTTTAAAATTGATTTTTTTTAGTTTCATAGCTGGCCTCCTAGGAGTGGCTTTTATTGCTTTGATTTAGTGATGAGCAGGGCAGCTCACCATGAGCCCATTTGGTGCAAGGGAAGGAATGCAGGCTGGGCTCTGTTTTGGGTAGAAGGTTGACATTTGATACGCTGCAGTCGAATGACAGGAATCGGAATCTCCAGAGCTTTGCACAGGTTCGTCACCATCCTATTTGTTTTGTTATGGAGTTTCCTGTAGTTTTCAGCTCTGCTAGAGCTGCTGCAATTGCTAGATAAGTGCATTGGGCGATGGGTGCGGCTAAGCCAGAGGAGGGTGCCATTTCAGAGGGTTTGTTTAGGGATATTTTTAGCTGGAGGAATAGGCACGTGCATGGGGAAGTTTTCCTGATGCAACACAGCTTTTCAGCAGAGGTCACCTAGATGTGAGATTAGCAATGGGTATAAATAAAACAAGCAATGGGAGTCTGACAGTATTTTTTTATTCTCTCCATTAGCACACAGGGAAATGCATCTGATGCAGCTTGCCATAGATCACATACCTCAGTGTACCTGTAATACCATAAAGCTAAGTAGTAGAGAAAAAAAAAACAAAAACAAAAACAAAAAACAGAGGCCTAATCCAAAATAAAGACCACAGGGCACCTAAACCAGATTTTAGGCACTAAGACACACCGTGTGACCCAAATCTCAGCTACTCATTAAATCAGGAAGCACCTATGTACCCCAGCTCCGCCTGATCCATGTGTGGTTTCCTAACTCTATGCTTTGTAATTCTTGACTTATTCATAACTAAATCCTTCATTTGACCTGGCCCAGTCACTTCTGCATTAGTTTGAAAACTGAAAGGATGACTGATCAGTCGAGGTGTTTCAGTAAAGAGTTGATATATTCAGAAGGAAGAGTACCTGCAAAGTAGCTGCTCATAAACGATGGAAGGAGTAAACATGTGAGCATTTTTACTGCTATTATAGTAAACAGCTATTTATAACTTAACTCTGAAAACACTTAATGGTGTCAGAAAACTTTAGAATGTCTTACCTGTGTCCTGTGTTTACTGAAAACTGGACAGTCTTAAATCACCCACAAAAACCATTAAAGCCCAATACAGCTCTATTTTTCAAAGGACTAAGTTGGTTCCTCTGATACGTACTGATGAGAGCTGAACTTTCATAAGCAAACTTGGACAAAGGAGAAGGAGAATTGCTCGGTAAATTGTGGATGTATGGAAGACCACAGAAGACAAAATAATGCAGTTTGGTAGTTTTGTATACTAATACACATAATCTTTTAAAGGAATATTAAAAGGATTATTACTTTTAAAGAAATATAAAGGAATATTTTAAAGGAAAAACGAGTAAATTAACTGTCCAAAGATATCCATTATAAAGAAAACTGTCTTCACTTTAGTAGTCTTTTTATATAGTCATCTTTTGAAGCCATTCGTTCCTTGGGCTTCTACAAAATCACTTGGGAATAAGTTATGAAATTTAACAGGGCAATGTGTGTAAAAACAATTCCTTTTGATTCTGCTGCTTGCTCATTTCAGTAAGTTCTTTTAGTTCTTATGCTATGAGAACTAAAAAATAATCGTAATCATCCCCTAGATACGTTTTCTCTTTAGGATTTTGCAAACTTACTTTCAAAACTGAAGAGTCTTCATTAGTTTCTTTCTTTTCTGGTTGTCCTTTCTCATTCTTTTATGTTCCTACTCTCGTGCTATTGAATATTTTGTTATTATTTTGGAGGAGGAGGAGTGATCAGACCTGCACTCAGTTCAGCGTGTGGAGAGCTTTATTTGTTCATTGGCTCATTGTTGTTGCCACCATTCTCACTTCCTTGCTCAATGATTTTTTACACTCCTTTTGCCTTTCGCACAAAAGTTTTCAGAAACTGACCCTACAGTGTCTATAATGACTCCAAGATCTCTTTCATAAAGGGTGAGAGTACATTTAGTTATATTTTTTCTTATCTTCTTCACTTTACAAATATCAACATTGATTTTCACCTGCCTTTTTCTCACCCCATCATTTACTCTGTGAGTTTCTTCTGCAATTTTCAGAGTCAGATTTAGCTGCAGCTCTACAGAATAATTTCATGTCAGAAAAAGATCACCATTTCAGGGTTCATACCTTTTTCCAGATGATTGATACATCTACTGAACAGCCTGGTTCTTTTAAGACTGCTTTACTAACCTTGTCTCCATCATTAAAATGATGATGACTGTGTATTCCTAATCTTTATTTCATATCTGCTAGTCAGTTACTAAATCGCATTAGGACCTTATGTTTCTTTAAGTGTTTATAGTGAAAAATGTTACAAACAGGTTTTTGAAAACCCACTACATAATGATTAAATGATGTCTATGTTGTATCCTTTCAAACCTCTGATAAGTATGCGTGTGAGACGTCTCACTGAAGAATTTATAACTCTTTCCTGGCTATGTATTTGAACTCTTTTATTAAACGCATTCCTCATCATATTTACTACTAATCAGGAGATCAGAATTGTTGGCGTGTTGCTTTCCAAGAAAGCCCAGAACACTTCATGAGCTGGATTCATACCTGTCATGTTACTCCTTGGTGTCTTGGGCTGATTTCAGAGTGGGTGCCAGAGCACAGCCTAGTAGTTCTGTAGATGAATTATCTTAGCCCTCTAGACCTGACAGTTTTTGCTATTCATTTGGTTAGTTTCTTTCCAAGACCTAGTATATTGTTGCTTCAGCCTGGACCAGATCCATAGCCCCATTCCTTGTGAAGAAACACTCCCCTCTTCTACTGCTGCTAAAAGGAAATATGTAGCAAACAAGATAAAAATCCTGTTCACACAAATCTCTGTCACCTTTTCTCCTTCCCCTTGTTCAGAAGTGATTACATGTTTTGCCTGAATTTCTCGCAAATTTGCAGAAAAGTTACTGGACCTGACTGTATTCCTAATTACACAATTGAACTGTTAAGCATCCTGGTCTTCTGTAGGTCTCAGTTTACATAAATTACTCAGGAGTCTCTTGTGTCAAGTTTGCAATATTTCTTTTTTCTTTGTGTTCCTTAAAAATCTAGAAATAGATCTAGGCTTCCATCCCCTTTCACATTTACAGCACTTTTTATAAACAGAGTTACTCTTTCCAAATTTATTCCTCCAACAGCAATAATTTTAATCTTGAACCAAAGAGTCCACATCATCCTCCAACTCCCTTTTTTAGCTTGTTCTGCCCACAGTAGCAGCCTTCTGGTAGAGACTGTGGGCTGGTTTTAATGCTGCATATCCTCCTTTTTCTGGGAATTTATGCCAGGAAATTTATACAAAATATAAAAGTATACATTAAATAAGAGGATTACATTGTCAGATCCCTCAGATGATCTGAATTATATGATACTGAGTTCCCCTGGCCTGTCAGATGTTTACTTCAAATTTTGTTGTCACTGTCTTTAAAGAAAATACTGACTTCTGTTTTTTCGCATTTCCAAAATCTTTCATGGAAAGCAGAAGGCCAAAATTCAACTCCTTTATGCTCAATGTATATTTACAGAAATACAGTTAGATATCTGTAATTATAAACACATTGAACCTACTATATGTGAGTGAGTATACTGAATATATAGGAGTTCAACTGCATATATGTGTGTGTGTGTACATATATAATATGGTCATCAGCTCTTCTGCTGCCTTTGTCCTAAATCTTGCAGGCGAACTGATCCAATACCACTGCACCTTTCCATCCACATTCTTTTTCTCACAATTTATTGTTTTTCATGAATAGTAGAAAAGTACTTCTCCATGGTTCTCTCCCCTGCACAGGCATATTCTGTGCTCGTGTGCCACAGGCACCTTTAATAGACCTGATCAGATTTCCACTTGACCCGATATATAGTAAACATATTCTGGGTTTCTTCTTTGAAAGAAAACACTAGGAAAATAGCCTTCCTAATTTCTTTGTGTGATATCTTTCATTCGTAATTGGGTAACACATTCATTCATATGACAGTGAACTGGAATAGAGCCTACATTCTAATATGTTCCAAGTCTGGAACAAATAAATATACAACATTTCCCCCACACACTTCTGCTAGTTAGCATGTGGTAATTAACACTTGCTAAAATGACTAAAATTTCGAAAGTGGACATGCTCTGCGAGAAAATTGTGGAGTGATTAGACTGTGAACACTTCTATCAGAAGGCAAGAGGTATTTTTAGCAATCCCATGTCATTTTTGTATGAATTTTGTCACATTGTAACAAAAAAAAATCATGCAGTCTGGCTTTTTCATTTCACATTTCAGAGGACTGTTTTCAGCCCCAACTTAGTGGCCCTAAGTTATTTAGCAAGAGATGATTACAGGAAACTAGGCCAGACCTAGGCAGGGGAAGAGGGGCAGCAGTGCGGAGAGCAGCTGTGAGCACTGGGGACAAGATCCTGGAGCAGCCGTTCCTCCACATGTCTCACGTTGTGTGTGGCCAGTGGGAGAGAAGACACTTCTCTGGTGACAGAAAGGAGGATCATTTCGGGTTTGCAATGGGAAAGAGGATCGTTGGTGAGTGATTTTTCACTCCTTTTTTACAGGCAGAGATACCAAAGTGCACAAAAATGCCAATTCAAAAATGCATAAGAAAAATTTCACTGCTGGTAATGGGATGTTCACTAAAGGATTACAAAAGGTTAGAAGTCTATGAGAGAAATCTCTTCTTCCAGCTAAACACTTTGTGGATACCATTATAAAACTTATCAGATAAGACAGACCAAAAGAAGAATGATGAGTTTCCCACTGAGGAAGGTGAAGTGACAAAGGAGGACAAGAAGTGAGTTTACGAATCAAAAACCTACTTGCATTTATTGGATTACTTTGAATCTGAGAAGCTGTGATGAGCAGCCTGGCCCTATAAAGGACCGAGGCATCTGAGGTACTGCCCTGGCAGCTGAAAGTTGGCACAGCAGTGGTGGGACAGACCCACCATAGGAAAACATGGAAAAGTGCTGCAAAAACAGATGATAAACATGTTTTAGAGCAGTGACTCTGTCCTTGTGAGGCAGTTCTCAGGGCTCTGTCTTGGCCACAGCTGCTGTGCTGGGATGGCAGTGAAATGTGACTGGTTATTATCACCGGTTGTTTTACAAGTGAGGAGCTTACAGTGTTCATCCGATACCAAGTGCTCGCTGTGTGCTGATTTTTTGGGAGCCTTGGCTTTGTTTTCCCTTAGCCCTGAGAACAAAAAAGAAGCGATGCAAGGAAAGCGCAGAACAAATTAAAAAAGAACAATGGAATTGTGCTTGATTTGTTTAATTCTGAAATCAAGGTCACTTAAAAGTACTACAGCTTTTATTTGTTTTATTGTTTTTTTAAAAAGGATTTTTTTTTTTTGGCAACATCTTTCTTTTCATTTGATGGTCCTGTTATCCCAGAACTGTATATGTTACTGATCCTGCCTGTATTCAAAGCTGTTATTAAGTGGAGTCTTTTAGATTTTAGAGAAATGATAATGGTTCCAAAGATGACAGAAAGTGGCAGCTGGTGACAAAAAACCCCCTTGATAAGACGACAACAGTAAATCAAACTACTGCCACTTTTTCGTTTCATGTTTGTTAATACCACCTCGCCTTTTGAAGTTTAAAGCAAGGTTCAAAAGAGCCAGGTGCTGAATCATAATATTAAAGCAAGTAAGGAGCTCCATGAAAGAGAAGAGATCTGAGAGGGGAAAGCAACAAACACGGCTTTCAACTGCCTTTTGTCGGCCTTTCTGCAGATGTCACCAGTTGTTATCCCCAGCAGAGGCTTCAAGCTTGTAGCGGTGCCTCTGGCTGATTCCAACTCAACGTTTCAAGTGTCAATCAAAAAGGAAGGACGCAGCTTAGGTCCTGGTCATTGTCCTGTGAAAAGAGCCAAGCATTTAACATTGATTTAGCTCCCTCAGTATACAAAGATAGAGCCAGCTTTGTACAGCAAAAGGGCCCTTGGCAAGGTTGCTTGTAGAGCAATTCCATCGCATCCGATGTTCCTTGGTTTAGCTGTCACACTGCAGTGTCTGGAGTCCTATGAAAAGTTATTCAGGAATGAGTGAGCAAATTAAAAAGAAATAACATGCTCTTCTAAATAGCAATGCAAGCCATAGAAAGTGCTCTTAACATCATTTAGTCCTGAAAAGCATTTTTAATAAAAGTATTTTATGCTTTTAAATAGCACTTAACAAGGAGAAAAAGATGTTTCAGGACAAGAGGGAGCCTTTGTGAAACCCTTCTCCACTGGATTGGATATGTAGTTGTGCTGGTGAAGCATTTTTTGTCAAGTGCTCGCTTATTCTGTTTTTGAGCTACTTACACTCACTGCTACCCACGTACTGCATTATTCTTCTGTTATTCTTCTGTGTGGATGCAAAAAATACCCCAAAACCCAATAACGACAAAAAAGCCCTGCCTGAATTCCACAGACACCCCACAGTCCTGCTTTCCTGTCCTTCTTCTTTTGTCAAATTCCTGCTCGCTTCTCTCTCGTAATTGTCTTCAAAACACCTTGGCAATTATTTCATTCTCAGCCATGACATTCTCCATTCATCTCTTACCCAGCATTGCAGATGAGCTGTGCAAGTCCCTTGGCATCATCACAGAAATGACAAAAATGACAAGTCTGGTGGGGAGCAAGTTCTCATGAATGTGGCAGAAACCAAACTTAAAATGAAGCCGAGTGAAACACTAGCAAAGTATGCCTGTCTGTTTAAATGGAGCCATCACAAGATAATTTAATCCTGTATACATTTAAGTGATGTCAAAATCATGTAAATAGGTTTTTTACTGTCATTTTGCTTAGAAATGGGGTTCTTCATTAGAGGGTTTCCTTCATCTCTATATGCAATTTTAGTGTACAAGAAGACTTATGAGCCACAGTGACAGTAGTCTGATTCAGTAAAATTCTTGTGCACACAGCTAGCTTTAACCAGATGAGGAAAGCAGCTAAAAATATGAGGAAAATATTTCCCTTTTTCAGAATTGATATTGGTACTGTTTTCTGTTTTGCAGATTTTTTTTTGACTAATATTTTCACCCTCTTGCAGAACCAGCAGAATTACTACTCAGAAAAGCATGGAATATGTCACAAGAAATAGGACATTTCCATGATGGCAATCATTTTTCACAAGCTTGTTTTTTTCTTAAGGGCTGATTTCCTAGTAATATCTTCTTAGGCAAAAATACACTGGCTGGCAGTACTTTTCAACTCAAGCAAAACAGTACAGTACCTAAAACTAGCCATGTGCTATAGTACTCTTTCTGAATCTGGGACAGAGTTACTGGAATGAGCTGCATTCCAATAGTCTGCACTTGTGCAGCTCCTGTTATCTGCAATTTAGAAATATTCAAATAGAGGATCTCTCAGGAACTGGGTGTATTTTTAAACACATGTATCATTACAGACACACTTATTTTGTGTTCCCATATAGGAGAAGGCATTTCTAATGGTCACTGTAGCTGGCACCTTAGCAGGCAGTCAGGGAACACATGACTTATTGATGTAAGGGACAAATGAAGTTCTGTAGATTTTCACTGGTATTTTAAAACGTTTGCCTTGGTCTAGCCTATGTCCTCTCTGGCAGTTGCTTTCTGTAGAACGTGCTCACAGTTGCTTTTAAACAAGTGTAGTGCTCAGAGACACATGCATATTTGCACCAGCCACTTGGTTTTAAGAACTGATAATTTCCCATGGCCAGAAAATAGCTCACTCCATATGCTTCCTCAGAGGAATAGGAGAATGGGGGATGTTTGCTTCTCCCCACCTGCTCTATGCCAATGTGCCATACTGGTTCTACCACTGTACAGGAGATGCTCTATCCCTCGGCCCTCATTTTAGTGGAATTTCTGCTTTGCCACCCACAGCACGCCTGGTGGTTTAGCAATGCCAGTCTGTCTGAGAGCACATGCTATGCCAAGTGTCTACCTGACACAGCTTGTCCTTCTCAGGAGCATCAGGGTAGTCAGGATACTGACTTCTCGAGTGGCCACGCTGGTCCCACTGTATTCCACAGACAACCCAACAAACACTGTGCATTAGGGACCAACAAGACTTCAGAGAACACAAACCAGATATAAGCAAGAAAGCTCAAATTTTGGCTGCAGTTTTTAAAATGGCAGCACCTGGCAGAATATCTCTGATATTGGTCAATGATGAAAATAATAGTAATAATAATCCCTATATTTTTGGTCCTTCATGGCTCTGAGTGTCAACACAGTTCCCACGTATATTGAACAGTCTGAAATTCAAAAAAGAGTCGAACAGGATTTACCTTTGTACAAATCTTAGCACATGCTGGTGATTTTATATGCAGGTAGGTCCCTGCGGTGCCATGTCATGACATGATGCAAGTTCAGGTGTTGGAAGCCACACAGTCACTGGCATGGCTGGACTGTCTCCAGTCCCAGAAATGGACTGTTTGCAGTAACTTCCCTGACTGTCATAGCAGGGCCCTGATGGACAGGTCTGCAAATAAGTAATGTTAAGAAATGGGCTTAAGTATTCTGCTACTGATTTCTACACAGCTTAAGTAGTAGTGTGCCCCCAGTCCTGGCTTCCTTCACTCAGCTGTCTTTTGACTGCATTTCAGCAGGCTTTGAGGACACTTCTTGTCTTGCTTTACGTAATGGTATAGGTAATATTTTGGTGCTCTCCTTCATTTTCCTGATTCTGCTTCTGCTTAAAGAAAACTATATTGTCGATGAACTGCTGTCACATCTGTTTTGCACTCCTTAGGCTCAATGCACAATCTTTGGCTTTTACAGGTTTAAGCGCTAGTAGATGTCCTCTTTTTCTCTTTTCCATCTATCACTTTCTGGATTTTCTTTTTTCTTTCTGACTGATCCTTCATATCTCATGCAGGGATTTTCTTTCTTTCTCACCTTTCTTCCCCAAGTTGTTGCCCATGATCTGCTTTATGTCCTAGTGTTTTCTTCAGCGTGAGGTCTATAACTGCAGCTTATAACCTATTGCTTGCATATTCTTTTGTGATATGTCTCCATCCAGTCTATTGGCCTGTAAGATTCTCCTTGTTGTGTGAATAGCAATTTAAGTTTACATTTAAATTGTTTCATCTGCCCCATCCTGCCCTTCAGCATCATCCCTCTGTTTTCTAGCTCCACTCGCCTCTGTTTATCTACTATATTGTTACAATCAGGCTTTCCTTTGTCTCCAAACCACTGAAGCCCTCCTTGAAGCCATCATCATCTCCTATCCTCCCTCTTCTCATCTTTCTAGTGTTGACTGGGCGTCCTTCAAGTACAACCCTGCTGTGAGGGTTCTCTCCTTTGCATATTGTTTTCTTAAGTCTTGGGCATGAATGATCCCTCTTCCATGACCCATAAATTTAGTTTTATTCTGTAGCTGCTACATTGAGCTTCCCTGTAGCTCTTCTTCTCAGGCCCACAGGAGTGAGGAAGAAAATGTTCTCCAACAGCCACCGATGAAAAGGCAAAAGTCACGCTGTGGGAACAAATGCAGGATGTGACAGGTAACACATATGTCTTCAGGAGACCTTCTGAATCAGTCCTGTATGCTTTTTTATTTGCACTTCAAGCAAGGTTTTGCACAGCAAGATCCGTCTTTGTCCCAGATGACACCAGCAAGAGAACAGCAGAACTTCATTGGAGCTTCCACACATTTAGAACTAATTCAGATCACTTCTGCTGGTGATATAAAGCAAACTAAGCAAACAAGCAAAGGGCTGTAATTGCTAAAAATCACTGCTATATAGGCACTCCTTATGCTATATAGGCAGGGTCAAGCCAACACTTCAGGATTATTCTGTGTTGCCAGCACCTCCTACCTTGCCCTGACTTGCACACAGGACCTACTAGTGTCTCTAACATTAGTTTTCCTTTTTGGCTGATGGTGACAGCCATCCTGTGCACTGGGGAGGACTGCCAAATAACCCTGCATTGACAGGGCTCTGTGAGAACAGGTAACCTTGCCTTGCAGGAAATGATTCGGTAGCTGAATATTGCCTCTGTGCAGGATAGTGGCCCATCACCACATCCAGAGTCCATCTCATGGTTCTGGTCTTTTAAGAGAGCCCACTAAGCTGCTTATTAACTGAAAGGCAGAATGATGACCACATTTTGAGCTCTGCACTTGCCTTACAATGAGGAGCAACTGTGGAGTGCTTATACTGGAAATCCATTCTTAAAAGTTAACATTTTTAAAAAGATTTATGATCAAATGTTACATCACTGGTACAACGAACGATTTTGTTTGGGTTCTTTAGAACTTGCTTGGACAAAAATTCCAGGATAAGGAAATTACATTATGGTAGAATTAGAAGCATGTGTGCCTGTGTGTGACAGAAATAAAAGACAAAATGAGGTAGGCATGCTTTGTCCCAAATCAAGCATTATAAAATGGGGAAAATGAGGACTTAAGCTATACTAAGGAAAAAAAAAAAAAAGATCTAAGGCCATACTTGTTTACAAGCCTACTATTTTAAGTGTACTATTATAAGTGTACAAGTAAGGTACTGAGAGAATTTTAACATTTTTTTTGCACAACCATATGATGAAAGAAAAAAAAGAAGAAGAAAAAAAAACAAGTAAAGGCTCTAAGTTAGAGTCTCTGCCACCAGAATTTCTCACTCATAACTGTGTGATATTGCAAATCATAAAACAGGACACAGTTATGTCTTCTGATCTCCGGGGCCAATCAATCCAGGCTTCTCTTCATCCTGGCAGTTCCTGGCTTCTCTTTGTGCTCTTCCAGTAGCACATCTCTCTCTTATTCTGCTTTATTGGGCCAAATTCAAGCTTACTTGAAGCAATTGTGCCTCCTTTGAAGGTGTCAAAGAGGCCCAACTTGCAGAAGGACTACATTTGACTGATCATCATGGCAAATGGCTGGTGAAGGCCCGGTAGTATCTTTTTAAAACCTACTTTGTTTTCTTGTTCCTCAAGAAATTAAAAAAAAAAAAACTGACAGTTTTGCTGCTTTGTTTGTTATTCCCCCATGTGACCATGCTTTTATTTCATTCTCCGCCCACAATAGTTCATTTCTCTTATGCCATTATTCTTTCTCAACCTATTCACTCCCAGCCCTTCTGCTCTTGATGTGCCATCTTTAAAAAGATCATATACATGAGCCATTCATTCTTCTTGGAGGTCAAACCAAAACAAGTGATAGCAGTAATTTTCTATGAGCAAGTAGACACAAGTACATTGCAAACTGCTTTCAAAACTTTTTGAGCAGCAGTGCCACATACCATATCCTTGGAGGTCATGAGATAATGCATTTGCATTCTTCAGTACTGTGAGAGTAATGTTTCTGGTTGCCATTGTGTCCTTTGGAAATAATGGCTTCTGGTCACTACAGGTTAGTAGATGCAAACAGCAAACTATATCACAGCATCTTTGCTAATGCAGAAACCATTGTACATCCAGACGTTCCTGCCTTATCCATAAAGAATGAATGCCTAAGTGTCATATCGGAAAAAAAAATGACACAGTCCGGGGAGTGTCAGGGATGTAACATTTACAACTCAGTACATAATTTCATTTATATCAGGATGTCATGATTGTAATTACGAAATATAGTCTTGCATAAGTGCCTATTATCACCAGTGTTAAGGGCTACAGCACAGAGAAATCAAGTTTAATTTGTTTTAATTTCAGATCTTGTAACTCTGTGCTTGCACTGTTCCTTCATTAGCAAAAGCTCAATGTACATAGTCTATAGTGAGCATTTTTATTCACCTATCCAATGCAAATAGCCTCTCCAGTCTCGTGATTTCTGTACAACCTAATGGATTGCAGACAACAAAGTCTAAATTACAGACATTGTCTTCTTCTTTATTTGCTGGGCAACAGTTTCGTGATGGTGCCTCCAGTCAACATCTCCTACAGCTGACGTGACCAAAGGAAATATTGGTGCACTGTCTTAAAATGGTTGACAGTGTCTCTACCAATAATTAGAGATTAGCTATGAATCTCATTTTGAAAGCTACCAGGAATCCATAATCCACAAGCTTAAGTCATCTTTGTAATTAAATGTATCAATGTTTCAGAATTTATAGCCAAACCTGAAAATACCATTTCTGACTGGACTCCTCTGAAAGCTACGCCTACTTGCTCAATGTGACACAGTGATTTAGAGGCCAGGCTTCCTCGGGCTTCAGACACTTGCTCTGCTAAGTATCAGAACTGTCTGGCCTTGCATTCGTTTCCATTTCACTGTGCTGAGAAAACAGGACTATCCTTCTGGAATCATCTCTGTTCAGTTGTCAGATGATAAAGCAAAGGCAATGCACAGGCATGCATTAGCTGGTGCCCAAGCAATGCTCACCTGGATTTGTTTAGCAGCCATGGTGTTGAAGGGTTTACGGTTGGACTCGGTGATCTTGAAGGTCTTCTTCAACCACAATGATTGTATGGTTCTATGGCTATCATAAAGACATGGAAACATTGTTTGGAAAGAACCTTTGAAAGCCTCTAGACTAGAGTGAGACTAGACTGTCTCACTCTGAGGGTGAGACAGTGATCAACGCTGGAGCAGGGCTAGGGCTTTCTTAAGGGGTAGCGTTCTGTTACTTCTATGTTTGAGCTGGTTTATTTTGCATTAAATACTTAAATATACACCGTCTCGAAAGAGAAGGAAAATCCCAAGATAATCCCTCTGGTGTACGATCACACGCGCTCACATACACACATCTCTCAGCTAATGCTCACTGAGAATGAGTACTACTGTTACAGCCCTGATGCTCTGAGAATATATACATGACAAAGTTTTGCAGAAAGAGAAGTAATATTTTAGGCCAACCAATTTACCAGCAAGCTCTCAGGCCTATTCACATTTCAGACTTGAAGAAGGGATTGCATCTATTTCTTCCAGTGTGTTTTCTTTTTCCCAGATGGAACTATTGACAGAATCTGCAAATGACATTTGCAGATAGTTGTAGCTAAAATCATATTTCAGCACTTCTGAAGTGGTATTTTTGTTTGATTCTTTTTACTGATCACTTCTACTGAAAATCTCCCACATGGCCATCATCAACCATGTGTTGGTTCCATGGTAAACATTAGACATTTAAGTTTCCCTTATGCTTGTCCTTTTCTGTCTTTAAAATGGTTTCATTGTCCATTTTCATTGTCCTACATGCTTTCACCCATATCTAGCTCCTTGTTCTTATTCATTGCTTATGTAAGTTGCCATAATTTTAAATCGCATGCTCACTCTCTGTGTAAATGGCATGCTCACTCTGTGTAAATCTGTGTGTCTCTGTGTAAATCGGATGCTCACTCTCTGATTACTCTGTGTAATGTAATAACTTGTGTAGGCAAACTCCTGATAGTGCTAATAATATGGTTCTGCTCAGTCTTCTCTACGATGGCATTAAAACTTCAGTCTCCTTTCTTCATGATAGGTTTGTAATGCGCCATATTATATTTTTTCTGCCTAGGATAACCAACACCAGGTTACAAAAATTCAGTCTCTTATCCCTTCTGCTAGTCAAGAGATTATAACTTTAATACATTTGGGATTCTTTTTATTTGCCTTCTGGACTTTGCACCTTTAAGGTTGAAATGTTTTAGAACTTCTCTATAAGCACAAGTACAAGAAACTTTTGGTTTGCTATTTTCTAAGAGAGGGAATGAAAGTTGCACTTCTAAGGTAGCTAAAGAATTCCAAGAGGAAACGCTTTATGAACAGAAGTATGAAAGAGGCCCATTCAAATTAAACGAGCAGCTAATATTGCCACTGAGCTCACCTAGCGTCGTCTTGAAAAAATGCATGCACATATATAGATTTCTTATCATCTCATATATGAAGAAAGTTAATTCTACATACATATGATTACAAACTGAATGTTAACACTTCCTTTTAAAAACACTGATCAAGAAAAACAAAACTGTTAATTAACGTGGGTCATTAAAGTGCATCAAAATATTTTCTCCTTGGCAAAGCACTAATAATTAAGCTGTCTTGAAATGAAGAAATGAACAATGGAATTATTATATCATTAAATCAGTTTGGTTTTAGCTTTTTATTTCATGCTATTTCCCATTCATCAAAGTTTTCCCTGTAGGTGAAAGATGCTGCAAGATATTGTGGGCTGATGTATGACAGGATGTATGTGACTGTGTGATATTTGCATCTACAAGAAAAAGCAAACTAGTGCGATTACTGGCATTACAAGTTTAGTTCAGCTTAAGATCTGGACCCTACTGTGTTTATTATTAGATGGAATAGATGAGAATATATTCATTTTTGATGAACTTTTTGATGGCCTTGTTCTTTCTTCCTTTCTTTCCATTTCTCGTACCTCATCCAAAATTTGCTCTGCAGAAATTCAATGTACCCATTTTTTGATCTCACTTGAATCTTAATTGCAAAGCCAACTAGATTTCACCATGGCTTATATGCTCCCCCACTTGCTATCTGTAATCACAGTCATTGTGAAACTCAAAGCTAAGTCAAGAATTGTTGTCTTTTTATGGCTCCCTCTTTTATATATGTTGTGTTGAAGAGCAGTCGTTACCGCTTTTTTTGTCATTATTTCTGGGCTTCACTCCATTAGCTAGTGAACGGGCCTTCTCTCATTGCTTCCCTACAGTAAATACTGTAACATTCAGCTTCCTTTCAGGCTTATGCTTTTAAAGAAAATTTTTGTACAATTAAAGATACGAAATTGCTAAATACAAGGCTGCATTCATTGTTCTCCCTTTTTGAAGGTTTAATCATACTTAATGGCTCTCTTGAAAACTTGAATTTTCCATGTTGATGGTTTTGCCCTACTGAAAGAGTTTTCTAATATACTTTTCAAGTGTTTTTTCCTTAAATGAGCTATTCAAGAATTTCTGTGCAGAATAAGATTGAGGAAGGATATATCCAGAAACAATTATGAAATGGGTCCAGCGTTATCTGTTTATCCAGTGGAGATTCATGAGCTCAACAGCAGTCAAAAATAGAGAGAAAATATAGACCTGTCCAGCTTTGAAGGACATGACCTAAAATGTCTGATGTGCCTTCTTTCAGACAAGTCTCTGCTACTCCATTTTGAACACTCACAACATGTAGCCCCTATTCCCCACTTGATAGTGATCATCCATCACTATCATGGCAAGGCCTGGACTGACTCCACAGGCCAAGGAGCCATCCTCTGTTCAGTAGTGTTGGGCCTAAGAACTTCTTGTTCCAGCCAGTGTCAGCACGACCTGCATGTCCTGTGACTGCACCTCTCTGAAGAGCAAGTTGCCAAAGTGCCGCCCACCCAGGACTGAGATGATCTTATTATGAAGAGGAGAAGCATGCAACTTAACTAAATTGTGGGTAATCATCTGTCACTGACCAGCCCAAGTTAACAGCCATTCCTAAGAGACATGGAGTAGGCCTTGGAGCACTGTTAGACTTTGACATTTTATCATTGCTGTTTATCACATGTAGAAATGAAGTCATGCACCCTGGGAAAGCTCTGAATACCTATAAACATGGCATCCCATTTACTCAGTAGCAGCAATTCCTTTGCTTTTCCCAGTGCTTCTGCCTTGATAGTCAAAGCCATTCCGGGTATTGGACTTTGCTTCCTGAGATATCACATCTCCTTCCACCAACATGACCTCCCATGACATTTGCCGGGAACAATCTGGACTGTGAACCAACTGGGGAAGCTGGTGAGCTTATGCAATGAATTTCTCACAGCTCCTGGATCTAGACTCTGCAATTTGCTTTCACCCTTTCTGATAGCCACTGATCCCAACACATTCAGAAATAAATGTGCACTTCATTTGTTGCACCTGTTTCCCCTGAATAGTTCACTACAAACCTGCAGATTCCCAGTCCCACCCACTTACACACAAAACCATAAACTGAGCAAACACAGACCTTCGGAGATAGCTTATAAACTACAAGAGGAGAAGGGAGACAGAGAACAAAATCATCTTTCTTATTTTATTCATACATCTAAATATTTGGCAGTCACTCAACTACTTTGGTAATGGAGACCATATAAGTAGGTAGGTGCAGAGATAGCAAGATAACGATTATAAATTAAATGTAGCAGCAGTAGTATTTTATCTGTTTGTCTCGGGACTGATACCACAACATAAATCCTGAGATACTTTAGATTAGATAGATTTGATACACCAATCTCCACTTAAATATTTTGGGTCTGCTCCCAATAAAGTTAATGGAAGTAGGATCAGCTCTTTATTGCTCCCATGCTATCAGTGAGTCTTCAGTTCCCATTAAGCAATTCATGTTTTCTATTATACTGATACAAAAGCCTCATTCTCCTGGTTTCGGAGTCAGTGGGTTTCATTTTATCAGCGGGAGCCCCAACAGGGTATTAGCGCTTTAAATTGAAACTCCCAGACTCAGTACACATGGCTCAGCGCCACTCGTTCATATTATGGGCACACTACTCTTATCGTATGTGCAAGAGCACTTAGTCCTCAAGTGCTCTTCGGCTGGGAAGGCTGAGGGACACAGATGACTTGACATCATCTTGTTACTCTTCCTCCCTTTCTCCCTCCATCCCTCCCTCCCTCCAGCCCCAGGCTTTTCTAGGAGCCATTTCAGGCCATACTGGCCCGAGGACTACTAAAACCTGCTCTTGTGCAGACATTATTTGAGGTCTTTTTTTTCCTCTCATTTTAAAAGAGCAGTTTTTCTTGCACTCACAGACTATTCAGATTTGCCAAGGTGACTGGGGCAAGGAATGGGATGCCTTAGCAGAGGGCCCAAGGGGATGTAGAGCACTCTGGGAGGTTCCTATTCAGGACAGAAATTCAAGGCAGGCGTGGGCTGCATAATCACCTGATGTTGCCGGCTCCAGCTTGCACAACCCCTCTTGCCCTTCGTCAAGGAGTATTTTCAGCCAAGGTTTTTAAATTATCACCTACTATGAATTTTGGGGTCTAGGAATCAGACGAATCTGACTAGCAAATGTTGCACACCCCTGTATCACTTTTGGATTTGCTACACGAAGTGAAACAGCCAGTAACAGGCTTATGTGACATATGTATGAGGTTATAACCAAACCCATTATCTGCATTTGTAATGAATCTTTCCTGAATGATTCTTATTCTGAATGATGCCAAAGAGTAAATACAATCCAGTCTTTTAACTGTAAAGTGTGTGAGCAGAAAAAGGGGAAATCCAGGGATTAAAGGCTTCATTATGCGCCCCATTCTGCTGCATTCGCACGTGGTCAGGTACCCAAAGTGGTTCTACCTCACCACTGGAGCTGCTCACCAGTGTGCCAGTGTGTCTCAAAGGTGGGTCCAAATCTTCTTCCAGCCAAGCACATGCTTGAAGAGAGCAGCGATTTCAAGCATTTTGCTGCATGGAGCTGGCTAGACATGCAGTAAGATATCATGCAAAGCGAGCAGTAAAATCCAGGTCTGTGACCTTTTTCCCCACAGATGGCTAATAGGCACAGCTCACTATCAGGTTTCCTATGACTGCAGTGGCACTACTTGCTTCACTTGGGCATCGGTATTGCTGAACGGTGCTTTGTCTTGCATTCTCCCTCGGGTTTTCTTATAGGCATTGTGCTGGAAAATAGTGTTTTAGCATCTCATATCCACAAAGAATGTCACTTGAGGAAGTCTTTAGGTATCATGTAATGTTCATTCAGTTTGTTTTCTCGAATGCAGTGTGTCTCCTAAGTTACTGAATAATTTTACACAGTGCAAGGAGTGCTAATTTTGATAAACTCTATGAGGTTTGTTGTTTCACCCAAACAATATGCTAAAATACTAATTTCTAAGCTACTCTTTGAGTCAAATTCAGCCTTTTCGGCCCCTAGTTCCATGGCTCTCCAGCACTGTCAGAGCACACACACAAGCCTGCTGGACCTGCAACTTTGCTGGTAATGTTTATTTTCAAAAGACAAATATTGTACCAGCATTAATGCCAATTAGGAGACTTATTTGACAGTCTGACTGCTCCATCTGATGCCTCAAGGGCAGATTTTCAGCACTTTATGAAAGATGTTAGCCAATGACTGCTGTATATGAATAAAATATAGAGAAAAGTTTTAATAAACATTTAAAAACAAAACATTCAGGAATTAATTGTGATCATTTACATGCAAATAATGGATGTTTTTATATCCACAAAGACTAACATATTCAGAAATAAAGCTTCCACTCTACACTTAAACGTGCCCTGATGTGATTCCATATTACAAGTGTTTGGGATGCTGTATAATAAACCCTATATAAGCCACACTATCTAGCCAAAACAGGGGTGATCCCACAGTCATCCTGCACTCTCTGAATCCCCCTGGTTTTGTTCTGGGTTTCCTCATTATTATTTACATTTAACCACCTAATAAAATTATTTCATACTTAGTTTTAATCGGCTAATGGCGATTTACTTGCAAAATGTCTCCTAAGCATGTGAATGGCTGCTGTGTTGTTTTGCAAAAAACTGTTCCCTTTCAAGTGAAAGTCATCTCTGGTAAGAGCCTGCACTAGGATCACAAATGAAGCACCATTTGACTCTCTTATAGATCTTCTTTGGATAAAATTCCAGCTAACTTCATGATAATTTTACTGAGCAGAGACTATGCTATCCACCCCTCACTCTTGCTACGAGGTCACTGTGAAAAAAATAGTGTCACATCACAAGAAAATATTTCACAACTTGCTTCCACGATCCTATCTGAGCAAAAAATCTCCAAAGTCAAAGCATTTCCAAGGCAAAATTTTAGATTCCGAGCTAGGAATGAGTGCTATGTAGTAAGACCCATAAACTTACTTGAAGCGGTAGATGGAGCCCCTAATGGAAACCCGCTCCGGACCCTGCTTCTGGCTGCCTCTGTCTGCCTTCTTGGCCTCACATTACGTTTTGGTTGTGCTTAGCTGTGATTCTGAGGTTCTGCCTTGAGGCCTCCCTGATACTGACCCTGGGGCCACTGTCTTCTGAACTATCTGCGCACTGGTGATCCAGGAGGGAACCTCGCACTGCTTACCTGGGAAAGAACCAGCCCCAGGAGTGCACAGATGACTTTGGTGACTTTGGTGACTTTGTAGAACTGCGGATGTAATTTCTTTTTTTTTTTTTCTTTCCCTTTTTTTTTTTTTTCTGTCCAGTAGTGTCTGATGTGCCTTTGCTGAAAAGGTTTCCATTTTGATGAGGACACAAAAGCCGGAATACTTTTCTGAACCAGTTTGGTAGTAAATGTGAGCTGGGAATTGGTCTCATGAGATTTCCGACCTCTGTAAATCATTCAAAGAATTTGACAGAGAGACATAACCTTGGCATGTAAGTTTTAATTAGCATTTCCAGAACTTAATAGTAAAGATACAACCCTATTGCTCCTATAGGGTAGCTTACATATTCCAAGCCTGGTACTTGGGTGGAAACTTGCGCGCTGGTTCTGAGGCAGGCTTTATTTGCATTTGACTCCATTCACCCATCCTTATTTCACGGCCAAACACACAAGCATTTTTTCTATAGTCTTTAATTCAAAGGTCTCTCTAACTACAGCAGCTGGGAACGTTCGTTTGGAATGGCAATCTGGTGGAAAACGACCTTTTTATATAAAAATGGGATTTCTTTTATGGGAAATTTTCAATTTTGCCAGAAAATTTTGATTTTCTATTAGGAAAATCAAAGCGATGGCTCCACGGCGGCTTGGCTGGAAGGCCCCCGTCGATTTTGCTGTCGTCTGTGGGGAGAGAGCAGAACTGACAATAGTCTTCCAGGCAGGCAGCTGGGGAGATGCAGCAGGTCTGGAAGAGGAGGAGGGAGGGCGAGTGCCCTGGCGCGCTGCCGGCCCTGCAGCCCAGCTGCCTCCCCGGCAGCCAGGCTAGGGGGAAGGCGACGAGGAGAAGGAGGAGGAGGAGGAGGAGGAGGAGGAGGAGGGGCGGCAGGGGGGGGGGGCGCAGCCCGCAGCTCCTGCCCACGAGGCTCCCGGCCCTCTCCCTTTGCGGCGGGCAGCTGGCAAGCCCCGAAATATTCCGTTTTGCCGCTCATGAAAGAGATTTTGTTTATTCTGGAGAGCTCTTCCCGGGAAAAAAAAATAAAGGAGAAAAAAAATCCCTCATTTTCAAAGGAAAAGGGAGAATAGAGTAATTTCATAATGACCTTTTTCTCATAGAATGGAATTTCTGTGCTTCAGCCCTCTCCACCTTGCAGAAAATATAACACTGGAGGAAAGTGAGTTTTTTTTTTTCCCCAATTCATGTTATATTAAAAGCAACGTCCAGAAAATAAATGCACCTGTACGAAGGAGGCTAGGAAAAGATCTCTAAGCATTAGTCACACAAGATGTACTGGGAGAGGTACACACTGAGATGAGGATCTCCTTTTTTGCTTCAGAGTGGTTAGTGGGAATAGTGATCCCTTCTGGAGCACCAGCACAGCCCTTGCTATTGCATTTGGCATTGAAAAGTCATCCGAAGCCCCCCAAAACCTCTATGCCTTCGCCCATCTTAGGCAAATGCCTAGAAAAACAAATATCTATCGTGTCTGCAAAGCCTACAAGAAAGTGCATCCTCACAGACCAGCTTTAGTCTGATGCAACCCAAAATGGATGGTTTACAAATCAGTCTGTGCCTGTTCAACTTATCCTCCTGTTAATGCCTACTGGCTAAGAGCAGTGGGACCCAGCATTGTAGCGGTGGGAGGAACGCATATATTCGCTTCCTGACTCCCTAAAAGTGTCTAGCTCCAGTAACGAGTCCTGGAAGGCGTCCTTTGAGATTTCACTGCAAACACACACAAAAGCGCTCTCTTTGTCGCTGCACTCATTATTCTCACGATCGCATGCAGATTTTTGTAACAGGAAAAAAAAAAGAAAGAAAAAACAAGAGTCAGGAAATCTTTGAATAATTACATTCACCTAATCATATGGAGAAAATATTTCAAAAAAACACCTGGAAAGCAAAAGAAAAAAATAGCTAAATTGTATTCATCTACATTTCAACAAACCCCCTATTATTATCCTATAGAAATTGTGCAGGGCATGAAAACAGTATTGATAAAACACCAAAATATAATGGTATCAGTGCATAACAACATCAGCAGAGTAGAAAAGCAAATATGACTTTAATTGTGGGCTCTCTATTATTATCTTATAGTGTAGGCTTTTCGGATAATTTATTAATACTAACAAAGAGGAGTGATTTGGAGGCTGCATTTTTTTATTTCTTAGGAGTTATTTTATTTGATAATGACATTAAATATTAGAAACTATAACAGCTGGTGTGTTTATCCTTACTTGAGTGTATTAACCTCTTTAGCCCTTTTTTCCAGAAGAAGGATTCAGCATTACAGATTTGACTGTCAGCTGCAGTGCCTGGCGGCCCGTTGGATTGGCATCCTGACAGAATCGAAAGTCCAGTGCTGCAAGTAAACATGGATGACATTGCAGATAGATAGAACTGGCTGACTTGAGGCACCTGCAGCTGTTTGCACCAGAATAAAAGCAAAGGTTGTGATCACTGGAGTGGAAAAACACTGAATTTACCTCTAGTTATTTTGCCTGGGAATTTCCCCCCCACACACACCTCCTTTTTTTTTTTTTTTTTTTTTTTTTTCCTAATTGTACATTTTGGAACCTTTCCACTAAAAGCACATTAAGCTGAAATACCTAAGTGAAAAAATCCACCAGAAACCACAGGATTTTATAACCCACTTTCTTCCCCTTTTTTCTTAAATTTATTGAACAGTTTCGCCCATAGTTTCTGCCTGGGAACAACTAGTGCTTTACTGGTATGAATACTGGATTACAGAGGAGGGGGTAAATATTGAATAGTCACAAACAATTATTTGCAGCTCTTTTTATTAATTTATTAATTTTTTATTTCTTTGGCAAACGTGGCCTTCGTACAATTAAGAGACTGCCACAGCTGGCAGAACAACAGCAACCCCAAACCATTTTGTCCTGTAGAAAGCTCTTGATCACTCAAATGCTCCTACTTCCCAGAATGGGTCCCCCAGGTCCTTGGAGGCAATGAAGCTTCTGGAGGCCCCAGGAAGGTGCTCTTAGCATTCACATGGATAAGCCCGTCAGTTTGCTCACCGGGATGCTCATGTCGGTTGCCCAGAGGCTCTTGGAGATCCCTGGGGGCAGCGCTGACCATGGGTATGGCAAGGACTCCTGTGCCACATGCACCATTGGCTAAGGAGATGCAGAAGAGCTCAGGGATGTGCCTAAGGTCACGCTTGGCTCCGTGGCCAGGGCAGGCAGAGGCCGAAGCGGCACTGTCGGGGGATG